>JAGKQI010000054.1:600000-981263 GCA_018806915.1 Phytophthora colocasiae | reverse complement strand
CGCCACCTTCCGGACTCGTTGTGCAATCGGTTTTGCATCCCCCACGTCGATATCGCATATAACACCCTTGGCCGCCGGAGGAAGTGCGTTTCCTTTCCTGATCAGGAGATGTCGCTTCCTCCAAATAATCTGTCGAAGTTTCTCGATCTCCTCCGGGGTGGCCGATCCCGGATTTCCTACTTGTAGATCTTCAATCCTGACTTCTTCAGTGGTGGAGATCTGGATTTCTGGTACTAATGCGAGATTATCAGCTAGATCTTCGGCCGAAAAATCGCCGCTTTTGTGTAAGTGGGTCTGATCGGCGTTCTCGATCCCTTCCGGAGATGTCGGATCGGGTTCGTTCGTCGATGGATCACGGAGTCTATCGTCCTTGGATGTCGAGATCGGGGTGTCTTTAACCATGGGGACGGCATCGGCGTCGGATTCATGTTTGATCTCGATTTGAAAATCTGGTTTTTCTGTTTTTACCTCGATCTCTTCTTCGCATGTCCGATCTGTCCGATCTGGGGCCTGATCTGGCAAGCTCTCATTCGTCTCAGTCTCACCGCCCCCAGCTTCGCCACTCGGGGTCCTGTCGGAAATGATCGTGATCGGTGGGGTATTCATGGGATCCTGTTTGGGTTCAAGGAAAGTGACCTTGACTACGGCTGCGTCGGTCGATCGGGTTGGTGATCGAGATTCAATGTCGATATCGGTGCAGGATCAAAATCGGTCTTGGCCGTCCCACCTCGACGGAGTATAGATCGCGGCGTAACGTAGGTTGGCCGTTCGACCGACGGTAAGGGATCTCTACGGTTTCCTGAGGTTCTGGTCTTGCGTCCTCAGTCACTTCTAGAGCTAGATTCTGCCACTCCATGTAACGCCGGGATCCGACCGACACAAACCCGGGGTATCGAGGAACTTTTTCTTGATCAAGTACCATTCCGACATGTAATCTGTGATCCAGTCGTAAAATCTTCTCGCTCAAATTCGTGATCACTAAGTACCGAGCTCGGCCGGGTCCATTTACCACGGTAGGTACCCATCGGTCGCCTCTAGTCACCCACAATTTCTCCGTCGCCGATAATTTCACTCTCGATGCGGTCTCTTCAGATCCCCCAACTGGGATATGTAGATCTTCCTCCAATTTTACCGATCTTACCTTCTCCCCGTATAATCTCTTGCGACCACTAAGTGGGATTCCCACTTCATTAGGTAAGCACATCGATCCCTTCGCAAGATCCATCCGGACCCCAGCCGGGATCATGAAATCCATACCCAGGATCGCATCTTGCCCGGATAGATCCCCGATCCAAATATCGAAAAAGTAAACCAAGTATCCCGCAAGCGTGATCTTGATCCTCGTTCTTCCCTCGGTGGTGTACACATTATCACCGATCCCAACACACTCCTGTCTCTGACTAGTGTCAAAGTGGCACCCAACCTTACGAGCAAAGGTGGTATCCAAGATGGATACCTCGGCGCCAGTGTCCAGGAGCAAGATCGCTCTTTCATGATTAATCTTGCCTGAGATCTTGGCTTGGCGGAACCATTTTCCTGGTGCGTGGTATTTCCAGTACCCCTGTATTCTCCTTCCTTGAGATCCAAAGCCACTTCCGCACCAGATCGCGAGAACTCATCGATCCGGGGAAGACTCGCGATCTTAGCAGTATACGAATGCAACTTACATGTATTACCGCGCAGATCCGAACTCTCCCTATTTTGATCTCTCGATTTCTCGTTCACATATGCATAGATGCAGTACTCAGAACGCTCGGCTCGTACCGGTTTCTAAACCGGCGAGCGTCCTAGTTTAACATCTTCTCCACCTTCTCGGGGAACAACCCAGCGTGTCGAGTCGGATCGTACCACTTGCGGATCTGGTTGTAGAATTCCTCCATGGGGCATTCTCCAGCCTCGTGGATTTCCCCACAACCGCGGCAAGTATACAGACAGCGGTCCGTTGGGTGACCTCTTTTCCCGCACTTATCACAGGTTAGACGTCTCCAACAGTCCAGATCCGTATGCTTCCGGGACCCGCAGTGCGAACAGCGGCTCCGATCATGATCCGGCGAGCCTCGACGATCCGAGATCCGGCTCCGATCTTGCGTATTCGCGTGAGATCGTGGTTGGTCCGCCTGGTGGGGGGCGCCCCCAGTACCAGTCGACTTGTCATCTGCCGCAGCGAGATAGATTCTCCGGAGGTCGCCTTCGGAGTCGGATCCATCCGATCCGGAGACTTCCTCGGACTCCGAACTTGGATCGTGGGCTTGAATCGCGCGCACCACAGCCCAAGCGGGCGCTGTTGGAGCGCTAGCGGGTATCTTCTGTCGGTATTTCGAGCCGAATGCGGACTTACGCTGTCTACTTTTCGCTCTTTCTCGCGCGCGAAGCACCTCCTACAGATCCTCGACGTCCGTGAGCCGAAGCAAGGTTAGCCGATCGGCTAGCTCGGGATCACCCAATGTTTCGATATAATGATCGACGTGTTCCCGACGAGCCTTGGGGCACCCATCCTTGATTTTGAGTTTAGCCCTCAGAGCGGCTACGTTGAGCCGATAGAGGTAATCCAGAGGGGTCTCTTCGGATCGTTTGCGGGCATGGTAGTATTGCCATGCAACGGACATTCCTAGTCCGCAGTATTGTGTTTGAAAACTGTCGAGCAGATCTGCCCAACAGGTCTTCGTGGTCCGACTCAGCCGGCGATACCAATTCTTAGCTGGGCCGATCATCAGGTCAGCGAACGTGAGGGATTTTTCTTCTTCCGTGGCTTGATCACGTTGAAACGCTGACTTGACTTTGCCGATCCAGGCCCGTGCGCGATCTTCGTCCAGATCCTTGCCAGCAAATTCTTTCAAATCTGAGATCGCCGAGATGCGAACCCTTTGGATCACCGAGGACCCTCCTGGCCCGATGGCGGCCGAGGCCACAGCAGATCGACTCGGTGTAGGTCGGCCGGTGTTTGGTATCCCCAAGTCATCGGGGTCGTATTCCCAGGAATCTGGATCCTGGGTTGCGACCGACTCCATGTCCACATCGGATGTTCCCCGGACCGGGTTTCTCGGGATCAACTGACTTTGTTCCTTCAGGAACCGATCCATCGCCATCTGGAAGTATTGATCCAGCTTCTCGTCGGATCCGGGAGGTTTGGCTGTTGGAGTAACATGATCAGTTATTGCCTGTCGGCTCCTCACTTGGTCTAGCACCTTTGGCTCCAGTTTCACCTCCGTGGGTTGTTGGTCCTGTTTCTTGACTCGTGACTTCAGGAACTTAGCTCCGGAGGGGCCCAGCGACATGCGTGGTGGACCTCTGGGGCTATCGGAGTCCGGTTCCGAGGTGGCTGACGCATAGTGCGACAATCCGGTCTGGTAGCCTAACTCCGGCGTTCGTGATCGTTCGCCAATCTAGGACCTTGAGAGCATCAAATAAGTCTTGAGTTGCGGATCTGAGATGGTTCGAAGTTCCATGTCGAATAAAGAGTTCGGATCGAACTCTCCCGCCACCAAACCCGCTTCTTGGAGTAGAGTCTAGCAAGACCTTCACCGCCTTCAAGCGGTCGGTAGTGCGGTCCAAGGGTCTCGACACTGGACCGGATAAGCTCTCCGATCTGGCGAGTCTGTACTGACCGTTAGGACGGGGTCCTGGAGCGAAGGATCTCACCTAGCACTTTCCGGTAATAAGCTCATGTCTCGAGTTTGCATCGTTGGTGATCTTTGACCTTGACTTCTAACGACATCTTCGGATCCTGAGTCTGGGTCTTTCAGTTTTCGCTCGGGTGTTCTTGATCTTCTTCTTCTTCGTCGATCTTGAGGCCGCCGAGGATTTGGTAGAGCGGATTAAGTTTTCGGTTCCACCGATTTCTTATCGTTCTTCCTCGTTTGCGGATCTCGATTCTCATCGAGATCCGCGGTGGCCCCGAAAGGGGCCTTGGGAGGAATTCGAGGTTTTTCTTCGAGATCTGGATCGTGATCCCGATCTGCCTCGTGTCTGTCAGTAGAGATCCTCCCAGAACTGCTGCTGGGATCTGTGGATCTTTCTTGTTTTCAGCGGTGCCTCCGTCAATCCAACATTCGTGAGCACTTCTTCCCCTTGTTCTTCTTTTACCTTGAAGCATCTTCTCTTTGGGACTCACGGTGATATCCGAAGTCACCAGAAGTTCACCAGAGATCCGGGCACTGCGCACCATTGTGGTGGAGCGGATCTGCCAAAATCTCGTTAAGGCAGGTCTCGATCACCACTCTGCGCTCAGACACCGACCTAACAGGAGGGGTCCCCCACGATGATCCGCGATCTAGCTGTGTGTAGTATCCACCTTGTGTACCCGTCGGTAGGCAGGTTACATGCTCTTCCAGGTGACTTCTGAAGGTGTCTTGAGGTCGAGAAGAATGTCTTGCGTGACGCAGGGGTGGGAGATAGCGTGGGAATACTTCACTTCATCTCAGAGAGGGCTAATCCGGGTCACAGGCGAGTTCTGTGGCGAAGTGGGTGAACACTTTTGACTGCCCAGGGGGTTGCGTATAGCTGTGCTGTCCAAAAGGAACAACCCAGACACTAAAAAACTCCAAAAGAGAGTTAGTAGTCAGGTGTCCAGTTGGATTGAGTCAGCACCACCTTCCGGTGTCCAAATGGGTGTCCGGAAAGTGGCTTATGTGTGGGACCTTGTGACTACCCTCGTAGGTGTCGTTTGTCTTCGAACGCGAGGAGTCTGCACCGGAAAGTAAGACCTCCAAAAGATTGTAGAACTAGATCCGGAGGGAGAGTGCTAACCAAATAAACACTTCCCCAACCGGTGGTTAATTAGTTCGAAAGTGGGTAAGCACCACTTATGGGCAAAGTATTTCCCCTCCAACAGTTAACCAACATACAAGAGAGTTAAACCAAAATATACAACCGCTTCTTATTCTTTTCGGCCCTCGAGCGGTGGGCACTCCAAATGCCAGTAATGGATTAGGAGCAAAGTCCGGAACACTGGCACAGTTCCGGGGCTCTTCAACAGCGCAATTCACTTCCGATAGATTCACTAGGAATCTCCGGAAGAATAGAGTCTAATATATGCGTCCCAAATACTATGTAGTATTTAAGAACACACACAACCAATACAGTCCAAACACACAAGCAGTCAAATCAATCAATTTTAGGGGTGACTACCACTAACCTCCCAAAACGCAAAGTTATAATATGAAATAATACCCGGAAAGTATCAACTGGAATATGAAATGGAAGGGTCACGCTCGGGACACGCCGCCCGGATCACCTTTCCAACTTGGTCTTACCCTGGCGGAGATTCACGCGGGCGGTGACGCTTGTCGACGCGGCTCGACGCTTGTTCGGCTACACGTGAAGCCCTCTCTTCTCGAGGCTGGTCCACGGCTCCTCACAGTGTGTCTTGGGAACACCTTCCAAGACTTTGCACTTGCGCCTCTTGGTGGCAAATTGAACTCTCTTTAATGTATACAGTCAGCACTAGCTAAACATGCAAAAATATAATTTGGTTTCCCCACTATGCAGTAGGGGCGTCTCATCAGGAAGAGGCTTGTGTTTCAGTAGAATACCATAGAGTCAAAGAACACGGAAAAGAATTCCAGCTGGCTCCGGAGACATCATCGTCGGTGGTCGTCTTGGTTTGTCGGAAATATATGGCCCTGAGTATACCTGAGACTCAACCAGGATACTGGGTACAAACCAGACAGTCTCCGATAGTCAAACGTTAACCTCCACTTCGAACCTTCGACTTGATAATTCCAAGGTCTCGCATATACTCCAAAAATAGAACCCTTGGTCGGCGGCGTTACTGAACAGACACTTGGCTCTGGGTGTTCGAATCATCTGGAGTGCATCTTCCGGAGTATGTCAGGATCTTTTCAAGTCGTTTCCATCTTTTGGAGTCGGCAACCCCTCCCAGGCTTGCCTTTGTCCTTTGGCACCCACAATTGTGCCTCAACCCTGAAATCATTTGGACCAGTAATATCGTCAATGCCGCTCTGGCTCTGGGAACCGGCAGTCCATAGAAAATTTGGTAGAGTCACAGCTTCACAACTGTCCCTCTCATCATGAGCTCTCGTTGAGCAATTTGTTTCCGAGGTGATAGGTCGCGATGAGATCGAAGCAAGACGAAGGCACCAATGATCAAAGTCCAGTCGTGGTTATCCAGGAGAAGTCGTCCGCCAGTAAATCGGTCAAATGCACGCAAACTCCAATTCGGTTCTCCAACTAGCGGAGGTGGCGTCTTTTCTTCGCCCGGTCCCAACTCAGCCAATCACTTCACGTCGAAAGATCCCAATGCTTCTCACACGCTCACTTTGCGATATCGCAGCCGCTGAGCGCTCCAATGGAAGCGCTCACGTCGTCACACATATCTTCCTACGGTCGTACCTGCTGCTCTGCCGTCCCAGGGTCAAGTATCACCTCCACGCATGGCCCAAGCGTCGCTGGCAGTCAATCTGACATCCCTAAGCAGTCTTCGGGGGGATAATATACAACCAGGAAGTGGAAAAGCGCAGGAAGTGGAAGTAATGATGAACATCGCGATGAAAGCGCAGCAAGCGACATCTTGGGTCTCGGCAAAGTGCGCACAGCTCCCATAACATCGGTTGAAGCTTCCCGATTGAACGTATCAAGCCGACTCGGCCCGGGTGGTCCTAAGCAAACGCCTATCAGTCTCACCACATAGCGGACTTCTGCTCTGCGAAGGACACTCTCGTCTGGTCGGGATTCCTGCAGTTGCGAATCATTTGGGGCGAAGTCGTTTCTCTTCCAAGATGGCTATGGCGGACTGGAAATGCTGGCACAAGTGGAGCGCCTCTCGACTTCGGAAAAGGCGATGTTATTCCAGTTCTTTGACGAGAGCGATGATTTGAACGAACACATCCTGACCCCAAGATCCGATTCACTTCAAGGTCCTGGAGCTGGAAACTTTGTTGGCCGATCTCTCTTTTCGTCGTCAGATGGCAAGCGTCCTGACCGAATTTGATCCTGAAAATCTCGCCCAACGTGTCTTCGGCACTGTATCCGCTCTACGTCGAGTCACTGAGAAGTTGAGCTGAGTCCAAGCAGAACTCGAGAGCTCCGAAGAATCCGTTCGAGATGCCAGTGGTCATCAGGATGTCTTTAGACCCACTCAGGCGTGAATTCCAGTTGGATCTCGCTTCTCGCGATCAACGTATCGCGAATCTGGAAGTTGAGAAAACGGAGATCATTCGAAACTTTCGTGAAGACACTTTGAAGTTAAGCAGGAGCACGATCGCGCCAAGCGCGGGCATCGCACCCAGATTGAAGATTTACGTCGCCAAGCGGAAATGGAAAAATCTCGTCGCCGGAGTTTGGAATCTCAACTAGCTCGGTCTGCCTTCAATCCGGTCGATTTGATGAGAACTTTCTTGGGGCAGAGAACCATACCCAAGTCCAGATGAATTGGGAACGTCTGTTAGGCCTTTTGAATCACTTCCGAGATGGAGATCCCAGGATCCAACATGGCGCACAGTGATCACAGTGATGACCCTGATGATTTTTCGCCCTTCATTTCCGGCATACGTCTGAATGATTCGCCCGGACGACGACGGAGACTCTAAAGAATCCGATCCATCGCCACTCCGCCTCTCGTCGACCTTACTGGAAATGTTTCGTCTGAAAGTTCGGGCAAGTCATCATCCAAGAAACGGTCACCTTCTCTGGAGGTTCATCATCAAAGCCAAAAAGAGTTCACGAAATCTCGGAAAGCTCCACTCCACATGCAAAGTCGACCATCAGGCCGGGATAGTGATTCTCAATTGGATTGTCGTCCTGATGATGCTCAAGTTCTCTGGACGCAAGCTGAGGCACGTCAGGTTCTCTTTCTGACCATCCAGTCGCCTGGGAAGATCTTCGGAATGGATCTTCACCGATGATGGATCTCTGGGTGTGAAATATCCTGGAAGTTTCGTGAATGGTTGGAAGAAGATCGTAGTGCACACACGCGTTTCGAACTGGAGCCTCTCGTAGCCATGTTGGTCCGGATGATGTTCTGGAACAAGCTGGATGAAGTCTTCTGGACCAAGTACGTCCCGAGACGCTACTACAACTCTGGCAGAATCGGTATTGGAGCAACTCTTCATGGATGAACGAGAGCCGGAACATTGGGGTCTCATGGTTGAACACGAATGTGTTCTCGAGGAGATTCTCGGTCCAGATGACTCCAATGAACAGCCGGATGACAAGTCTAAAGATGGTGATTTCAATCTGGATGAAAACGAGGAGCCAGATGATGATGATGAACCGTTTCCACCTCCATCACCTCCAACACGACACTCTGGTTACCGTCGACTCTGTCCGGAGTGGACTCATCTTGTTCGACTTCGACTGCAGGGAAGAAGCGACGGTCATCGGACTCCAAAAGTGGCTGAAGTTCTCGCTCGTCGAGACTTCTGAAAGTCTTACACCACCGGAGAAGGAGATCATTGAAGCGCCGAGTTCAGGGAAACCTCTTGGAGACAATTACGGAATCCGGATGAAGTGGAGTGATCCGCTTGGAGGTCACGCCCGGCAGATTCCGGGTCTTCCTGGATCATTCTCCGAATCGTTGTGATGTGAAGATCCTGAAATCACGTTCGTGGAGTATGGAACGACAGTTGCAACGGCTTCTCTTGGATGCCCTTTGAATGACGTGTACTCGCGACGTCCTCTCAGGAGTTATATTTTCACACTCGTGACGATTTGGATGAAGAAGCTTCGGGATGCGCTTATATGACTGACCAATTTCTTGTCGCTGGTGATCTGAGGGCCTTCTGGTACACACTTACCACTGGTTAACGCTTGACGGATCGCCATCTTCTCCATTGTCTATCCGGAAAGCTTCAAGACAAACGGACCAATGTCCATTCGGTCTTCTCCGAAAGCAGCTTTGGCACTACTTCACTTGGAGTGAAGTCTCGTCTTCCGGACTCTATTTGGTTCGAGCCTGGTGTGTGGAACTTCCCAAACAAGTTATGTCACTGGATCTTGACGGACCCCGGTCATCTCAACCCGTCTAATGGTCATCCATACACACCCTCGAAGAGCAGCTGAATCTGTTGGACAGGCAAGAACCTGGACGTGCGCAGTGGGTTTACTGCAGCACCGGAAGAAGAAACGAATTGCTCATGTTCCGGATGAACTTTCGGGCCAAGCTGATCCCAGTCGAGCAGCGCATCCAGTTTTCCGATCTCTGGAGTGAAGACTAAGATTGCGCCCAACTCCAGGTGAAAGTCACCTTCGACTTCTGCATATTTCCACGTAACAATCACTTTTAACCATCCAAAGTAGCACTCATTTCATCTCGTAACATCTCCAGTAGTCATCTCGTTAATTTCCTTTGAAGTCCCAGTGTAATCTCTCGAAACTCACCCTCACGACATACTTCCATGATAATCAGTAATCCAATCGTAATCAAAACAAAATTCAATCGGAAAAACACACTTCCAATCGATCCACTCCGGACATTCACATGACATGTGAACGTCTAAGCTCGAGGATGATCATCCCCAGCCTGCATCGCCTGGAACTCCTCGCTCGCGCCCAGCGCTCCTGGTTAAATTCATAGAGTATGCGGGCACCGCAGCCAAGTTGCGATACAGGTAGCCATTCAGGTTCGTCATATCCTTTCCACTTCACCAGATATTCTCGGGTCCTCTTGGAGGTAAATGAGTCCGCTTCGACCATCTCAGGTCCAAAATCTTTTCAACTTCGTACTCGTCGTTTCCAACGTCAGGCTCCCAGCTATCTTCTGAAGAAGAGCAGCATCGAAGTCATCGTCGTCTTCCCCACTTGGACTTCACCGGTTGGGCGTCTGGGGAATACGGCTCGTGGCTTTAGACGACTTATGTGTACTCCATGGGTTGACACGGTACCCCGTGTCCTCGACCTTGAGTTTCACTCAGATAGTCGTCATGAACTTCTTCCAATTCGAAAAAGGTCCATGCCACATGTGAGCTAATTTCCGACTCAAACCAGTCTGAACCTTCGGAATATACAACCAGACGGAGTCCCCTTCTCGAATCCAACCAGACTTCAGTCTCTCAGACAAATCTTTCCATCTTCTGAGTTTGAACTTCCGAACGATGACGTTTGGCCTTCTTTGAGACTCTTCTCAGTGCCAAACGCAATCGCATAACTGTAGTCGCGTTGCATTTTTCGTCTCCACTCGTAGGCCGTCCTCTCCGGAAGATTGTGGGGCTTTGGACCCAACATTGCCAGAGAGATGGTATTCTGAGCGTCCCAGCCGTGGACCAGGTAGAATGGGGTCTCCAACCGGGTAGCATCGAAGGATGTGTTCAAAGCAAACATGAGCCCTCTCCACGTGGTCGTCCCAGTCGCTCTGGTCTGCTTCCTGCTGGATATAAGCTCGGATACTCCGGACGACCGTCTGGACTGACCGTTCTTTGCTGACCGTTAGCTTGCGGACGATATCCCAGGGTGGCTCTTTGAAGACTTCCGAGTAGATTCCGGAAACATTCGAAGACAGTACTCATGAACCGCGGATCTTGGTCATGTCGAATCATCGAACTCGCTCCCAAACCGTTGGAACACCACCTGCTCATAAACCTCGGCGACGTCCTGGGCAGTTGTCGAATTCATCGGTTTGCACATGACATATCCGGAGAACATATCTTGGAAGAGAAGCAGAAAAAGTATTTCCGGCGGGCCGACTTCTGGAAGATGCGTGACGAAATCCATCGAAACGACTTCTAAATGGGTAGGATGGCTTCGATATTTCCGGGTGACGGACCGTCATTCGAGGTCGTCCCTTTCCACTTGCACAATCCACACACTCCTTCACATGTTGTTCCACATCGGCATACATTCCTGGCCAATAATATTCCGAAAGAAGTTTCTCATGAGTCCGGCGGATCCTCTTTGATGACCTTTGGAAATCTTCGTGAGCATAATGAAGCATGTCGGGGCGCAAAGATTCTGGCACGACGAGTCGGAGTTCTCCCTAAGAATTCTCGAGGTCGTTTTTGACTAACTCGTCGACAACCTGGTAAAGAACACCCTCGACTGTCCAATGTGAACAGGTCGGCTTCATATTACCTTGGCGCGATCTTCCGGGAGTCTTCGGCGTGAAAACCTTTCGCGAGATCACCTTTCAGAAAACTTCTTCAGCTTTCCCGGACAAGTATTCATCCGCATCCTGATGTGCCTCTGATCTCCGCCATCGCTCGGCCTGAAATTCCAACGGACCCATGGGGGACTTCATCTGACGTCCTGAGTCGGGGTCCTCAGCTTGTGCGGATGGCTGCCATGACCCTTGCAGCAGGAGGGAGGGAGGGAGTGGATTCTGGCTCCCTGGAAGACTTTGATCATCTGGAATTTGAACTCCGGATGTGATAAGCATCTTTTAAAGTCTCTTTCTCTTCTGGAGCCGTTCCACCTTCTCGGATATCACAATTTTGGGGCTAACTTCATGTGTACTTCGGGAAGCATGACCAGTTGGTCCTTCAATTGGGACAACATGTCACTTCTCTCATGTACATACACGGCTGGTTCCAGAATTCAACTCTTCTGGCACTTTGACGTGCAAAACACCGGGTGAACTTCTTGGTTTCCAATCTCCGAATGGCTTTTGGATTCAACATGTCTGACTGGACATTCTCTTTAAAAGATCCCCTAGGGGATTCGAATTCCTTCCCTCCAGAGCCGTATCGTCTGAGGGATCGTCCCCGTCAAGTCCCCTCATCCAGTAATCGCATCGAAAATTCTGTCATCATCCTGGAACTTTCTCTAAAAACTGACCCTTCATCTCCATCTGTAACTCTCTATCACAAGTTTCGTATTCTTTCAGGATCTGGCTCCACAACCTCGCGGAGGGTCGTCAGGTTCTGAAAAAACTTCATCGATCGTCGGGAGTTCTTCTCGAACAGGATCATCCGGAATTTTCGGGGTGGAACTTGAAGTTGGACCATGTGCACGTTTGAGCTTCCTCGTGGCCTTTACCAACAATTTCCTTGGGCCACGAGTAGGTTGTTCTGGACACATGGTGGTCCGGACTCTGACAGCAATCTGCATGTACTTCTGTTGTCGGAGCTGCTCCTGTCTGGAGTTGGTATTCTCATAGATCAGGACCTCCCATTCCTCGATACCTCCGAAGTCCTGGCCCACAAAACGTCCTAAAAAGTGATAACATCCGTACTCCTACAATCTGGGGCGACTGTGGTGTTCTGGTCTCATCCAGACGTCCTTCTCCGAAATATTCACTCACTCGAACGGCGATCGCCCAAGATCGGGCACCATAAATAAGCTGCGTCACCCATCGGTCACCACGCTCCAGCTTCCACACAACTTCACGTTGTGGATTACTCTGGCCATAATTGGATCCGGGATGACAGCTTGCTCGCCCGGTTGGAGGTGGATATCGTCCCTGATGGTCGCACGTCCAGCCGAAGTCCTTTTCCTTTGTTGGTCGAACGTTCTTCCGGACAACATCACATTCTTCTCTTCATCTGGAAGTTGCACCCAAGCCTTCCTGAACACACAATCGGACTCCAGCCGAAATACATGGCGAAGTCCATTCCTGAGTAAAGCATGTCAACACCTTCGCTGATGTTGGCAACCCACAATTCCAAAACATACACCACGTTGCCCAGTCCCAAAGTCACCTCTCACTTCAGTCCGAGCAGAGATGATTGTCGGCACTCCCTCCCAATCCGGACACCCGAGCTGCTTCTGGAAAGTCCAACTTGAGTTCTGAGTCTACGCGCAAGATCCAAACTCAGCATACTTACTGGAAGCTCCAGAGTCCAAAAGAATCTCCTGTCCGACAGTTGTTCACCGCACGGCATGTACCATAGCAACTCTTTTCGAATCTCCTCCGAACAGATGTTCTTCCCACCATCCATAACTCTCACCGGGTTTGAGCTCTCGAACTTCGACAGGAGTGTCATCCGTGTTATCCGGATGCCAGTCATCCAAAAACGTCAGGGTCATCACCAACTGGAGTGGGGTCTTCTTTCGGGAAAAATGGTCATGCATTGATGGTTAACTTGCTGCCCGTCTCAATCTCAGGTCCAACGTGTACGCTAAAACACACACAATTCAGGGGGTTTCTTGAGCCCGGCGCGCGTTCTGGATCCCCATCCAGCGGGCTTAGTGGTTTAACGGTTTCTCTCCCAGAATCGGCGTCCGGATCCAGAAGTTGATTCCGGATGGCGGTCGGCAGGTCCAGCGCACCTTGTTGCTGATGAGACCCTTGATGTCTTGAGAGTGCCTTGTACTTCTCCACATGATCCTTCTTCGTGATACCGGTGACAATAGTCACTATTATGAGTCCGGCAGAATCGGACCGGGATGTCCTTTCTTTATGACAACGTTCGCACTCGATGTCAGCCCAACAGTCCTCCCTTGACATGCCTGAAGTTTCCGACACCTCGCAGAATCTTGCAGGTGGAGTAAGTCGGGCTTTTTGAAACCATGTCGTTTTGGTGTCCGGATGGTCTCCAGGTGATCGGGAGGTTTCCACCCAGAATCTTTCGAGAATCTTGAATACCGGCGTTCGAAAGATCAGTCCATAGTCAGGAAAGAGTCATCCGGACCGTCACTCAGTCTTCGAAGTAGTCGAGGTGGACATGGTCTCCGGTGGTGGCTTCTTTCCTCATCTTGGGACCTCACATGTCGATTGTCATCTTCCGAGCTCTTCATCATCTCGAGCTGAGGTATGGCGCTCTTACCTGTCCGCTTGGGAACCGGAACCTTGTCACGCGTGAGTGAACGTTGTCTTCGCCCGGAAGTCTCGGCTTCGAGGTGGCGTAGGTACATATTCAACGTCATCCAAAGTCAAGCTCTTCATGCTGCCGTAAGACGTACTTCGACATCTTTCAAGCTTCTGGAGTCGTTGTCCTTGGAGCGTCATCCGGAAGTCTGGGAGTCCAGAAGCGTTTCTTGGAGGAACACCTTCAAGTGATCTTTCGCGCCGTTTACTCGCTGATCCATCGATGTCTGACTCCAAAGCTCGATCCCGCGCCACCTTGTTGAGTCGGTAGTAGAAATCCAGTGGAGACTCGTTCTTCTTTTGGACCATCGTAGTAGTAACGTTCAGCGTCGGAAGTCTTTCGCCTCCTGGCAGTATCGCTCCTGAACGCCTTCAGAAAATCCTTCTTCACTTCCGGCGAACCTTCGGAGTCAGATTGGCGCGCCAGTTCCGGACAGCAGGGGGACAACTTCAATTTCATTCTCGTATATCTTCACGCTGGGTCTGTCCAGCCTCTCCTTGAACTGGACATACTTTGGAACCTTTCCAACCATCTCATCCGGAGTGGTTGAATAGCGGCGCTCTTCCTCGTCAAAAATCTTCCATGCAGAGTGCCTCCGCATTCACAAAACGGCTTGAACAGGTACGTAGTGGTTCCATTCGGGCCGGTCGTAGTCGTAACTCCGGGAGATGCGTCTTCGAAAAAGAGCATTGCTATCTGAACTTGGGGAGCTCGGAGTCACTGTTACAGAGTCGGAGCTCGAACTGGACGAGCTTGATCGTCCGAAGGCCAGTCTCCGTCTCGGAGACTGACCAAGCTTAGAAGACTGGCCCTTACTTCGACGATGAGTTTCCCTTCCTCGGCGCGTTCGTCCCATTCCTCGACGCCCTTCTCCGACCCATCACCTGCCTGATGCTTCTCTTCGAGGTCTTACTTCCGATAGATCTTCTCCGTTCGGGGTCGCTTGCCCCCTTGCCTTGCCGTCATGGTGCCTTCCTGGACTCAGGGAGTCTTTGGACGTCTTCTGTCTCTACCAGAAACAACTTTGAGTGGCGGCGGCCAGTTGAGCGGCAAAAGCTTCGTCAGGATTCCGGAACATCCGTTTTCTGGGGATTCCGTATGGGACGTAGCCTCTGGGATGGGGCACTGGATACTGGGTAAAGTTGCCAAATCAGAAGATGTCCCACCTTGAGTTGCACTAACGGGGAGCGGTCCTGACGTCTTTGCCTTTAAGTCGCGAATTTGCGAGTGCCAAGAACTTCTGCACCGCCGTCGACATCTTCACGCTCCTTCTTCCCTCGCAGCCTCGGACGCTCCTCCAGCTTGCGCTGAAGCGTCGAACACCTTCCGGTCATCAGACGAGTTACGCTTCGACTTGGGGGTGCTCTTCTTCTTATGACGTTGCTCGGATAAACGCTCGCGGAATGATCTTCATCAGGACGTGGCTCTGTTGGGACGACTTGCGTAGTGGTAAACACTTGAGTCGGCTCCTGCTTCGGGAACATCCCTCGAATCCCTTCGAGTCCAGCAAGCCGCTCTCCGTGGAATTTGGAATCCAGTAGTCGCTTTGACATCTTCTGTGCAGCGCCGACCCTTGCTGGTTCTCTCCCATTCGTGCCATCACCTTCTGCAGCTGGAAGACATCGTGTTCAGCGCGACTTGTGTGGAACCAGAGCTAGCTGACTTGGACGAACGTTCCGACCTTGGCAGATTCACTGGGGACTCTCACGACGTCGGCCTTCGGGCTTCAGTTCATCATGTGCGCGGTCAGAAGATCTGGCTTGACGGGCTTCTCAGAGCTGCCTCTCGCCGTTTTGGAGAAGGCTTTGGCACGCTTCTTCTTCTGCAGGTCTAACTTTCTGAGTCTAGCACGAAAACATCTTTCGCGACTCACATCCTGCCACGGGCCCCACTTTCTGATTTCCGGCTGCGTGATCTGAAATGCCATTCCAGACTCCATCGACGTTGGTCCTCCGAAGCTCTGAGCTGACACATCGCCATGCGGCGCGAATCTGGAAAAGCGGCATATGACTGCCCCCACTTCTACTTCATCCCGGAATCCCGAAGAATCAGAAGTGCTTTCCGCGAAGTTCGCGATCCTGATGTAGCGCGCTCGCCATGGACTCACTGGAACCTCTCCCCGGAAGATGCAAACATACTCGAAGATCGGAAAGCCGAGTTTGTACGCGTTGTCCGACGAGGCTCTGCTGGATGACACGACGCTCTTGGACGACTGGATCACCCCGGCTCGCTTCCCCAGATTCCGCAGTACCGCCGATGACGTGGCACAGACGGCAGCGTTATAAGATGGACGCGGGCGACGGGATGGACGATGGCGCTCTGGGCATGACACGTTGAAAAACGTTTCGCTGGACCTCTCCTTGGGGGTGGCCCCTTGGACTTCTTAGTCTACGGTTAAAACCTCGCCAACTGGAGCTGTCTCTGGCAAAGTCTCGACCGAATAGTGGAGAGGTCTCGCAATCCGAACATGACAACATCTTTCACTCATGACGTGAAACACTTCTGGATGTTGTTGATATAATCCTTGTTCTTCCAGAAGTCTCCAAAATTCTGATGTACTCCTGTGGAGCACGGAGCATATGGACTTGTCTCCACTCGATCATCTCAAACCACGAGCAACCTTGAAACACGTCACAACCACTTGTCGAACCAAATCCGGGTGGACCCCTTGAACACTCGCGTCCTAATCCATCCTGGGAAACTAAGTTGACGAAACTGAACCCAGCCTCGAATAGCATCGTTTGAAGAACAGCGATACACTCTCGTGGCGAAAACTCCGCAGGCGGGGATCAGCGCGCCTTGGACATCCTGAACGAAATCCAAAACGTCCGGCGTTGTATCTGCAATCCTGAGATCCAGCGTCCAGTCTGAGCTTTGGCATTAGGGGATGCGACGGTTCAGGTATTCCGAAGTCATCGCAGCGGCCCCGATGAACGGTTCGCACTCCAGGTAGACTTGCGGCCAGCCATGATGGAACTCAGGTGGATAGTTGTCCTGTCCTGCTCCCAGCGTCGGACTTGAGCAGCCACATACTCCTTCGCTTGAACATCAGTCATTAGGGGTTCAGGTGACATCCGTCCACCTTCTGGAGCTTCATGCATCTGAGTGTCTGAGACAAAACGGGGCGTTGCTTGGGCGGGCACCACAGGCACCTCCGAAAAACGCCAGTCATCCGGAAGCGGTGAATCTTCCGAAATTAACTGCGGTATCTCCACTTCCATAATGCCCGGCTGAGGCACAAACCCGTCTTCAAGCACAGCTTCTTCATGAACTGGCGATAACGGGCGCACTTCAGTTTTGACTTCAGTCTTGAACTGCGATGATTCTTCTCGGGCGTCCCCGACCGGATCCATTCTTCCAGGTGGAGGAGAGTCCGGAACTCGATCCTCCATGGGCTCCGCTTCGACAGCTTCTTCATCAGACACGTCTGCTCCAGAGTCTTCAGCCTCACTTAAGACGGCGTCATACTCTTCTCCATCGGACTCCTCCAGGCCGGAGTCGTCCACCAGTGCATCATCCGGACTCCTTTCGATGTCGGATTCAGACACTTCTTCTTCTTCGTCCGGATCATCGTCGGACCTAGACTCCTCCTGCTCAGGATCACCTTCTTCTCCCGAAGACTCTTCCGAGCCACTATCCTACTGGCTCGCGTGGTGCGCGTCCAGTTGATCTGGTTCAGATTCTTCTTCTTCTTCTTCTTCTTCTTCCAGTGCTTCCTTCGCTTCCTTGGCCTCCAGGGCAGCCTTCCGCTTTGCAGCATTCGCCTGACGATTTCTTCTGATAACTGCATCCAAATCTTAATGCTCATCAGGCTGCTGCCCTTCAACCGACGCGACGATCTCGTAGTCATTCCACTTAGAGACGCGTCGCCTCCTCCTTTGCGCATGCTTCCACTTCCACTTCCAGTCATAACAACCACACTCGGAAAGAAGCAATCAATCCCCAAAACTAATCAACAAAATATAAAAGGATAACTCGGTGATATCCTCGGTTCGAATCCGGGCACGCGCACCAGCTGTGGCGAAGTGGGTGAACACTTTTGACCGCCCAGGGGTTGCGTATAGCGTGCCGTCCAAAGGAACAACCCAGACACTAAAAACTCCAAAAGAGAGTTAGTAGTCAGGTGTCCAGTTGATTGAGTCAGCACCACCTTCCGGTGTCCAAATGGGTGTCCGGAAAGTGGCTTGGCGTGTGACCTTGTGACTACCCTCGTAGAGTGTCGTTTGTCTTCGAACGCGAGGCGTCTGCACCGACAGTGTTATCTCCAAAAGATTGTAGAACTAGATCCGGAGGGAGAGTGCTAACCAAATAAACACTTCCCACACGGTGGTTAATTAGTCCGAAAGTGGGTAAGCACTTATGGGCCAAGTACTTCTCCAACAGTTAACCAAATATACAAGAGAGTTAAACCAAAATATACAACCGCTTCTTATTCTTTCGGCCCTCGAGCGGTGGGCACTCCAAATGCCAGTACGTGACTAGAGCAAAGTCCGGAACACTGGCACAGTTCCGGGGCTCTTCAAATAGCGCACCACTTCCGATAGATTCACTAGGAATCTCCGGAAGAATAGAGTTCAATATATATGTCCCAAATACTATGTAGTATTTAAGAACACACACAACCAATACAGTCCAAACACACAAGCAGTCAAATCAATCAATTTTAGGGGTGACTACCACTAACCTCCCAAAACGCAGTTATAATATGAAATAATACCCGAAAGTATCAACTGGAATATGAAATGGAAGGGGTCACGCCCGGGATACGCCGCCCGGATCACCTTTCCAACTTGGTCTTACCCTGGCGGAGATTCACGCGGCGGTGACGCTTGTCGACGCCTGACGCTTGTCTGGCTACACGTGAAGCCCTCTTCTCGAGGCTGGTCCACGGCTCCTCACAGTGTGTCTTAGGAACACCTTCCAAGACTTTGCACTTGCGCCCTTGGTGGCAAATTGAACTCTC
Source organism: Phytophthora colocasiae (assembly GCA_018806915.1). NCBI lineage: Eukaryota > Oomycota > Peronosporomycetes > Peronosporales > Peronosporaceae > Phytophthora > Phytophthora colocasiae. Next base: position 962,603 of record JAGKQI010000054.1, on the reverse strand, counting down.
TTTAATGTATAATAGCTAGCACTTAGCTAAACATGCAAAAATATACTTGGTTTCACTATGTAGTAGGGGCGTCTCATCAGGAAGAGGCTTGCGTTTCAGTAGAATACCATAGAGTCAAAGAACACGGAAGAATTCCAGCTGGCTCCGGACACATCATCGTCGGTCGTCTTGGTCGGTCGGAAATATATGGCCTTGAGTATACCCGAGACTCAACCAGGATACTGGGTACAAACCAGACAGTCTCCGATAGTCAAACGTTAACCTCCACTTCGAACCTTCGACTTGATAATTTGGGTCTCGCATATACTCCAAAAATAGAACCCCTTGGTCATGGCGTTACCGAACAGTCACTTGGTTTCGGTGTTCGAATCATCTGGAGTGCATCTTCCGGAGTATGTCAGGATCTTTTCAAGTCGTTTCCATCTTTTGGAGTCGGCAACCCCTCCCCAGGCTTGCCCTTGTCCCTTGGCACCCACAATTGTGCCTTAACCCTGAAATCATTTGGACCAGTAATATCGTCAATGCCGCTCTGGCTCTGGGAACAGGCAGTCCATAGAAAATTTGCAGAGTCACAGCTTCACAGTTCTCGAGCCTTGATCCGGTCGCCTGGTCCTTGATCCAGGCCTTCCAGTAGTCTAATATTCGGGATCTGTCCCTTCCTTTCCGTTGTTTTACGCTTCCGATAGCGGGGGTCTTGAGGGGGTGAGATTCGACGGGATCTTTAGGCTAAACAACCAATTCCTTCCGATCCGATGTATGCACTCAAGGATAGTTCACTAGATAGGGCAAAGCTGGCCAATATATTATCCAGTCTTAACCGCTATACTAGGTCACGTATCCTTACCTTCTTGACGCTTGTAGGGCCAATGTAATTCCCGGTTCCAGGCGTAGCGAAGACACTTGAGTGGTTCAGGGCAAATTCGATTCTGTTTATGGTTATTCCTATGCCTACTAATCCCATCCAGATTTACTATCCTACGATCACATGACACTGGCTACATAGCTGATTCCTAGCTTGGCTCCCCTAACCCAGATCGTGAGCCGATTCCGTACTGAACCGAAGCTTGATCTCGTACTTAACCGAAGCTTGATCTCGTACTTAACCGAAGCTTGATCTCGCACTTAATCGGGACTTGATCTCGCACTTGATCGGGACTTGATCGCTGCCTGATCCCGCTCGGTAGTCGTTCGGGGAATCCGGATCAGGCCACCAGAAGAGTCTGCGTCGCGCCTGGGGCTGAGCTTGATCCGGAGCTGATCTCGTACTTAAACGGGAGAGGATCACTGCGTGATCCCGCTTCGTCGTCCCCCGGGAAAGTAGGATCATGCTGTTAGAAGACTTCGGGATGCCAGGGTGAGCCGATCGTGCTCACTTAGGACCCCGTCATCGCCGATCGCGCGAGAACATCCTTGATCTCCCCATTCTTCCTCCGGTAGGACTCGGATCACCCACGAACACCGTTCCACTTGCTCCTCCGCCAGTGTCTCTGTTGCCTGTTCCCCGGCGGGACCCATCGTACCTTCGTCTGATTCGACTCAGATCTGGGGATCACAGGTCCCCCCTGTCGCTCGTTCCGACTCTATTTGGGTTCGTGGCTGATATCGCCTCTCCGGGAAAAATTCTCGTTCGCTTCACCACACGTGCTGCTTCTGGATATCGCGACGTAATTCGTGTTGGAAAGCCGTGAAAACGCCAGTTGGTTAGTACCTATGATGATGATAATGATGTGGGCACGAAGCGCAATAATGATGACAATCCACCAACCATAAGTGCTGAAGCCATGGAGATTGACGAGACAGCGGATGATGGCGCTGTGGACATGGAAATAGACCCAGTTCAATCCCGTGAGCAGCAAGTATCGGCAGTCATTCCGATTGAGGGGGAGAGACGAGAGATTCAAGGCATCGAAACTCCTGCTGTCATGCCACAACACCTGTCGCATCGCGCCGATGAACGCACAAGTACTGCTACCCTGTTACCAAGTGAGACGACTCGTCAAATAACTGCGAGTTCAGCTCCACGCGTTCCCCGTATCACGGCAACTTCTAGTGTTCCTCAAATTCAACAAGCTACCCGCGAGGAATCAGCTTTGGTCCCTCAAAACGCTCGCTACTTCACTGACTCAAGTGGTGATCAACTGGTCTTTAGTGGTGGATCTACGAAGCCTCAGTCACTTTCGTATACCGCTCCACGACTACTCACTAATGGTGATGATTCTGACCTTGAATGTGGCGTTCCATTGCTGTCAGACGCGCCTGAAATTACAACTCGGAGTGGAAGTGACATTGATGAACCCGAACCTAATCGGCAGCGTCTAGATGAAAATCGCGCTCTCGGGGGCAGATGTACCGCACAGTTATGCTGAAGCGATGTCGTCACCCAGAATCGCAGCAGTGGAAAGAGGCAATCAGGCGAGAAATCCGAGCTCACATTAGAAATCACACATGGGATGTAGTTCGCCGACCACCCAGGAGTAAAAGTCATCGGGTTCAAGTGGGTATTTGCGCACAAGTTTGACGAGAAAGGCGAAATCGTACGCTACAAGGCACGCTTAGTCGCGCTTAAGTACTTGCAGACACGTGGAATTGACTACTTCAGCACCTACTCTCCCGTTGCTAGTACAAACACCATTCGGGTGTTCCTTGCGGTGTGTTGCAAGCTAGGATTGATCATCCGCCAGTTTGACGTCGAGACCGCATTTCTCAATGGAGACCTAGAAGGAGATGTGTACATGGCTCCACCGCTCGGGGTGAATATTCCTGAAGGCATGGTGTGCAAGTTGAGACGAAGTTTGTATGGCCTGAAACAGGCTGCAGCGGTTTGGTACAAGAAAATTCGATCTGTGTTCATTTCGATGGGATTTGAGCAGTGTCGTGCTGATCCATGCTTGTTCGTCAGGCACCAGAGTGGGAAAACTGACTCGCCGGTCTTCATTATCTTGTACGTGGATGATCTTCTAATTGGGTGCAAGAGTGACGAGATGGCTGACAAAATTTACGACGAACTTGCTGAACATTTCACACTGACGTCACTTGGAGATGCTCGATACGTGCTGGGTATGGAGATTCAGTACGCAGCGGAGAAGGGGGAGCTTTTACTCAGACAGACGCAGTTCATTTCAAGGATGCTAGAGAAATTTAGCCTACATGGATGCAATCCTGTTCGAAACCCCATGGTTCTTGGTTAAGATTTAACTCCTGACGATTCTCACGATGACCACCGCAACCGCACCGAGTATCGCGAGCTGATTGGATCTCTTCTCTACGTCGCTAATGCTACACGACCGGACATTAGTGCATCTCTATCTACTTTGTCCCAGTTTCTCGAACAACCTCGTGAAATGCACTGGCGCGCTGCAATCCGAGTCCTCAAGTACCTGAAAGGTACAATCACACATGGGATCTTGTTCCAGCGTTCGGCACGTTCCACACTACAGACCTTTTCTGACGCAAATTGGGGTGGTGACAAAGGCAGTCGTCGATCTACATCTGGAGTGCTACTGCTGCTTGGAGGAGGACCAGTCGTGTACAAGAGTAAACGACAACCTACAGTTGCTCTGTCATCTGCCGAGGCAGAGTACATTGCATTAGCTCTTGCAGCTCAAGAAGTGATCTGGCTTCGGTATTTGCTTACCGAAATGGGATTCAAACTTCGCAGTGCATCAACAATCTACTTGGATAACCAGTCGGCCATCAGCATCGCGACAAACCCAGGATACACGCCGCGAGCGAAACACATTGACCTTCGTGCACACTTCGTCAGAGATCACGTTGAAGCGGGTAACATTCAGCTGCAGCACGTACCGTCGAATGAGCAGCTAGCTGACTATCTTACCAAGGCGATTCCAACACCGCAATTAGTGAAGCTTCGTGATGCAAGTGCGTCACGAACTCTACAACTCAGGAGTGCGAGTTGAGGGGGAGTGTCGGAGTTCTAGAAGAAGATTTGAACCAATCTGCACGGATAGGACAGCAGCAACTCGCACAGCAGAGGATTCGTTTGGTGAAGCTTCGAGTGTTCTAGAATAAATCAATAGCTAGCGAGTAGGAGAAAGTCTTTACTAATATGATCACTTTTCATTTTGCATCGTCAAGAATACGCGCAATCGTTATTGAGTGGAGGGCTACAATGCTTCCCCTGTGGTGGAGACAGATAATGAGGGAATGAAACAAGACCAAGTGGCCAGAGGAAGTCTCAAAGTGGCGCAACAGAATTAAGACTTTGCAATGGACGCTGTCGTGCCCAATTTGGTGGAGCAAACTGGAAGAATTTCCAGAGTGCGAGAACCAACGTTGATTTTAAAACCTGTGGGTGCTGGCTCAACAAAATTTCGATGTCTTTGTCGATCGATCGCTGAAAAACACAAGTGGTATTTAGCAGACTTTCTGGATGACAATCGTCATTGGCCAACTTCGACCGCTTTCGTTACGAAGATTTGTTCAGAGGTACATCCAATCCTGGGCTCCAAAGTTAATCCTCACGACATCTTTAACTTATACAGGCAGCTCTCTCAGGTATTTTACCACGTTATTCCTGATTCGCAAGCTGGAGGAATCCAAGCAATGGAGATCACGCATTTGCCGCCTGTATTTGGTGTTAAACTTTCTGACAACACAAATGTGCATTTCGTTCCCTATCTGCGCCCCAAGACTGGAACAAGCTCCTTCCAGCAAGTGCCGGTGTTGAACCGGCACCCTATGGAGGATCTTGGTTGCCCTGCTGGACGTATACATCAGATGCTTACTAGCCTGCTGTCACCCGTGGCTATATGTTGCCTGTGGTTCATGATGTGAAGGTACGAAAGTTCTTCGGGGACTTAACAGTGGGTTCGCGGTTGTACTTCCTAACGTCGCTCAACCCCACAATTCAGCAGTGTGGTCGGCCAATATGTCAAGAGATTGAGACGGTGGAACATTGCTTTTTCGTATGCTCATCGTTACAGCCGATGTGGCACCAGGTGTGGGTACACTGGGCAGGTGTTTTCGTGACGAAGTTGACATGGAGGTTGCTGCTCTTCCCGAAATCACAAGATATACACAGAAGATGGCGAAAGAACCAAAAGGTGATTTTACTGCTATGGAGAATCCACGTTGCAGTTACTTTTCATGCCACATGGAGACTTCGAAATGACATTCACTATCAGAAGACAAAGGCACTACAGTCAAATGTGGCGAATATCCAGTCGTCATACAGGATGCATTATCAGTTTATTTACCAGCATGCGGATGAGCTCAACTGTGACCGGGAAACTATCACGCTACTGATCCAACAGTTAGGCTTTGAACTACCGATTGATATCCATTCGGAACGAATGCCCCAAATTTGGGTTGCCTATCAGTCAAGGTAGAATATCTACAGCTATTGAATTAGCTTGAGATCGTTGCAGGTTAGTCCAAAGAGTTGTCCACCTATCTAGTTAATCAAATAATTTCTTCTTCTTCTCTTTGGAGTCATTTTTGTCGCGCAAACGCAATTGGAAGATTCCTGTGCGGATTCTCCACTGTAGCAGATGCCGCTTCCAACTCTTACAGGACATCATGCACCCCTGCTCTCCGGGCAAAATGCAACAAGGAAAGTAGTACGACTCGGTTGTTGTATTTTTCGCAAGGTTACTTCTTAGACATACAACAGTGGACAACAGCCTATAGCCTGGCATGTACGGCCTGGAAAAGAAGATGTCTTTTGGTTGTCTTAGCGCGTTCCATCCCGTCTGTGGTGACGCCACGGTAACCATGATTGCGGGCTTGCATTGGAGCCAGCTTCCCACCAGCAACTGGAGTTTATATAGCAGTGCCAAGACTCTAGCAGATAGCGGATACCGTACTCCTATCTGTACCCGGCTTCGGCACGGAGCAGAAGCTTTGGCTTACGCCACGGGATGCTTCTCCTGGACTGCCTAATGGCAGGCGAGAGCACACCAGTTTAGGTGTAACGGGGTTACACGGCGCTGCGCGCCTTGGCTACAATAGGTGTGGTATACACCATCCAGGTCACAAGTCACAGATCCGTGTACAACACATAGTGTTTCTCACACGTCACACATGTAGCCAGTTGCTGGCTGTTAGCTCAGAGCCACACATTACATTTGGATTAGGATTTAGTATGTTAGATACTAAATCCGTTACATTCAGGATTAGGGCAATAAAATAAATAAAATCAGTTTGCATTTTACATAATTAGTGTTAGTTCCTTTATTATAGGGACACTTGATTGTGAGAGTCCTGTATTTAGTGGACTACTTGGTTCTTGTATAGAACCGAAGGCTAGTGCCTTGCAAGCAGGACTCTACGAGTCAACCCAACTTCCTCTGTGCCGTGCACACCTACGCAGCCCCGCTGCATCTGGTAGCACTTGTAGTCAATCCAACTCCTGAGTTGAAGACTGTTTCTCTGTGAGAATGGAGCCAGAAGCATACGCTCACTTGACTCCGAGTCAGCGGGACACGCTTAACAAGCTTACGTCCTTGCTGGGCCCTGAAGGTATGGCGCACCTTGCGTCTCAAGGGCCGGAGGCCGTCAACGCGCGCCTGGAGGCATTTGCCTCGTACGAGAACGCTCTCGTTGAGCACATTCAGCGGAATGTAAAAGGAGTTAATCCCGCTCCGAGAGCTAAGCCCGTCACGCTCAGCGTGAAGACCTTTCACGGGCACGAAGGAGAGAACCTCCTATTGTGGACCCGAGAGGTCGAGATGGCCATGGGGGCCGCTATGCTCCAGTTGGAAGGCCAACGCGTGGCGTTCGCCATCTCTAAGCTCGAAGGTCGAGCACGAGAATGGGCCTTGACGTCTGGGACGTCGGTAGAAATGGCCTTCCCCACTTGGGGTGAGCTTAAGGCCAAACTTACGCAAGTATTTGCTCCACCTAACCAGGCGTATCGCGTGCGGTCACGCTTCCTCGCTTGCCGACAGGGCAAGAAGGACCTGGTGGACTATGTCCAAGAGCTGCGCACGCTCATTGCCGGCATGGCTGCCGATCCTCTACCTGAGGTGGTCACTGTGACTATCTTCATGGAAGGTCTGAGAGCTGGCGTGGCCAGGACGGAGGCATTCCGTCAGAATCCTCGCACCTTCGAGGACGCTGTTAGCGTGGCATTGAATGCTGAACACAACTTTAAGTTGTCGAGGGTCGGTGCTAATAGCACAGGGTCCGGGGACCCGAACCCATGGACCTCAGCTATGCTGAAGATGAAGTAGCCGAGCTACGAGCTGCGGTGCAGCGTATGAGCACTCGTCGGTGCTACACGTGTGGTAGTCCCACACACCTGAGGCCCAACTGCCCTCTGCGCAAGAGCGCGCCGGCCAGAATGGCCGCAACCCTGTCGCGGGTCCCGCTTTGGGCTCTGCCCAGGAACGACGGCTCCCAGTAGACGCGGGGCGGTCTACTGGGGAAGAACTGAGTTCTGCAGTGCGTGAGAGGCACTGGGGCTCAGCCCCGAAGAGCTCCGTGCTCTTGAACACGGAACGTGTGAGCAAGCAGGGCTTGCTGGTCGTCCATGTGGACGTGAAGGGCTCCGAAGCCGTGGATCGTGTTGATCGATTCAGGAGCGTCTGGCAACTACGTCAGACGCTCCACCGTTGAGGGTAGTCAGCAATATGCTGAGGCGCTTCGAGCGCGAAGAGGTGACACCGTCACTGTCCGTCTAGCGACGGGCGTCCGTGTCACGGCAGCCAAGGTCCCGATGGACCTACGGCTGAAGTTCCTGGACTTCGACAGCGTGGAACGCTGCTTGGTCTTGGACCTGGATTCGAGGTACGACCTCATCCTTGGTATGGCGTGGCTGGAGCGCCACGAGCCATGGATCGACTGGAGGTCGAAGACCTTAGGTGCTACGCACTTCTCTCCTAGTGGAGCTTTGGCGAGTCATGAACCCACCTCTGCTAGGGAAGCAGAAGCGCTATTGGCGCGAGCATCGAGCCGAGTCGGCAATGATGCTGGAAGTCGGTGTGTCCGAGTTAGTGGACAGCACCGAGTGCGAGGATCGCAGCCCTGTTGAGCGCATAGCGCTGGTTGGCAGTGAGTCAACGTGTGGGCAAAGCTCACGTAACCCGAGTGACGCCGGTCATGGACCGTCACTGGATGCCGATGGCATCGGGCCTTACCAGGCCGTGAACTGTGGGGCGGCACGTACTCCGTCGAGTGATACTGGTCGTGGACCAAGTCGATCGCTGAGTGTCTCTGACACTGGACCTGTTACGGTCATTGATTGTGCAGCGGCACGTACTCCGCTGAGTAGACGATCTTCGGCTAGGCGAAGACGTCGTAAGGCCCTTCGGGCGAGACGCTCTGCGTCTGAGTCATCCGTGACGTCAAGTGCCGACGCACCGGAGGGCTGTGGGCAGCTATACACTCTGGTTGATGGAGTGGGCGGTAGTGCCGAAGGCAGTGTCCTGCTGGACGAACTGCCGAGTGTTGACAAGCTCCTTGAGCTAGAGGAGATGTCGTTCGCCGACTTTGGCGATGCCTTGAAGGCTGGCGAACTCGCCGAGGTGGTCATCGTTCGACCTGAAGAGGTGTTAAACTCATCGTCCCTCGTTCACGAGTCCGTCTTGGCCGAGGTCAAGAAGGCGTTGAACGCCAGGAGTGGATCGGAGATCCTCAAGAATCCCTCGGATCCCTTCCACTCCTTGCTGAAGGAATATGGAGACGTTGTCTCGAAGGAACCACCGAGTGGCCTGCCTCCCGACCGAGGCGTTCGTCATGAGATCGACTTAGTTCCCGGAACTAAGTACTGCGTGACCCGACAGTGGCCTCTTCCTAAAGAGCAATGCGACGTCATTGACGCCTTCTTCCGTGCGAAACACGCGGCGGGTCTCGTGCGCGAGAGCAAGTCTCCGCATTCCGCGCCAACGTTCTGTGTCAGAAAGCCGAATGGCAAGTGGCGTATCGTTCACGCTTTTAACAAGCTCAACACTGCCACGATTCCGGCGCAGACGCCGATTCCTAGGAAGGATGTTCTTCAGAACAACATGGTGGGTTGCACCATGTACAGTGCACTCGACTTAGTCGATGGGTACTATCAGCTGCTCATGCGAGCCAGTGATATTCCGCTTACAGCGGTGAGCACCCCGAGCGGTATGCTCTGGGAGTGGCTCGTCATGCCCCAAGGGCTCTCGAACGCGCCCGCAACGTTCAATCGTCTAGTGACGCAGCTGTTCAGGCCCCTACGGGCATTCGCACAAACGTACTTTGACGACGTGTTCGTCCACAGTCAGGCCGAACACGGCAAGACTGACGTTGAGGTGCACGTGGAACACGTGAGAGCTGTGCTCGAGTGCATGCGCACGAACAAAGCTGTACGCCAACGCAGACAAGTGCGTCTTTGGCGCGGAAGAAATCCCCTTCCTAGGGTGCTTCATTGGGAAGCATGGCCTTCGTGCTGATCCAGCAAAGGTCAAGGCCATTGTGGATTGGCCGGTTCCCTTGAACCAGAAGGACTTGCGTAAGTGGCTGGGTTTGGCCAACTACTTGCACAAGTACAGCGAGAACTACGCTGAGTTGGCTCGGCCACTGACGGATCTCCTTAAGAAGGATGCCGAGTGGGTATGGCGTGCCGAGCACGAGAATGCGTTCACTTGTATCAAGGATAGCCTGCTTCAGGCACCGATACTGGCGCTGCCAGACCCCGCTCGTCCGTTTATTGTCGTCTGTGACGCCTCTGACTTTGCCATCGGCAGTGCTTTGCTACAAGCGGACGCCGAAGGGCGCGAACGCGTCATTGCGTTTGAGTCGCGACAGCTCAAGGCTGCTGAGAAGAACTATCCAGTTCATGACAAGGAGCTACTTGCGATGAAGTACGCTCTCGTCAAATTCAGGGTTCACCTGCTCGGCTCCAAGCCGTTTGTGATCTACACGGATCATGCGTCACTACGCACAGCGACGCAGTCGCCTCACCTCTCGCAGAGGATGGCCCGATGGCTCTCCTTCTTTGCGGAGTATAACTTCGAGGTGAAGTACAAGCCTGGCAGGCAGAACGTCCTCGCTGACGCGTTATCACGTCGCCCGGACTATGAGTTATCTCATGTCACCTCGGTGACGTCGTCCGTGACGGACATGGTTCGAGCAGCGTACGCTCAGGACGACTCTTGTGTCGCGTTGCTCCAAGCTCTGGGGAGCGATGAGTTTAAAGACTCAAAGGTGACTCTGTCACGACGCCTAAAGGCGAGACTCCAACGCTACAGCCTGGAAGGCGGTCTGCTGTACTACAGCACGGGTCAGGATGACCCACCACGAGTGGTAGTTCCTCACGATGAGGATCTGAAGTACCGTATCCTCTATGAGGCTCACGACACACCCACAGGCGGCCACCTCGGTCGCGAGAAGACGTACGGCTCGGTGAGCTCCATGTACTGGTGGCCGAAGATGTACAAGTGGGTCAGCACATATGTGCGCACGTGCGAGACGTGTCAGCGGGTTAAACCCTCGCCGCATGCGGCTGCGCCTTTGGCGAGCTTACCTGTACCCTCTGGGTGTTGGCAGTCCATAAGTATGGACTTTGTGTTTGGCCTGCCGAAGGACTCGGCAGGCAACACGGGCGTGGTGGTCTTTGTTGACCGTCTGAGCAAGATGGCTCATCTGGCGGCTGTGCCGGACACCGTCGATGGTGCTGGTACAGCGACGATCTTCATCGATCGGGTCTTCCGCCAGCATGGGCTGCCTGAGACCATTGTCTCGGATCGAGATCCCCGTTTCACGGGTCACTTCTGGACGTCCGTCTTCAAGGTGCTGGGCACTCGACTGGACATGTCCACGGCGGACCATCCGCAGACCGACGGTCAGACCGAACGCGTGAACCGCGTTCTGGAGGACATCCTCCGCAGCGTATGCGCTGAAACGCCGAAGCGTTGGAGCGCTATGCTCCCTCTCGTTGAGTTCTCCATGAACAATGCGGTGCATGCCTCGACAGGCTTCACCCTGTTCTACGTGAACGGCCTTGCGCACCCGCGCGTTCCGCTCACTCCGCCACGCGGTAGCCTTGGGCTTGGTGGGGGAGAGGCTGTGCCGTCGCTCGACTCCGAGCTTGCTGATATCAGCCCTTCTGCTGTGCGTAAACAAGTCGATGACTTCCTCTCGGTGAGATTGAGCGTATTACGCCGTGTACGTGACGCGATGGCTGAAAGCCAAGACGTTCAGAAGGAACAAGCGGATACAAAAGGTAGAAGCAATGTATGGGAATTTAAGGTCGGTGACCAGGTTTTATTAAACGCTAAGAACCTACCTACACATGCAGTGTCAAATGTCTTTAAGACGAAATTGCGTCCGCGTTTCATCGGACCATTTACGGTCGTGGCCAAGAAGGGCCTGGCATACACGCTTGACTTGCCAAAGCGGATGCGAACACACCCGGTGTTCTACGTCGGCTTGCTTAAGCCATATCGGGACCCCGCGGGGGTGAGCGCGGAGGCGCTAGCACCGACGACACGTGCCCAGGCTGCGTCATCTGCAACAGCAACGTCACCTGACCTCGCAACTCAGCGAGCTGAAGCTCCTGCTGGTGCAGGCGAGCAGTCAGGGACTGAGGACCTTCGAGCCAAGCCATCCGGCTTTCAATCTCCTCCATGTCATGAGCGAGACGGGCATGCGAATGCCAAACACTCTCGACGTTCCCTTGAAGGGACTGAGTCTGACTCCGAGAAGTACCGATCGAGTGATCGAGTTGGTACCAGGCGCGATGCGACAAATAGCGCTCGTCACACTCATCGAGTACGGCGTTCCGCAGCGAATCGGCCTCCTCCGCCGTTGCTCGATGAGCAGGGGACTCCCCACTACCACGTGGAGCGCCTGATGGCGCGGCGTCGCCACCGTAGTCAAAACCAGTATCTGGTGAAGTGGCGTGGATATCCTCATTCCCAAAACTCGTGGGAGTGTGAAGGGTCCCTGAGGCAGGACTGCCCTGACGGCGTGGACGCTTTTTATCGCGAAGATAGGGGGCGCCAGAAGGGCTCGAGGTCGACACCTCGGTCGACACCCGCTTCTCACCACTAGTGAGAAGCTGACGGACTAGCAGCCGAGCTCAGGCTCTGGTCCGTGGCTGGCACAGCCATCGAGTCTCCCTCGGAGACTGAAGGAGCATCCTGCGAAGCAGGGATAGTGGCCTGAGAGGCGGGAGCCACTGCCGTCGTGTGACGAGGAAAGCGGCCGGGCCGCACGCGTATCTTCGCGTACTGGAAGAGTAGACCTCGGGCGAGGCGGACGTCCACCTCGGCGCAGCTCTCCATGAGCCGGTCAAACGACGCGAGCTTCCGTGAAGCCTCGGCCCAGGTGGCCACATGGACCATGTAGTCCCGGGTGGTCTCTCCGGTTTGGAGCAGGAGTGGATAAGTCCTCATCTGAGGCACAGACTCCCGTCGCCGTTGCTTATCTAAGCGTTGCCGATACTCGGCGAGTGTGCACACCTGCGGGGTCAGGAAACGCTCATGGAGCCCCTGTCGCTGCTGAGTCTCAGCCACCCGTACGTGGAGGATTGCCTATGGCGTAACCATGCAGGTTTGGCTGCGCCATCAACTGCTTCACCTGCTCGGCAGGGTCGCGAGGCTCGAAGCCGTAGTCGCGCCGCGACGAAGTCCCCACGATGTCCCGTTGGACCGGTCGACGTGACTCTGGAGCACCGCTCAGGGAAGCCTCCTGTGCCTCATCCAGAGGGTTGGTGATCGCGTCTTCGACTCCCTTGAGTGACTCTGGCTCATCGCGAGCAGGAAGCGGTGGTGCGTTGCGCAACGCGTTGAGCACGAGGCTCCAAAGGTCCCTCCGGGAATGGATTGGGCTGCCGCAGCTGCCGAGGAATTGAGTACCGACGCGGATCGCGTGGAGAGCGCAGCTCAGATCGGGTCGTCCGAGGGCTCGCAGGAGCAGGAGACGCATGGGAATCGCCCTGTTCGGACTCCTCGTAGTCCACTTCGACCTCGCCTTCCTCTGTAGGAGAGCGACGTGGGTCGCGCGTCGGCGACGCTGTCGTGTACTCGAAGGGTGAGCCACCGCTACCACTTGACGTCGGGCTGGCCTTGAACATCGCTCCGTAGCGAAGGCGAAACGCCGCGAAATACTCCGAATCGGAGAGCGTGAGAGGAGCCGAGGGCTCAGACCGGAAAGCGCTGAGGCGCTGGGGCGTAGACGCCTGGTCACTGGACACCTCAGGAGCGGTTGGCTCGCTGGGGAGAGTTGAAGAATGTGCTCGTTGAGCCAGCGCACCCGCGCACTCTCGTTGAGAGATTTCTTTTATCGGAAAGTTGCCGGTGACAGGCCTTGACAAGGCAGTTATGTCTACAGTTGTAGATACTGCGTATCCACGGTTTGGTGGGGGAGGGTGTATGTAACGGGGTTACACGGCGCTGCGCGCCTTGGCTACAATAGGTGTGGTATACACCATCCAGGTCACAAGTCACAGATCCGTGTACAACACATAGTGTTTCTCACACGTCACACATGTAGCCAGTTGCTGGCTGTTAGCTCAGAGCCACACATTACATTTGATTAGGATTTAGTATGTTAGATACTAAATCCGTTACATTCAGGATTAGGGCAATAAAATAAATAAAAATCAGTTTGCATTTTACATAATTAGTGTTAGTTCCTTTATTATAGGGACACTGATTGTGAGAGTCCCGTATTTAGTGGACTACTTGGTTCTTGTATGTATAGAACCGAAGGCTAGTGCCTTGCAAGCAGGACTCTACGAGTCAACCCAACTTCCTCTGTGCCGTGCACACCTACGCAGCCCCGCTGCATTAGGAATCACATTTGCTTTTGCAGTAAGATCAATACACCTTGGTCTTTGCGGGAGTTCCAGCTCCCAAACAGTGTTTTCGAGTTTGGGAACGGCACAAAGTTAACTTTAGCGATAAGTTCCAATAGGAGGACACGAAGGGGACTCGCAACTTCGACGACGACGAACGACGAGGGCAACGTCGGAGGCACCGCGGTGGCTGCTGTTCCGATCACCTCATCAACAATCACGCCGCCGTTCGTGACGGAGATCTCGCACTCGAGTCTCGTCAAATGGAAGAAGGCTGCGTCACGAGTACGAGGAAGCCGTGAAGGCACGTTGCATCACCTCTGGGGTGAGGACGCTGAGAAGGCGATGCTGTCGGTCAAGAATTCTTTCGACTCACATCTCCTGGAGATGCTGTGCAAGTACAACTGGGATACGACCGTCGAGCAGGTGTCAGAGCAGCGGATCATCAACGAGATCAACAAGATCGTGAACAACGTCAAGAACAGAGACATCGGAAATGTCGATTTGCTGTTCGAGATTAAGTTGAAAATGAACCTTCGAGAGTCGGATGTTCAGGCTCGCGTGATGAACTACTTTAAGCTGTGTGAGGAAATAATTCTCGAACACGGTTTAAAAAGCACTTTCTCAACCCCGATGGGAATTGCTCACAAGTACAAGATACTCAAAAAGCACTTGCAGCCCTCTGCGTTGCGTGACGAGATTGAAACGCACCAGAAGCTGATTGACAAATCAAGCACGAAAAACGATGTTGTATTGTACAAGCTGGTGAAGGAAAAAGCTCTTGAACAAGACAAGGTTTTCCGCTCGATGAGCAGCCTGAAGCAACAACAGCAACCACGGCAGCAGACCGGACATGCTGCTGGCAAATCGACTGGGAAGCGCGAGAAAGAGGTGAAAACCCCGTGAAAGCAGGACAAGGGAGCAAAGACCGGCAAGGCAAAGATGCAAAGCGCCAGGTCGAGGAATCACCACCCGGTAAATCGAGTGCCGCACCCCGCAGCGAACCTCGTGGTGGATGTTTTCACTGTGGTGGAGAACACTTCCTCAGCGACTGTCCCGAGATCGATGAAGCCCAGAAAGAAGCCATTTTAGCCGAGCGTGCTCCAAAAAAAAACGGCGCCCAAGAAGCAACGACTCAAATGAGTAAATCTATGTGCTAGTGGTGCAGACAGAGTGCGGGCGACGGCAACAATTAATGGAGTACTACTGCCCAGACAGTGGCTCTGAGTACAACATAATTTCACAAGGGCTTGTGGAGAAGCTCCGAGCGGTTGACCATGGTGTAGAACTAGTTGAGTTGATCGAGCACGTGGAGTTAGAAGCGGTAGGTGGTGCGATCCTGACAGCGACACACGCTGTGGATGTATGCCTGACCCTGAACACGGCCGCAGGGCCTGTCCGCTGCCAAGACCGCAAAAGATGCCTCGTCGTTGGATCAGATGATGACGAACTGATTGTGGGGCGTATTCTTTTGGCGGAACTTGGCATTGATGTTGATCGCGAGTTAGAGCAACTCGCGGTCAGGAGCAACAGCGATGACGATCATTTCGGAGATCCCAATGACATTCCGTCGCGGGGAAGGACACAGGATGCTGAAGTTGCTGCAGTTATTAAGACGATGGTGACAGATGCAGCCATGAGGGAAATGGTCGACGGCGCGGGGGCCGTGCGATTACGTCAGATTCTAACGGCTTTCAGCGGGTGGCGCTTTGTTCTAGCGATTATCCACCCGCGCGCGTGCCACCGCTGAATATCAAGCTCAAACCAAATGCCCGACCGTATCGCTGCAAAGTTCGTCAGTATAGCCCAGAGAAGTCGGAGTTTTTGGCGAAGTTCAACGCAGAGCTAGTCAAACTCAACTGGGTGTACGAGAATAAGGCAAGTAGATGGGCGTGTGCTGCTCTACCTGTCTGCAAGCCGAACAGCAGCGAATACTGCCAGACCCATGACTACAGACCGGTCAACAGCATGACTGAAGAAATCGCAGGCGTGATGCCCAGTCTTCAAGTACGTCTGGAGCGGCACCGAGGCAAGAAGTTTTATGCCCTTTTCGATTTCCTAAAAGGCTTTTGGTAGCTCCCGCTAGCCAAAGCCTCGCAAGAGATTATGTCCTACATGACGGACCGTGGAGTGTTTACTCCGACACGTGTGCCACAGGGCAGCACAGATTCAGCACTGCACTTTCAATCCACAGTGGAAGATGTGTTGAAGAAGCATCTGCATGACAATTTGCTGGTCTGGATAGACGATCTCTTATCTTATGCTGACTCAGCGACTGAACTGCTTGATGTCATCGAAGCCATTCTTACGAAGCTTGACGAGTTCGGTTTCAAGCTAAACCCAAAGAAGTGCAAACTATTCCTCACGGAAGTTAGATGGTGCGGGAGAATTATCAACGAGCATGATCCGGAGCGGATTGAATCACTCTGAGCTATTCCTACAGCGGCGGAGCTACAGCAGTTTATCGCGCGAGTAACTGGATGCGAGATGGCCTTGTCGACTACGCCAGAGTGTCGAAGCCTCTACAGGAACTACTTGACCGCTCGCTTCGAGGAACAAAGCGGAGCAAACGCGCCGCTGCAGGCATCAATATCACCTTCTCGCAGGAGGAGCGGGCTAGTTTCGCTGCAGTGAAGGATCTGCTCTCGAACTCTGCGATGCTTACCTATCCCGATCAAGAAAAAAAACTGTGTTTGTTTTCGGATGCGAGTGATTCTGGATGGGGTCTGATAGTGACTCAAGTCGCAAACTGGAGCCAGGACAGACCGATCCACGAGCATGATCACGAGTTGCTCATTTGCATGGGTGGCTCATTCAGCGGCTCGGCTCTGAACTGGAGCGTGATCGAAAAGGAATGCTACCCAATCGTTCATGCGTGCAGCCAGTTGGAATACTTGCTTTTGCGACCTCAGGGCTTCAAGATTTACTGTGACCATCGCAATATCATACATTTGTATGCTCCTGGTAAGGAAATGAAGAAGACGATGCGCGGGAAACTCCTTCGCTGGTCTACTAAGCTGCTGAAGTACGAATACTCAATCGAGCACATTGAAGGTGCCAACAATCTCTGGGCTGATCTCATTTCGAGGTGGGAGGACAACCAGAACGTACAGCTCTTTGCAGCGGGATCAAACGTGTCAGAACAAGAAAACGTAAGCGTGAGGAATACTCTAATGACACTGCGAGGGACGTGTCTGATGGCCAAGGTGCTTTGCACTGCTCACGTCTACTTGACTCTGCTGGTTTTGAGTGGTCCAGTATCAGTGACATCGCTGCAGCCCAGCGCAACTGTCGTGCACCGAAGTCGGCACAACTTGGCAGTGATGATATTTTCCGAGCGGCAAATAAGATTTGGATACCGGAGAGCGCTACAGAACTATTGCAACGGCTGATGATTATCGTTCACTGCGGGGCGAACGGACACCGCGGAATGATCGTCATAGCCAACCACATCGGTCGGGTGTTCTCGGTTAATCGACTGCATTCACTCGTGCGAACATTTTGCCAACAGTGTCTCCTATGCCTACACGTCAAAGGCGGTGAGATTATTCCGAGGCCTTTCAGCGAGACGCACCATACCTTTGAGAGAAATGCAACTCTGCACTGGGACTTTCTCACGCTTGGTGAGTCGTATGGCATGACGCGATATGTCCTCGTTTTGAAAGATGAAGCAACCCACTTTGTCGAATTGGTTCCCTGTGACGGACCGACATCTGAGGTTGCAGCAGCAGCCATTTTGGATTGGTATAGTAACGTAGAATACCGAATAGTACGCGGTAAAGTAATACAACGCCCTACGAATTGAACGCGGTCTCCGAGGGCGTTATACAAAGAATAGAACGCGCTCAAGTTGAACGCCCTCTTAATTGAACACCGTAGGCAACAAAGCTGGTTTTCTCGGCGGTTTGACTTACGTTGCAGTAGAATTCCTGTTCTCTGCAGCTGTAGCAAGTTTGACAATGCTCAGCCACCCGTGAATCCTCCTCGGATAACGCGGGCAGTATGTTTGCTTTCATTTGCCAAGATGCCAGCTAGACGAAAGAGTGTGGAGCTAAGCATAAAAAAACAAGCCATTGACTGGATCGCGACGGAGGGTGGCGGGGTGCCGAGTCGAGCGGAGCCTCATTTTCGAGGGCGTGGGTGGCAGATTTCGGCCGCAAGCTTCCGCGACTGGTGGCGTAAACGGGAGGAGATTTGGGCTGCGTTCGGGAGCCGCCGGCGTCTTGAGGCGTCCTGTCTTGGGAGAGGCAGAGGATACTCTCGTAGAGATGATCTACGATCTACGCTTGAACAAGGAGAAGGTGACTCGTGATTGGATCGCTGCCCAAGCTCGCCATCTCTTTCATGAAAGCCGAACCGAGGAGGAGGAGGAAGAGCGCCCAATTCGGTTTGCGGCTTCGGATCCTTGGGTCTCTTCGTTCATGAAGCGAAACGGTCTGAGCCTGCGCCGTCGCACCAATCTCACCACACTGACCGATGACGTGCTTGTGGGGCGTCGTTCATGAGCTTCTTGCAGAAGCACAAGGGCGAGATGAATCGGGACAAGACTATCCTGATGGACGAAACGGCGATTTACTTCGAGGACCCGCGTAACCGCACTGTTGACGAAGTTGGCCTTCGTCACGTGGTGATCCGTTCAACAGGTTTCGCATCGATGCGAATCACGGCTGCTCTTGCTGTTACTGCTTCTGGTAAGAAGCTTCCTCCTTGCCTGATTTGGAAACGCAAGACTCGTGGGGCTATGGAGCGCATTGGAAGTTGCTACGTCTCGTTTCAAGAGAGGGCTTGGGTGGACCAAGAACTACTGAAGCAATGGTTGGAGTGGTACTTCCCGCAAGTTACTTTAACAACAGGCCAGTGGGTTGTTTGGGATTCCATGAGAGCTCATATTGGCAAAGAAGTGAAGAAGCGTTGCGAGGACAAGGGCATCAAGATGGCCGTTATTCCTGGCGGCCTAACTCCTTATCTTCAGGCTGGCGACGTGGGCATTTTCAAGTCGTTTAAGGATCACATGTCAGTGCTCATCGACCAGTGAAAATGTTCAGACCAAGTGAGCTATACCCGTGCCGGAAACCCACGCCCTCCCCCCTTGGAGACAGTGGTTTCGTGGGTGTCGAGTGCATGGCGCCAGGTTCCTGACAGCGTCGTGCAAAAGAGCATTGGAAAGTGCGGGTTCCTTGACGATCCAAACGACTGGTTCATCAGTAAGCATGACGTCTACGATTCACAATTTCGAGTGGCCTGGGCCACACTCAATGACAATAGCGACAGTGACAGTGGCGGCGACAGCTCCAGCGAGCTGCTGGACGCGCTCGATGAGATCTGCATCGATGAGTAGCTCTCGAAGAACATAACACTAAATCCATTTGCTGGCGTTGATGGTAAATTCATTGTTCGTTGTTTTTATTGTACTCGACAATGCGCAATCGAATAGAGCTCCCTACGAATTGAACGCCCATCAAATTACAACGCCCTAGTTGGTTGAAGAGGGCGTTTAATAACAATAGAACACCGCGTACTATTCGGTATTCTACGTTAGGTTTGGCATACCTACGCTGTGGATCAGTGACTCCGGTTCGCACTTTACGAGCAAGGTGGTGGCCGATTTGAATCGACGACTAAATGCTCAGCAAAAATTCATTTTGGCTTACACACCGTGGAAAAATGGAAGTGTTGAACGTGTGAACAGAGATATTCTCCAAGTTTTTGAAAGCTCTGATTCTGGAATTTCGTGTTAGTGCTGCTGACTGGCCGTACCTTTTGCCTCTGGTACAGTCTCGTTTGAACCATTCCCCGGTGCAATCATTGTCTAACAAAGCACCTATTGAACTTTTTACCGGTCTGCCTTGCCCGAGCACTATGGACACAGTGCTGCTACCAAGGGGGAATGGGCAGGTTGCATCGCTCCCTGAGCAACGACCAGACCTGGACACAAAGTTGGCCCAGCTGCGTAGTAGCATCCAGAAGACGCATAAAACTGTGGAGGCTGAACGAAAAAGCCAAGCACAGCGGTATCGGAAAAGGCAACACTATGAACGAGCAGTGAATTTTTCTATTGGAGATTACGTGCTTCGGTCCAGAGTGGACGAAAAGCTGCATGCCAACAAACTATGGATAACTTTGGTTGGTCCATTTAAAGTGGTCGCGGCAACTGACTACTATTTCACTGTGGAGCCCCTCGTCACAGGAAAAACAGCTAACGAACACCCATCGCGTTTGAAGTACTACGCTGACAGCACTTTAAATGTGACAACTGAGCTTATCGACCACATCTCTTCGGAAGGCACTTTGCTTGCTGTGGACGCTCTGGTAGAACATCGGTTCAACACCACTTCAAAGGCATACGAAGTCAAGGTAAAGTGGCAAGGACTCGAAGAGATTGAAGATTCCTGGCAGCCACTGAAGAACTTTAGCGAAGATGTTCCACAGCTGCTGCAAAACTACGTTGCCCAAGCGAATGACGACGACCTCCGACTTGCAGTGACCCGTACTATTGATAGCAAGCGTTCGCGGGGCCGTACAAGGCGTGTGGAGCCCATCACACCCTGATCTTTGTCGACGGCATGATGATCTTGGATGGGTTTGGTGCATTTGACATCGCTTCAAGGATCGCCACAATAGCAATGTGTGTAAGTGAAGTGGATGCAAGTGCAACCGAAGTTTCGGCCTCAGAACGTAAATATTGGGAGCGCTGCAGGATTTTGTGTGTGCAACGCAGTCTCATTGGGCAATATTTATTTTGAAGCATAGGGTTGGTTGAAATCCAATCCTGGTGATTTGATGCAAATCGTTTAGATCACGAACCTGTAACACTGCAACCAGTTGAAGTGGCGCAGTGTCTCTACTCCGGAAATGTGACGCGACTGACCCGGTCACATGTACAGTATCAGTTTGAGTGGAAAGCTTGGGGAGGCAGTGTGGCGACGCCACGGCAACCATGATTGCGGGCTTGCATTGGAGCCAGCTTCCCACCAGCAACTGGAGTTTATATAGCAGTGCCAAGACTCCAGCAGATAGCGGATACCGTACTCCTATCTGTACCCGGCTTCGGCACGGAGCAGAAGCTTTGGCTTACGCCACGGGATGCTCTCCCTGGACTGCCTAATCGCAGGCGAGAGCACACCAGTTTAGGAATCACATTTGCTTTTGCGTTAAGATCAATACACCTTGGCCTTTGCGGGAGTTCCAGCTCCCAAACAGTGTTTTCGAGTTTGGGAACGGCACACCGTCTGCACATGCCATTGTGTAGCACTCGCATCCCCTTGTTGTCGCAATTGGCCAGGTTAAAGTAGCATTTATTCTCGTAGGTTACACCATCGCTACCACAGACTTGAGGGCCGGAAGTGCCATTGATATCGTTGCATGTGATGTACGGGACTGCGGAGCAGGCGAACCCTTCGGCGGAGGCTCCAGCGATCAGGAGTGAGGCCAGTACGGGCAGAATGGCGAACTTCATAGCTTTTGGGCGTGTGGTCTGGGAGTGGCAGTGAAGGTCCTGGTAGTTTTGTTGTGATACGTTGCTGGCAAATAGCAAAGTGAATGCACTGCATGTCAACAGCCAAGCTCCTCCTTTTCGAGCATGCTGGATCCGAATCATAGTAATCTACGACTCATATGGTATAGTGTAACAGGTTGTCGTTCAGACGCCACATGAAAAATGAAGCACACAGAATGGTGAGGAGAAGTTGGTGAAGCTCCAGGAAGGTTTGCTTTTGTTATCGCAGGTGCGTGTATTAACTACATGCACCTAGCTAAGCGAGATATTTTCTATTGATTTTCTACAATTGATGCTGTAGGTTATAAGTGTACTAGGACTTGATCCATACCATGTTGATTGAAACTGTTCACTCACGAGTGTCATCACAATTGCCGTTATACATGTACTGTATATCCCTGTCAGCATCATTTGCGTTATTAACCATCCTCACTGCACAATAATCGAGCGGCTCGAGCCTCGACTCCACGGTAGCGGTTTAGAATTTCAAGGAACACTCCACATATCAATTGCGACACACGATTCCCAATGGATCGTAGCTTTGAAGAAATGCAAGCTTGACCCAACAATTAAAACTTCAACAACCACTGCACTTAGGTTCAATGCTGAATCCTGTCCTGTCTATAAAAGAAAGACTCTACTGACAGTTTGCGGAAAGCAAATTGCACGCAGTGAGCCTTTGTTGATCGGATCTCAGTGGAGGCAGAAGCAACCCACATCGACTCAGGCACTTCCTTCACTGGGACTTGCTTGACAACTTCAACCTAGTAGCAATTCGAAACGCAATTAGGACCCCCTACTTCGATATGGAGTAGTGAAGCTTACCAACTCTGGGAAAAGCTTGGAGTGCGCATTGAAACCCAGCTTCTTGCTGATACAGTAAGAACCTGGAGTTTACTTGGAGAATTAGGCAGCAAGGAGGAGAACATGTACCCGTAACAGATCCAGTCCAGATCAACAACTTCAACGACGGTTTGGAACTTCAACGAGATCTTAACCCATGGGACGTAGCTGAAGAGACGCTCGAGTAGCTGGAATCTGAGCTCACTTCCGATTTATCGCCCAGTGGTGGAGACTGCACCCGAAGAGACGCTCGAGAAGCTCGAGCCTGAGTTCGCTTCCGAATTAGATAAGAAGCTGGAACCCGAGTTCGCTTCTGAACTGGACAAGAACGCGAGAAGCTAGCACCAGAGACTATATCTACAACCAATACAAATAGGCGCTACGCGAGTGGCACCGGCGGGAGGACATCACTAAGATCCTCGGCGGCCAGTACTATGTTGACATTGCTTGAGAAGTTTACAACATACAGGGGCTGATCAAATACGACTTTTCGCTTACTTGGTGGTCATGATCAAAACGATCGGTCTTTAAAGCGAAGTCGACACGAGACTCAGCCTCAGTGGACACGAACTCGCTGCAGAATATTCGAATCTGAATTGCTGTGTGATTTTGACGTGAAACTTGACTGGATCTGACGATGGAAGTGAAACTGGATAATTGATCTTGGCGTGGAATTTGACATTGACTTTGAAATTTGGATTGCCTTTGCCGAAGACGGAGAGTAGAGAGACTGTGGAGGTGTTGAGACGGAAGAGTGAGTGTGTGAAAGGCAACGGAACGGTATAAGAGGTAACCAGTCCTTTTTCCCGGGAAGTGTGTCTATGAGGGTGAAACGAGAGTGTGTGAAGGCGACTGAACGGTATAAGAGGTAACCAGTCCTTTTTCCCGGGAAGTTTGTCTATGTGAGTGAGACGTTGTGGGATTGAATTGAGTTGTACTAATTCACGATTGAGATGAGCCGAGTAGATGAAGAGATAAACTGAGGAACTGAAGCTAATGTGAACTGTGGAACTGAAGCTAATGTGAACTGTGGAACTGAAGCTAATTTGAACTGTGGAGCTGGATCAAATGAGCTAGAACGGAGAGTAGAGGCACGAACAGATTCGATCATCACAGTGAGACGCATGTACCGGATGAAGTTGGACATTGAAGATTTCACTGGCCGAGGCGAACGCAAGATTGAATGGTGGTTGAGAGGAGCTGAGCAAGCAGCAGACCGTCAACGTGTACTCGACGGCGAAACCTGGACGCCAATTGAGATGTACTATAGACTGTCCGCGCACCTGAAGGAAGACGCAGAGAGATGGTTTTGCGGCATTAGCACAAAAATTCCTACCGAAGACCGAACTTTGAGCACTTATCTACACTGCTGAAGAGAAGATTTGGAAGACACGACACCAAATATCAGACAAAGTTGCCAGAGGTTCCCAAGTACGTTTAGCCTGTCCGAGCCATTTCACCTTGTACATGTCCTTGCCCTTGACACATTTGTATTCCTCAATGTCTTCCACGAGCTCACCCTCAGTGTTGTCAGGAAGAAGTACCTTAAATGTTTTCTTCTCCCTTTTTTCGCCGCTGATGTACGGCTTGAGATAGCTGGTATGGAATACAGGGTGGAACGTCACGCCTTTCGGTAGTCGTAGTTCGTAGTAGTCATGACCAAGTCGCTTCTCAATGCAATATGGCCCAATCAATCGAGCTCCCAGCTTTGCTTTTGTGGTGCCAGCATGGTTGTTCGCTAGATTTTCAGTCGACAGCAACACTTCCTCTTCGACTTCGAATGTTTGCTCCGCTCTGTTCTTGTTGTAGTACGTGCTCTTTCGATCGGACGCCTTCTGTAACTTCCGTCGGACGGTAGCGAAGCGATCAGCCTGAAGCTCAAGGAACGTCTTCCACGTAGCTTGGTGTTGGCTCTCAGCCCCCTTCGCGTGAGGTAGGCTAAAAAAGGGTTGCTGGTGTTGAAGGTAAATAGCCTAAGTCAGCTTCGAATGGTACCATGCTAATAGACTACTCGGGTCTCGAGGTGTATCCGAATTCAGCCAGAGATAGATAGGAATCCTAGTCCGTAGATGCTCCATTCGAGAAAGCTCGTAAATAATTCTCAATTGTCTGGTTCGGCCTCTCTGTGGCTCCATTTGCCTGATGACGAAAAGCGCTTGTCAGCTTTTGTCTGGTTTCCAACATTTGGCACAACGTTCTCCATACAGATGCCGTGAATTTGGGATCTCGGTCCGAAAGGATTTCCGCAGGAACACCGCAAAACGAATATGTGGTCTCGGTGGATCTCCGCGACTTCTTTGCCTTCACCTTACTATTGCACGCGACAAAATGTACTCGCTTTTGTCAGCTGGTCCACGACAACGAGTATTGAGTCATCCTTCGAGTGTGTCGTAGGTAGTGCAACGATAAAGTCCATTGCTACATGCATCCATCGTCCATGAGGGATCGGTTGGCTTTGGAGTAGCCCTGGTGGCTTTGCGTTCCTTGCTTTTGTTCTTTGGCAGGTCTCACACGATTTCGCGTAGGCTCTAACGCTCCTCGGCATGTGTCGCCAATAGTAATGTTGTTCTACCAGTCCGAGTGTTCGTTCAATACCAGGATGCCCGTAACATTCCACATCGTGAAACTCAAACAAAATTCCATTTATCAAATCCTCTACAACCGGAATAGCAAGTCGAGGTGCTACATCGTTAGGTCTTGTGTACATCAGTTTGTTTTCTTCAAGTGTACATCGATGAAAATGTCTAATTCGAGGTGCATCTTCTGTTGCTTCACCTACCAGAGCTTGTCGGATGGCCTGTGTCTGCGGGTCTTCGTCGTATCTCGACATTGCTTCTTTGACGACAGTTAAGAGACCGATTTCCACGTTTTTCCTAATGATGCTTGCCGCTACAACTTGTTCTAGTGTTTTTTTATCACGAAAGTCAGCTCGTCTCGAGATACCATCAGCCACGGTGTTATGGCCTCCAGGTATATACTTAAACGTCACCGGATATTCACTGAGCTCGTCCTACCACCGTGCTATTCGCCGCGAAATACTTTTCTGCGCGAATACATTTTCAAGTGATTTATGGTCAGTATCGACGTCAAACTATATATCTAGCAGGTAAACTCGCCATACTCGAAGGCTGAACAAAATAGCAAGAAATTATTTCTCCCGGATCGAATAATTCTTCTCTGCTCCTTTATATTTGCGGCCTTTAAATGCTACAGGTCGCTCCACGTTTTCATCCCCTCTTTCTTCTACTCCTGGCTCCAATCCAGCTTCTTCTTAGACTTTGAAGTATCCTTCGCTTTCAACATCTCAAACAGTGGACCCGCATCCTTAGCAAATCCATCGCAAAAGCGCTGCACGTATGTGGCTGCCCCCAAGAAAGATTGCAGTTCACTCATTGTCTTTGGTAGGGGTCACGTCTGTAGGACTTCTACTTTCTTCGGGTCGATTCTTACTCCATCCCTACCGATATAATCACCAAGACACCGTATCTCCGGAGAACAGAACACACATTTGCTAAACTTCACGAAAAAGTCATTTTCTCCAGCCGTTCCAGCACCTTATCCAACGCTTCGAGGTGAGAATCGAGATCCTTCGCTCTTGTGAACACATAGATGTCATCAAAGTACGAAAGACAGAAATCAGCCAGATCACTAAGCAATTTGCGTATTCCTGTATTGAAAGTCGCTGGCGCATCGACAACCCTATCGGTATCACTACATATTCAAATGATCCATCCGAGGTTTGAAATGCAGTGTACTTTATATCGAATCTTCCACCCGAAACTGATAGTATCCACTCGGTATATCCATGCAGCTATACCAGTAAGCTCCTGCATGCGCTCGAAGATACAATCCTTTCGCAAAGTCCGTCGAACTGTGTGGTTATTCATCGCTCTATAATCATGTACAATTCGCCAACCAACAGGTTTTACGCAAAATGTTGGAGCTCCACGTGGAAAAGAAGACGGCCTAATCAATCCAGCTTTCAACATTTCATCGACCCAAGCTCGAATTTCCTGTTCCTGGGCTGGTGATTGTCGCCATTGTTGCCTGAAAATGGTTTCTTTCGTATCAACTTCCATCTTATGTACTCCATGACTCCGAGGAGGTAGCCGTTTTGGAAGTACCGGTCTGAAAACTTCTTTATGTCGCTCTAAAACGGAGTAGATAGGATGTCGCTTTAAAGTCCTCCAAAGTGGTCAATGCTTTTGCCGTTTCCGTTTGTTCTTTCTCGGTAACTGGTCTGACAAACGAACACGCACTCAATGTCTTGGGGCTTTCGCATAAGTCTTTTGAACTGTTTGCGTGTTATGTATTTTGTTTCTCCACTCGTAATCGAGAAATATCCATGTTGGAAATATCTACTTCGTCCCCGGGTTGCATTTTAACCCTCTGCAACACGTTTCCCTCCGACTCGAGTCGCCGGCTGAGACGGAATCGTCGTTGTCTCCGGTTTTACGTTTTTCTTCTTACTTCCCTGCCGCTTCTTCGGACTGCTGTTTATCTCAAGTCCAGGACGAGGCTTCTGACAGTCTCGTTAATCCAATCAATGTCTGGGTTAACCGCTTTGAGCCACGGCATACCAAGAAGTAAATCCTGTTCTTCAGGCACTGGAAGTACCAAGCAGTCATCCACGTACGTCAAAAATATATCGATGTACAAGTTTATCCGCAAAGTCCTCTTCGTAATCTTCATCGCTTGTTTGTTTGCTAAAGTAATCGGAATATCTACTCCATGGTCTTCAATTTTATTCTCCAATCCTGCTCGCTGACAGAAAGCAGGACTCACAGCATTAATCGTAGGACCACTATCGATAAAATTCGAGTTTGTCACGAACAAATCATCTCGGGTGCATTGCACGGTACTGTTAGTATGCAATAAGCAGTAATAATCATGTTCCAAGCCCCTAGAAAATGTTAGAGTCTTTCGAGAGGTAATATGTGTCGAAAATGCCCACTTTCTCCACTTTCTCCACTTGATTCTGCACTGCCATGAACATCGTCAATTCCTTTGTATTGTTTTCGTATACATTGTAAATGTCATCACAGACTTCAATCGAATTTTGCCGATCCCCGAAATTGTCGGACCTTTCTTGAATCGTTAGACGGCTGAGCTTACGAGTATGCCCACTTAATCCCTCAACATCGAGCGGTCTTACTCGTTTAACTGCTCTTCGTCACTTTTTGGCTGATTCTCCGTCGCTACCAGTCGTTCCAGCATTCCGAATATTTTCTTGTTCAGGTTGCTGGTTGTGGGGCGCTTTTCCGGGTGTTTGAATTAGCACTCTTCAACTCGATGTGGTCCACGGCCGCAATGACTGCAATTCTTCTCCGTCTTGGCCGAATTAAATCCACCTCGGCCTCCAAACCCGGATTTACGAGCTGCAGGTGCGGTTGGATTTGATTGTCGATTCGGCATCGAATTGTTTCCTCCATTCTTTCCTTTTAACTTGTTTTCCGTCGGTTTGTTTCCTGCTGTCTTTTCCTTGAGTTCCCACTTAAGAAACCTTTCTTGAATTGCCCAGTTCAAATCTACCGGCTTCTTCCTCAGTATTCTCGTTTCATGTTCACGTCCGATAATCCGTTGAGAAACACATTCATTGCCGTGAGTGAATCTACCTGCACGATTCGGTTTAGCTCTCGAAATTTGCCTACATATCCGGTATATCCACCATTCTGTTTGATAGTTAGCAAACGATTCCGGCTTTTCTCCATAACGTTGGGCTCCATGAATTCCATTGCCATATTCAATTCCTTCATCGCACTCCATAGCTTACTCGATGAAGCATCGGTCATGTATCTCTAATACCAGACCAGGGCATTCTTTTGCACACACATTTTAACTCGAATGTCAACAAGTCACCATGTTGTAGTAAATAGTATCCTTTCTGCCGGAAATACGAGTCGAATTGAAAGATGAAGCTGTTTAGTTTCACTCCATCGATTCCCCGAGAAAAATCAGTGGTTTCACATCCATTTTCCGCAATTTTAATCATCTTTGTCCCTCGA
The DNA here is from genome assembly GCA_018806915.1 of Phytophthora colocasiae. Classification (NCBI taxonomy): domain Eukaryota; phylum Oomycota; class Peronosporomycetes; order Peronosporales; family Peronosporaceae; genus Phytophthora; species Phytophthora colocasiae. The sequence goes on along the minus strand of JAGKQI010000054.1, from coordinate 934,531 downwards.
AGATGCCGCCAGCCGGGTCACCTGCAGCGACTTGATGGTCATTCATAGCCGGGATAGCTCCCACTTGAGCTGTAGCTGCGGGTAGGACGGGTTGTCATCGTGCCTGGGCATCATGAAGGTTTTGTTGCGTGGCACGAGCCAAACGCTGCCCTTCTTGGGATATTTGCTGCACTTGAGTAAGACCTTAGGTCAAGTTTGTCATTCCTTGTACCAAATTAACCACTGTGTCGTTCAAAGCAGCGATTTGGGCTCGAAGTTCGCGACTCATGTTGTTTATTGTTGCGTTGGTGTTAGTGCTAAAAATTCTAAGATCATAATGGGATTTTGTCCAGCCTTGTCTCAAGGCGGTCGATCCTTTTATTCTCGGCATTGCGGAGATTTCTATACAACTTTTGCCTCACCGGAGCTGTGTCACTTCTTAACACCCTTCTCACGGTGTTTCTTTCTTGCACCGTCACTAAGTTCTACTATGTCGCAATCTTCTAGCTCACTTGTGAGCTAGAAGATAGTTTGGTAGCACTTGTACAGATAAAGTCTTAATTCAGTTTTATAGTGCCCGAGATATCCTCTCGGTCACCTGGGGTTGATGCCCACGTCTGCTTGGCCAGAGCAGTACAGACAACGACACAAAAACTCGGGGAAACCAGTTCAGCTTTCCATTCAAAAAATTGTGACACAAAAACTCGGGCTCGTTGAGATCTATATTTTGATTGGTTAGCATAAACTTCAAAATGTGGACTTGTTTTTAATACATTAAACAATTGCAGTCTCCAACCTAGGAATTGCTGTTGTTGTGGTGGAGCGGGTCTGGCCAAAATCTTGTTGAGGCAGGTCGCGATCACCACTTGCGCCCAGACACCGACTAACGGAGGGGGTCCCCCGATGATCCGTGATCTAGCTGTGTGTAGTTTCACCTTGTGTACCGTCGGTAGGCGGGTTGCGCTCTTCCAGGTGACTTCTGAAGATGTCTTGGGACGAGAAGAATGTCTTGAGTGACGCAGGGGTGGGAGATAGCGTGGGAATACTTAACTCTATCTCAGAGGGGTTGATCCGGGTCACAGGCGAGTTCTCGAGCCTTGATCCGGTCGCCTGGTCCTTGATCCAGGCCTTCCAGTAGTCCAATATTCGGGATCTGTCCCTTCCTTTCCGTTGTTTTACGCTTCCGATAGCGGGGGTCTTGAGGGGGTGAGATTCGACGGGATCTTTAGGCTAAACAACCAATTCCTTCCGATCCGATGTATGCACTCAAGGATAGTTCACTAGATAGGGCAAAGCTGGCCAATATATTATCCAGACTTAACCGCTATACTAGGTCACGTATCCTTACCTTCTTGACGCTTGTAGGGCCAATGTAGTTCCCGGTTCCAGGCGTAGCGAAGACACTTGAGTGGTTCAGGGCAAATTCGATTCTGTTTATGGTTATTCCTATGCCTACTAATCCCATCCAGATTTACTATCCTACGATCACATGACACTGGCTACATAGCTGATTCCTAGCTTGGCTCCCCTAACCCAGATCGTGAGCCGATTCCGTACTTAACCGAAGCTTGATCTCGTACTTAACCGAAGCTTGATCTCGCACTTAATCGGGACTTGATCTCGCACTTGATCGGGACTTGATCGCTGCCTGATCCCGCTCGGTAGTCGTTCGGGGAATCCGGATCAGGCCACCAGAAGAGTCTGCGTCGCGCCTGGGGCTGAGCTTGATCCGGGCTGATCTCGTACTTAAACAGGAGAGGATCACTGCGTGATCCCGCTTCGTCGTCCCCCGGGGAAGCAGGATCATGCTGTTAGAAGGCTTCGATGCGCCGGGGTGAGCCGATCGTTTTCACTTGGGACCCCGTCATCGCTGATCGCGCGAGAACACCCTTGATCCCCCCATTCTTCCTCCATTGGTGAGACCTCGGATCACCAATGAACACCGCTCCACTTGCTCTTCCGCCGGTGTCTCTGTTGCCTGTTCCCCGGCGGGACCCATCGTACCTTCGTCTGATTCGACTCAGATCTGGGGATCACAGGTCCCCACTGTCGCTTGTTCCGACTCTATTCGGGTTCGTGGCTGATATCGCTTCTTCGGAAAAGATTCTCGTTCACTTCACCACATCCGCCCCCAGCACGCAAGTTGGGCTGCCGCAGCTCACTTCGGGCTTATTTCCACATTCATCACCTGGGACACAAGTCGTTCAAGCACTACCACTCCTCCACGATGTCCGATCCGCCTCCTTCGCCCCCTTTGACGCCGAGAACGCCTTCGAGCGAGCACTCGATCCGATCCGCTCGATCCACCGCCTCACGCTTCTCAACCCCTGGGGTAAACCCTGAGCTGGTCACCTTGCAAGCGAGACTGGCCCATAGCCAACGGATGCGCGAGTCCTTGCGTCGCGATCAGGACCACCTGGATGACACCGTTCGCCGGTTGCGATCCGACATGGAGGATATGGAGCGCTTCCGGGACGACCAGGCGGAGGAGATCTTGCGGCTGAACGCCGAAATCGTTCGTCTGCGGTCGGGAACCGGAGATATTATCGGTGGGGACGCGGTCGCCGCCTTGCAAGATCAGCGGGCTCAACACGACGCCGAACGGCGGGAGTCTGAGCAGCGAATGGCCCGGATCCAGGCGCGGCTAGACTCCGCGCTCGAAGATCTCGACTTCCGGTTGGCCGAACTTCGCGTAGCAGGGGAGACAGAGATTGAACTCCGGGATGAGCTTCAGGATCGCGAACGGGAGCTCGCCGCCGCGCGCCATGACTTGACTCTCACTCAGCGTAGCCTTGATCGCTGGCAGAGGAACGATTCCTCCCAAGGTCTGCCAGCGGCCATGGCCACGTCCGTTGATCAGACTCGCCCTTTAGCAGAGGAAGCTCGGTTGAGGTTGGAGTTGACGCGGACCCAAGCGGAATTGCTCACCGCTCGAGCTGAGGTTGCGTACCTGAAACGCGAGGCGGAGGGCCACCAGGCAGAGCTGGCCCGGGCACACCTCGCCCTGGAGGATGTGTCTGCACCGGATTCTCGCGCTCCTCCCTCGGACGCAGCTGCCGGCGCCGCCGCTATCTCCAGTCTGGAGCAAGATCTGGCGGACGCCTTGGGAAATCTGGACATAATTCAGCACGACCGGGACCAGCTCTCCGTCCAGCATCGTGCCGCGATGGTCGAGCGGGATCAGGCCGGCGCGGACCTGGACCAGGCCCGCCTCGACCGGGATCAGGCGATACAAGATCTCAATCGAGTCACGGTGGATCGTGATCGAATCCAGGTCGACCTGGACGACGCCACCCAAGATCGTTTATCGGCCCTCGCAGACCTTGACGTGGCCTGTTCCGCCTGGGATGCGGCGACACAGGAACTCGACCAACTCCAGCGACAGAACGCAGAGCTTCGACAGGCTCATCAGGAGATGGACGCTGATTATGCCGAAGCCAAACAACAGCTGCATCACGCCGAGGATTCCTCTGCTCGGTTGTCCTCGTGGATCGCGGATCGACGGGCGGCTCGTGCCACCAAAAGATCTTGAAGCGCCTCCGCTTCCCCGGTCGTCCCCCCTTACTCACGCAAACGTCCAGCTCGGAGCTCCTCAGCCCCCCGTGATCCAAGAACTGCTGCTACCGAAGCCCCCGGATCAACCCAGCCCGCCTCGCCAACGGCGGTTCCAACCCCGGCAGGACCAACGGTGAGCCCGCTGGATCTGTTGGCGGATCAAGCTTTCGGGCAGACTGGAGGGAAGGGAACCGACGAGTCGATCCCCGATCCGACCTCGATACCAGCTGATGAACCAGGATAGGGCTCACCTAGCGACGGTCTCCAGGGCGTAGAAGAGGACGCACCTGGTGGTGAGTCTGAGGACGAAGAGGAGGATGATTCCGACTACGATCCTAACCACCCGTTCTCAACGCCGTCCGACGAGGAAGGGAGCCCTGACCGCAGCAATGGGACAAGTCCTGAGGCTGGGTCGGAACACCCCAGTGAAGCGGAGGAATCAGAGGATGAGGATACCTTACGCATGGCTCTCCAACGATCTATTTCGTCGGCTCGAAGGGAATCCGGTCAGGTTCCGAGAGGCAGAGCTTCCGGCGCTAGCGGATCGGGATCTCCGGGCGGCTCAAGCTCATCTCCAGATGGATCAAGCCCACCGTCTCCGGGATCACCTCCAGGTTCTCCGTCACCGCCGTCCCCTCCTGCCGGGGGTTCTCCGCCCCTCGGGCTCCGACCTCCTCTTTTCCCGGTCGCCTCTTTCATCCCGGGTTATGATCGGCAGCGTACCTTCGCGGCTGTGGACGTTGAACCGTGGGATCCGCAGGTGATCGGGCAATATTCGATCGTGGGCCTGATTGCCAACTCTTTGGCCAAGCGGTTGTTGATCCCCTCGGGTTGGCTGTTCTTTTCCCGGATACAGGCCGGGCCTGCACCGACCCCCGGCACCGAATACCTCAACGAGTTGATCACGGGAGTGAACGTGCTTGATCTGATGGCCCAAGAACCGTGGAACGACTTCCCGAATCCGGGGCCCCTCACGTTCGACCTCGACCTACATGAGAGGGAGGGAACACCACTCGCAGACGTAGCCGCCACTTATCGTGTCTTGGAAGAACGGCATCGTCAGGCGTTTTGGGAGGCTACGCACAACCTCGAAATCACTTCTGCCATGCAAGCCGCGGATCTCGAACTGCAGCGATATTACGTCGCTCGCAAGGCCAGACGGAGTCGCGCTGGGTCCGCTTGGCGCCAATTTCTCGCCTCTTTCCCCGCCATGATGCGCAATCAGTGGTTTGACCTCGACATTCTATTGGACCCATTCTTTCTTCATCTCCCCATTCCTGCGGTGGACGCTGTTCGTTGGTATCCTGGCGTGGTTTCTCGGCGCGCCAACCAAGCGGATCCCAACGCGAATGTTCCAGAGCCAGCGAACCTGATCGAGGCTCTAGATGAATGTGACGAGGCAGATCCGTGGCGCAACCAGTACCGGAGTAACCCAGTCGACCACCCCGCTACCAGGATCCCGCCTTCCTGGCAAGTTCAATCCTCCTCCTGCTGAGGCCGCCTCCCCGTAAGCTAGGGCTGTTCTGCGTATTTCACATTTCCATCCGTTATTCTCGTAATCTCCATTTCCACAGTCGTTCCCATCGTGCTCCATCGTTTTGAGGACGTGATCCTCCTTCATCTCCATCTCGACATTCAAGATCGCCTTTCTCCAGTCGTCAAATTTCCTGTTCACATGCATATACACAAATACAAAATTCTCGCCTGATCTGGATTTTGCTCCACATCAGCTTCCTCGATCACGGCAAGGCAACCCTGCTGCCTCACCCGACATCCATCTACACCTCTTCGTGCGACTGCATCACGCCAAACCGGTTCCGATTCACATGATTCCGCAGGAACGCACTTAGTATAGCTCCACAATTGAGATCAGCTTCATCGACCCAAGTCGGCTCATCATAACCGACCCAATGCACCAGGAATTCACGATAGATCCGGCCGTAGCGAGTTCGTTTCCCACTTCGCATGTCCGAGATCCGTTCGACCTCGTACTCATCGGCATCCAGATCTGGGACCCAACTGTCCTCCGGAAGGAGGATCTCATCGAAATCGAGCCGATCTGCTTCATCTACCGTCAACTCGATCCGCGGTCGATCCGGAAAATTCCGCACCGGCTTCAGCTTAGAAACATGGACCACTGGGAAGATATGGTAATCAGATCCCGCGATCTCCAGTTTAATCGTGAACTCATTGAGTTTCTCTGCAACACGGAACGGGCCGTGCCAAAGGTGAGCGAGTTTACGCGCATATCCTTCCTTCACACGATCTAGATACAGCCAAACCCGTGATCCAGCTTCGATCTGATGTGGATCGACATCCTCATTGTGCCGATCGGCTCGGTCTGCAATCGCCTCTCGTAGCCTAGTGTGAAGATGTGGCTCCAGTTTTTACGGAGTAAATACCCCAGCTACGCTCTGATTGGCTCTGAAAGTACTATATTGGGACGCTTTGCACGAGCCAAGGAGGATTGGATGGACGAAATAAATGTGGATTCCGGAGAGCCCAGGCGAAGTCAGTCCAAGATCTCCAGTTGGGACTCCAAGTGGTATATGTCCGGTCGGACGTACATACTCAAGTCAAGTGATTTCCTGGACTGCCGCCTTCTGCCAAGTTGACAGTTACCTGATTTCGAGATATTGGAGTTACTTTTGGATGTCCAAGTGGAAGATGGCTGTTTGGATGGAACAGGTCCAACCGGACCAGTCCAGATTTGTACCCAGAGTCCAACCGGACTAGCCCTGATTTGTACCCACGATCGGCCGTTGAAGATCCGACCATACTAGACCCAAGTGTTTTCCGACCGACCAAGACGACCGACCATGATCTGTTCGGCACAGCTGGAATTCGGCCATGTTCTTCGGTGTTCTTCGGATGTGTCAGGTCGCCTCCGGATAAGCACGCCTCTACCTATAGTGAAACCAAGTCTATTTTTGCATGTTTAGCTTTACAACGGATAGTTATATATTAAAGAGAGTTCAATTTGCCACCAAGGGCGCAAGTGGAAGAGCGGGAGGTTTCCCATAAGCCACCACTGTGAGCACTGCCGACCAGCCTCGAAGTCGAGGGCTCGGAGTCAGCGAACAAGCGTCAGGCCGCGTCGACTATCGTCACCGCCGCGTGAATCTCCGCCAGGTTAAGACCAAGTTGGGAAGGTGATCCGGGCGGCGATTCCCGGGCGTGACCCCTCCCATTTCATATTCCAGTTGGACATTCCAAACGGTCGTTTGGTTTGTACATTTCATATTACAACTGCGTTTTAGGAGGTTATTAGTAGTCACCCCTGAAATTGATTGATTGACTGCTGTGTGATTGGACTGTATTTGTGTGTGTGTATTTTGGAGTGCTCTATAGTATTCCTGGTATACTTGGATAATTGTCTTCTGGGAGTCCAAGTGGACTTGCCAGAAGTGGTGCGCTAAAGGACCCCGGGATTGTGCCAGTGTCCCGGTTGGAGTGTCCAACGTCGTACTGGCATTTGGAGTGCCCACCGCTCAAGGGCCGGAAAGAATAAGAAGCGGCTGTATATTTGCATTTAACTCTCTTGTATATTGGTTATCTGTTGTTGGAAGGCTTTGGTAATAGTCTCTCACCTGCATTCAGACTCAACCACTGCATTTGGAAGTGCATTAGCACTCTACATCTGGATCCAGTCAAGCTTTTGGAAGTAACTCATCCAGGTGGAACTCCTCGCGTTCGAAGACAAACGACACCTACGAGGGTAGTCACAAGGTCACACGCCAACCCTCTTTCCGGATACCCATTTGGATCCCGGTTGGAGGTTCTGACTTTCGTTAGTCCGACCGGACATCTTTCTAGTCGGACTTATTTTCCGGAAGACACGCTATACGCACCTGGGCGGGAAAAGTGTTCACCCACTTCGCCACAGCTGGTGCGCGTGCCCGGATTCGAACCGAGGATATCACCGAGTTATTTTTATATTTTGATTAGTTTCGGGGTTTGAGTACTAACTAACTTTCTGATCGTGGTTGTTATGACTGGAAGTGAAACTACACGCGAAGGAAGAGGCGACGCGTCTGGAAGCGGTATGGCTACGAGATCGTCGAGAAGGTTGAAAGGACAGCAGCCTGAGGAGCATGAAGATTTGGAAACCATTGTGAGAAGAAATCGTCAGGCGAACGCTGCGAAGCGGAAGGCTGCCCTTGAGGCGAAGGAATTGCTGGAACGTGAAGAAGTCCAGTCGGAGGCCGACCAGTTGGACGCGCACCACGCGAGTCAAGACGGAAGTGCTTCCGAGGAAGCTTCGGAGGGAGAAGGCGATCCTGAGCAGGAGGAGTCCGGGTCCGAGGAGGATCCGGATGGAGAAGAGGAGTCTGGATCGGATGTCGACCCGGACGAAGACCCTTCAGATGAGTCCGGTCAGGAGGTGTCCGAAGGGGAGGAGATCGAAGCTGTGGAAAATGAGGCTGAGGACTCCGATGGAGAGGACGTGTTTGAAGATGTCCAGGTGGAGGATCGAGTTCCGGATTCTCCTCCCTTGGAAGATTTTCATTTGGACGCTGATGCCCCCGTTGGAATGGCCTCAGTCAAACAGGAGTATCGACCCTTGTCACCGGTCCGGGAGGACATTGCGCTGGAAGACATGATCGTGACTTCGCCAATGACTCCGGACGTCTAAGTGCCACCACTGATTCCGGACGAATCACCTGTTGTGGAACAGTCTGGGACGCCGGCTCAACAAGCTTCTGGAGTTTACATTCCGGATGCCCAAATGTTCGAACCTCCGAATGTTCAGCCGAGAGTTCAACCGGCACCGTCGGAATTCGAGATGACGGAAGTTCAAGCGAAGGCGTATGTGGCCGATCAAGTACGACGTTGGGAGCGTGATGGTTCCGAAAGGAATATCCCACCCGAGGCCCGATTCGACTGGCCGCAAGTCAGGCTGAACTGTGAACCGTTCATTCGGGCGGCGTCCATGACTTCGCAGTATTTAGACCGCCGGATGTCGATGCCAGCTCAGACTGACGCTTGGATCTCCGAGTTGCAGATACACCGTCGAACGTTCGGAATGGCTCGGGATATCCAAGCGGCGTTGATTTCACCTTCGGAGTTTTCTCCACGGGAATGTATTGCTGTTCTTCAGACATTACTTTTCGAAGCTGGATTTTGATTTGTCAACCTCGTCCCGGGATGGTTCCGGACGCGTGTCTACAAAGTGCATCCGGATTTGGTCCGTCAAGTGGTCGGAGACATGCTCCAGCTATTGGTGGTTGAATTGGTCGAATGGAGGCAAGTGGTTGTCCAAGCGACAGAGGCCAACCGGATATTGGCAACTTCTGGGAGACAAAGCTTATACGAACAACATCCAGAAGTGTTCAGCCAAGATGAAGGTGTGTTTATTTCGGATTACGAAGTATCGCTGTTTGGATGGAATTCGCGAGGCTGCTGAAGTCGGCTGGATTCCGGAAGGTACGCAGTCCAAGAGGACCCGTTCAGCCGGAGGTTCAACCGAAGCGTGTCCAGCGAGTGATGCCCCGAGCGCCACCATCGTCTATCCCGTCGCCCGCTACATCATCGTTCCCGTCGGCACCATCGTCGTTATTCCAGAGTTTGGGGTCGAGCCGGACTGGGTCGTCTAGAGGCGGCATGACTTCTCAACAGAGCATGTCCGATCAGACGAATCCATCCGAACGAACGAGTTCGATTGAAGAGTCAAGCTTGTTTGGAACCTCCGGAGGGTCGAGTGAGTCGATGGCTAGCGCTTCGTCAGGGACGCGGACTTCCAGGGAGAGCACGTCAGATTCGTCAGGGTTCGGAATGAGTCGATCCGCTGGATCGCATATGCCGTTCCCCAGGTTCACTCCGATGGCCATGTCCGCTCGGACTTCAGGAGGCGCTATGCCCATGGAATCCGGAATGGATTTCCAGATTACTCGCGAGAATCCTCGTGGACGCTCAAGTGTTGTCCAACAAGATGATGTCGATCTGGAAGAGTCTAAACCGGAGAAGCCGAAGAAGAAGCATTCGAGACGACGTGAAGCGGCCCGCGCAGACAAGTCTTCGAAATCCAAAGAACGTGGAAGTCGAAAGTCCGAACGGCGCCATGAGACTCCAACTGAATCAGTGCGGTCCGAGCGGTCCTCCAAGTCTGCAAGTTCCGGATCTACCCAGGTCGCGTTGAACACCATGTACCAGCTTCAGAAGGTCATGGCGCGGATGGAGGACCAGCAAGGTTCTGCACTCGAGAAGATGTCTGGAGACCTGGACAGCAAGCTGGACCGACTGTTGGACTCCAAGTTCGAGAAGCTGTTCCCGAAGCAGGAGCCGACCCAAGTGTTCACTGCGCGTCCGGAAGTCCAAGCAGATTTTGGACGTCCAGATGACCCCTCGTCGGAATTCGAACAGGACCAGAGGGACACCACTCGGGACGTCAAGTCCAAGTCCAAGCCGTCGAAGGAGCTCCGCAGACTACAGCGAGAACTGGAAGAATCGGAAGCTACCCGGAGGAAGGAGCGCGAGGCATCTTTGGCTGTCCAGAAGTTCCTAGCTACGCAAGTCCGAGATCTTCGGGCAACGACAGCCAAGGAATTTGTGAAGCCAAAGGCGTCCGGACGATCTCCGGATATTCAAGATCGTCAGCCGTCTGGCCAACGTCTTTGCACCAAGTATCCAGCGGCGCATCCCAGGGAGCATCTTCAGCCGGTTCCCAGAAAACAGATGTTTTGGATCCGGATGGATTGCTGGCCGCTCAACTTGCGGCCGCCCTCCAAGTTGTCACACGGGAAACGAAGGCGCCCAAGACTCACGAGGCGAAGGCGCCGACGCAGCAGGCTCTGGTGGCGAGGAAAGATGCAGACGCTGGACGACGAAGTATGTCCGGACGGAGCTCGCGTGATGTCCGGAAGGGGTCGAAGGACACGTCCGGACGGGGCTCCTCGAGACGTTCAGGTGTACCGAAGAAGACCTCGTCGAGGAAGGACAAGTCGTTGAGGAAGCCGTCCTCCACCCGGAGGAAGAGATACTCCGACGATGATCCAAGTTCTTCCGGTTCGAGTTCGAGTTCGAGCAGTGATTCTGACTCTGGAAGCTCCGATAGCAGCTCGTTTGAAGACGCAACTCCAGGACTCACGACAACGACTGGTCCGAATGGGACGACTACATACCTGTTCAAGCCTTTCGTAAACGCGAGCACGTTGGAAGACTTCGACGAGAAGGCCGCGTTGTCCAATCGGATGCGCTGGTTAGAGTGATTTCAAAGTATGGCGGTTCAAGGCGGCTGGGCGGACAATGTCAAGATCTACGAAATGAAGTTGAAGATGTCTCCGGCTGTCCGGAATTGGCGTGCGAATTTGGACTCCAAAGTGCGTCGGAAGTGGAAGCCCTTCTTGAAGGCATTCCGAGAGCGATATTGCAAGGCGAAGACTTCGGATGCGGAACGCTATTACACGATGATCCAAAAGAAGTCGGAGACCCCGTTGGAGTTCTACTACCGGTTGAACAAGGTGGCGGACCGAGCGGGTATTGAAACCGATGGATCGAGTAAGCGCCGCGAAGACCATCTGAAGGTTTTCATGAAGAAGCTTTTAGACTCCCGCCTCCGGACGACACTCCAAGGTCAGCGTCTCCGAAGTCTGAAGGACGTCGAGTACGTCTTGAAACAGCACGAAGACTTGAATTTGGATGACGACTACGATACCCCTCCTCCAAAACGGGACTTCCGGGCAGACAATGTGTCCCGTGACAAACTCCGGTTGAAGCGGTCTGGACGGGCATATCTCACTCAGGTGACGATACTTCGGACGATGATGACCGTCATGTGACGTTCCAAGAAGATGAAGCCACAACCACTCCGGAAGCGAACGCGACTGGACACTCCGAACTCCGAGAGTTCAAACGTCACTTTTCCAACTATGGATGATCTTTCGGACGCAGTGTTCAAGATCCTTCAGGAAGGTGGATGGAAGTCTCGAAGTCCGAATGACCATACGGATTCCGGACGTCAAGGCCTTACTCCGCGAGATATTGCGAGAATTGCCGGGGTTTTGGACATGTCAAGGAAGATTGCTGGGCGGACATTGAATGTGAAAGATGCCATCGAAAGGGACATCCGCCCCGCTTCTGCCGGACTCGACAGTGTGAATTCTGCAACAAGTATCATGAAGGACCGTGTGGAGAGTTCAAGGCGTTCCAAGATATCAAGAACCTGATCCGACAAGGTGCGCTAGACATACCGACTGCCATCCGGAACCAACTTTTGGATCCGGAGGACAATTCAGGGGAACAGCCGTCAAACCAATAAGCCCGCTGGATGGGGATCCAGAACGCGCCGGGCTGAAGAAACCCCCCGAATTGTGTGTGTTAGCGTATGTTGGACCAGAGTTGAAGCGACAGGTTAACCATCAATGCATGACGACAATTATCGATGACGACTCTCGTACTCCGGTTGGTAGTGACTTTGGCGATCCGGTCGGAGATGAACTTTCAGACGATTGGAATCAGACAATCTGGATGACACCCGTTGGAGTTCAGACTGAAACCGGGAGAAGGTTACGGATGGTGGGAAAAACACCGTTCGGACAGTTCAAAGAGAGTTGCGATGGTGCATGGTGCAGTGAACAACTGTCGGACCGACATCCTTTTGGACTCCGGAGCTTCTGTGAGCATGTTGAGCTTAGACCTTGCGCGTAGGCTCAAGCTCAAATTGAACTTTGAGAAGCAGCTCCGGGTGTCCGGATTGGGTGGAGTTCCAACCGTGATTACCGCCCGGACCGAAGTGAAGATCACCCTTGGACTGAACGTGGTTTACGTTCTGGAATTATGGGTGGCGAACATCGGTGAAGGTGTTGACGTGTTACTTGGAATGGACTTCATTTACTCAGCCGGAGTACGACTGTGCGTTCGAGAAGGATTGGTTCAGTTGCCGGATGAAGAAAACGTGATGTTGTCTGGTCGGACATTCGACCAGCAAAGGAAAGGACTACGGTTGGACGTTCGACCGTCAGGGACGATATGCCTCCAACCGGGTGAGCAGACTGTCATTCGGATTAACTATGGTCAGAGTAACCCACAGCGCGAAGTTGTGTGGGCTGGTCGTGGTGACCGTTGGGTGACTCAACTCATCTATGGAGCGAAGTCCTGGGCAGTTGCAGTCCGAGTGGTGAATATCTTGGAGAAGGATGTCTGGCTTGGGACGAATACTACTGTGGCTCAGATTGTAGAGTATGGGTGTTACCCGTTCGGAAGATTTGTTCGGCCCGGACTTCGGAGGTACCGTGAGTGGGAAGTGCTCATTTACGAGAATACGAATTCCAGACAAGAGCAGCTCCGACAGGAGAAGTACCTCCAAATGATGTCCGAGTCTGCGCCGCCGTCGGTCCAAAGACCGAAATACCCATGGCCGAAGAAGTTGTTGACACGGTCGCCGCGTGGGAGTACCAGGGTTCATATGGTCCAACTGCAGATTCAACCGTCGGAAGTTCAGAATGTGTTACATCCAGAAGTTGCAGATTCTGTTACCGAACAGCCAGAAGATGCTGGAGTCACCCCCGACGAAGTGTCTGATGGAGGCAGTAATGATTGTCCTACCAACGATGAGTCTGTTGGAGGTTCGGATGATGAGGATTTTTTCGATGTGATTAGCATGGATGACGAAGGTGTACCCGTGGAACGATCGACAACATTGACGATTTTGGAAAGATCAGGTGGTGATCCAACTGGAGATTTAGATGATGATGAATTTTTCGACGCGATTAGTGATGCTGACGGAAAATGCTTTCCGGAAGAAACGTTGGTTGAAGAACTCGAATCTGAAGATGTCCAGTCAGAGACTGAGTCCAAGTTGGACGTGGTAAATCGAGCCATCCGGAAACTAGAGACCAAGTTCGTCCGATGCCTGCACGTGAATGCCGAAGAGTTGAACTTGGAGCCTGCTGTATATGTACATGAGGGAAGCGACATGTTGTCCCAGTTGCGTGAGCAGCTGGTTATGCTTCCGGAAATACATGAGCTGACTCCAAAGTGTGATATCGAATCGGCCGATGTAGGTGAACCGGGAAAAACTACTCCAGAAGAGGAACGTAAACTTCGGGACATTCTGAAGCGCCATCGGAGTATTTTCTTGGGAGACGGTAATGCGGCTCCTGCTCCGGCCAGAGGTGTGATATGCGACTTGGACGTCGGGTCGGCAAAACCTGTCGCTCAACGACCCCGATCGATAGCTCCTCACTTGGCGATCAAGGTGTACGAGTTGCTCAAGAAGCTTCTGGAGACAGGTCTGATTGAACATTCCGAAAGCCCATTGTCCTCTCAATCGTCATTGTTCTGAAGAAGAATGGGGTCGACATCCGGATGTGCATTGACTACCGGGTCGTGAATGGGTTCATTTACTGTCGAACTACCCGCTACCTCTGATCGACGATTTGCTGATTGGATTCGAAAGTGCGATGTGGTTTATGAGTCTTGACATGGCCAGTGGATTCTGGGCCATCCGGATGTCCGAGAGGGCGAAACTGATCTCGGCTTTCGTATGTCCGTTTGGACACTTCAATGGGTGAGAATGCCATTTGGACTGAAAGCTCCACTAGTCTACCAGGCGGTTATCAACAATTGTCTGTGGGGTTTTGTCCGACTCCCGCCAGAGGAAGAAGCTGAAGTTCAACCGGACGTTATGGAATTTCTGGGATTGGACCGACCGGAGCATTCACTTTTGGACGATCAACCCGTTGGGGTTCAAGTGCCGAACCTGTCGGACACCATGACAGTCTTCCAACGGAACATCCCTGCTCCGTCACAGATGAGCCCGGTGTTAGGTCGAAGTTCGTATATCGACGACATTGCTCATGGTGCTCCAACATGGGATCAGCTATGCGAAGACTTGAACGCACTTCTGTTTCGACTCCGATATTGGAACATCTCGGTGAGCCTTCCGAAGAGCGAGTTTGGAAAACTGACCATCCCGTACTTATCCCACGAGATCAGTGCGGAGGGTATCAGAGCGACTCCAAAAATCGCGAAGGGCGTTTTGGACCTACCATTTCCGAACACTCTGAAAGGGGTCCAATCGTTCCTTGGAAGTTTGAACTATTACCACAAGTTCATCGAAGATTTTCCGGTGGTCGCCGCAGTGTTGTATGAGTTAACTAATGAGCAGATCAAGTCCGGCCGGAACTTGGATCAGGCCAAGGAAGCGTTCGGACTTCTGAAGCACAAGATCGTTTCGACTCCACTGCTTCGACACCCCGACCGGACTCGACCGTTCGTGATCATCCCGCATGCAAATGCTTGGGCGGCTTGCGCTGTCTTGGGCCAAGAGTATGATGGTGTAATCCATCCGGTCAGATATACCGGTCGCGTTCTGAACGACTCTGAACTGCGATATCACATTGCGGAAAAGGAGGTCATCGCAATACTGAGAGTACTCCAAGTTTTTCGGACGCTGGTTGAACAGTCCAAGTTGATCGTGTACACACGGTATTCCGTCTTGAAGTGGGTTATCAATTCCAAGTCGGCGGATGGACGGTGTGTACCCTGGGGACTCACTCTTTCCACAGGAATTTGGACATTCGGAAGGTCCAACGGGATGAAGATGGTTTAGCGGCCATTATGGGCGCCGGAATCACTCCTCGTGAACACTTGGACGAAATCTCGGAGTCGTTGATTCCACTGAAGGGACGCATCCGGAAACCACCAGTGATGAGTATCGAGATGTTGGAGTCCGACTACGAAGGCGTTGTTCTAAGTTTCGACGGAGCTGCCAAGACCTCCAACCGGAAAGGCAGTTGTGGATGCATCCTTTGGAAGTTACCCGGTTGGACTATCCTCGAGGCTCGAGGTTTCATCTTGGAAGATGTCACCGTGAACGATGCCGAGTACCACGGCCTTCTGAAAGGTATACTGATGGCGTCAATCGGAAGGTCCAAGAGTTGAGTTATCGTTGGAGATTCTCGGATCGTGATTCAACAAGTTCAGGGTCTGATCAACTGCAATCAACCGCACCTCCAAAAACACCTTGCGGAGGCGGAGGTTTTGAAGGCAAAGTTCAGAGGGTCCGACTGGTGCATCTCAAGCGAGACTACAACCAGGCCGCCGACTATCTCACTTCCAAGACTTTACTCTTGGGAGCGTCATGGGATGTCGAGGATGAAAGTGACCTACGTCATTTGGAGTACGTATCAAGATTCCGGAAAAGTTGATGAAGCCTGAGGTTCCGGAAGTCAAGATCACTCCAAAGACAACGGACCAGTTGAACCTCCGGATGGTCATACTCTGAAAGATGAACCGCCAGATGATCAGCCTTCAAGTTCTGTGCGCATGAGTGCCCAGGGGCCAGCGGACGACATCAAGTTGGTGGAAGTTCAGATGACAATCACTCCGGTTGGAGAAAATCTCACTGGATCAGAATCTGCCCCCTGACGTTCGCCGCTCGAGTCATGGCTGCGATAGCTCAGAATGATGATGAACCGGTTGGACGTCAGATGGACCTCAATGGGACCACTGGAGTTCCAGGCAGAGCGATGGCGGAGGATCAAGGTCCACCAAGACGCTGACGAGTACTTGTCTGAGCTGAAGTCATTTCTGAAAGGAGAGTTCCAACGGTTCTCCCCCCGGAGACTCCGAAAGATTGCCAAGGTCGCAGACCTGTTCACGTTGGACAGTCGAGATGTGCTGTACCGGATGACTACTGTCACCCAGAAGCGTCCACGCGATTTTTTGGGTGATTTGAGGTTGGTTGTTCCAGAGTCACTCCGGTCGGATATGCTACATTATGCCCATGAGGATTTCCAAGGTGGTCACCAAGGTATCCGTCGGACTCACGAAAAGTTACTCTTGGAGTTCTACTGGCCTGGAATGTATGCGGATGTTGAACGGCATGTGAAGGAGTGTGTGGATTGTGCCAGTGGAAAGAGACGGCCTCCAAATGGAGGACCGTCGCCTGGAAACATCGAACCGGCATATCCATTCCAAGTGGTGTCGATGGATTTCGTCACTCATCTTCCGAAGTCGGCTCGTGGGAATACGTTCTTATTATTGTTCCAAGATATGTTCTCCGGATATGTCATGTGCAAACCAATGAGTTCAACGACTGCCCAAGATGTTGCTGAAGTTTACGAGCAAGTGGTCTTCCAAAAGTTTGGTGCCAGTTCGATGATCCGACATGACCAAGATCCAAGGTTCATGAGTGCGGTGTTCGGATGTTTCCGAAATCTACTTGGAAGTCTCCAACGGGCTACTTTGGGATATCGCCCTCAGGCGAACGGTCAACAAGAACGGTCAGTCCAAACGGTAGTCCGAAGTATCCGAGGTTACATCATGGAAGCGGATCAGTCCGACTGGGACGACCATGTTGAACGGTTGATGTTCGCTTTGAACACTTCGTTTGATGCCACCCGGTTGGAGACTCCCTTTTACTTGGTGCACGGCTGGGACGCCCGGAGTACGATTTCGGCAATGTTGGGTCCAAAGGCCAATAGCCTTCCGGAGCGCACAGCCTATGAGTGGAGACGTAGTGTGCAACGTGACTACAGTTACGCTGTTGCGTTCGCTGAAGATCTCCAAAAGAAGGCCAAGAGGCGCCGGTCGGAGGTCCAAACGCAAAAGTGGAAGGAACTGTCCGACCGGTTGAAGTCCGGGTTCGAAAAGGGAGATTCAGTCTGGCTGTACATTCCGAAGGTTCAAACGGGACTTAGTCGAAAATTGGCTCACATGTGGCATGGACCTTTCCGGATTGAAGAGGTGCACGATGACTTCCGAGTGAAGCTCAAGGTTGAGGACACGGGTTACCGTGTCAACCCTTGGGTCCACATCAGTCGCCTGAAGCCACGAGCCATCTTTCCGAAACGTCCAACCGTGGAAGTCCAACCGGACGATGACGATGATTTCGACGCTGCCTTGCTTCCCGAAGACAGTTGGGAACCGGATGTCGGAAACAACGAGTATGAGGTCGAAAAGATCTTGGATCTCCGATGGTCCAAGCGGACCCGAACTTCCAAAAGAGTCCGAGAGTATCAGGTCAAGTGGAAAGGTTACGACGAACCAGAATGGCTACCTGTGTCGCAACTCAGCTGCGGTGCCCTGCTCTATGAGTTCAATCAAGGAGCAAAAGCGCGGGCGAGATTCCAAGCGATGCAGGCAGGGGACGATCATCCCCGGGCTTAGACGTCCAACAAGTCTTATGGCATGTTGGACGTCCGGGTGGTGTGACTATTGGAACTGTTACGACGGATATTGATTTGATTTTGATTGTACCTTTTGGAGCGTTCGAGTGACTGTGGACATGTTAGAGATTGGAGTTTTCGAATGGTGAAAATTGGAGACGAGATGGCGAGCTATGACGAGATGGAACAGTGGTGGAAATGAAGGTGAGTGTATTCTGGATGATTATTGTGGGGTCACTACGTATGAAATATGCAAGGCTACGAAGGCATCCAGATGGAAAACACTCGCTTGAACTTTCATAGTGCCCACAGGTCAGAGAACTTCACGCGTTGTCCGGCCGGAATCAACTTGGCACGAACGTCTGGTGGGAGGTGCGCAAGGCGCTCCTTGTCCGACTTGGAATGGCCCCATTGGGCTCGTCCAGGTTCACGCTTGTCCAAGATCTTCAACTGCTCTTGGACAGTATACGGCGCCGAAGTGTCCGGGTTGACGTGCTTTGGATCCATGAGAATCCAGTGGCACAGCTTGTGCGGGTACGCCCAGATGCCAGGCTCCATCCAAAGTGAGTCCGGGATGTCGGGATCCAGCTCCGTTTGGAGTGCGAGAACGCGCTTCCGGAAGGACGCTTGGTGGTTCGACCGATCATTCTGCATCTGACGTACGAGAGCGGGAGCATCGCCAAACCATCCAATGTCAACCAGTGACCAGCGTTCCAGAACGACCGGACATTCCGTGAGACGAACTTGATCCACCGACCCAACGCTTCCACCGTGTCATCCGAGAGGTCATCGCGCTTGTGAAAGAAGAACGTTTGGGTCCGGTTGGAGAACATCTCACTCCAAGGTGCGTCCGCCATGAGCTGCTGGATCTGCTCGGAAGTTCTGCACGAGTTCCTCCTTCTCGGCTGCCGACATCGATGCAAGCCGCTCCAGGGCTTGAATTTTCAGCTGAGACTCACGTTTCAAGTTGTCCAAAGGAATCCTGGACAGCCAGTGCATCCGTCACCGCCGCGTCTGTATCTTCGAGCAGTGTCTGGTTCCGGGAGAGCTTCTGGATGACGCGACGAAGGAGAGAGACCGTCCCGAACACGCGACACGCGAGGCCTTCGGGTTCGAACTGCGTCAGGATAGACGCAACTTCCCGTCGGACCAGCAGGTTGTTCATTTCGGAATCCAGGGCATCCCCATCCAGAGGACGACCTCGGGGCACCAGCACGCGATAGTCCAAGTTCACTTTATCATCGAAGAACTGGAACAACTCGGACTTCTCTGCAGTTGACAGACTCTCCAGCTGGACCATGCCCTCCAGACCACCATACCCATCTTGGACGAAGACACCCAGGCTCCAAGTGGCGATCTGCCAATGGGACTCCAGCGATACGGACGCGCTCGTCGGAGCTCATGTCCTCCAAAGTGTAATGACCGGGCCCCAACGTGAGAGTGGATACAGCCTTGCGCTTGAGCAATCCGATGCTGGAGGCCTCTCTGATGGTCACGAGCGAGCCAGGTACCTTCGCCGTGTCTGGGAAAGCAGGTGCAGGAGGCTCCGACACGTGGCCACTGCCGTCGTCCTCTTCCCTGAAGTCATCCTCAGCCGTGGAACCGCCGGGAGCCGCTCCGGCAGACACTTCCGTGCCGCCACCATCGTCGTCGTTGGCGCCAGTCGCTGCAGGAGCATCGGAAGATGCGCGTGAAGGCGAGGCGCCGTGCGCAGGTGCGTCGGACGCCGAGGCGCTGCTTGGGGTTGCCATTGATGTGTTCAAGAGCTTGGAAATCGGGTTATGATTGGCGAACTGCCGTTTGGATTTGATTTGAGTCGTGATTGGGTAACTTGGGACGGGGCGCAGAAAGGAAGCGACCTCCGCCAGTTGAAGAACGGAGTTGGAGTTTGCTGAGAAAGGAGATCTCCTGTTGTACTGAATTTTCGTGGACACAAAGCTCCCGCCGGACTGATCGACCGTTTTGGACTGAACATTCCGACCGAACCGACCTGAAGGTTTGAACCGACTGGGAGTTTTGGATGCCCAAGATGATGTCGCCCCACTTCGTCTCATCGTGTCCTTTCACCTCGAGAGTAAATTTCTCAATGAGAGCACATGACGAGAGGGACGGTTGTGAAGATGTGGCTCCAGTTTTTACGGAGTAAATACCCCAGCTACGCTCTGATTGGCTCTGAAAGTACTATATTGGGACGCTGCGAGCCAAGGAGGATTGGATGGACGAAATAAATGTGGATTCCGGAGAGCCCAGGCGAAGTCAGTCCAAGATCTCCAGTTGGGACTCCAAGTGGTATATGTCCGGTCGGACGTACATACTCAAGTCAAGTGATTTCCTGGACTGCCGCCTTCTGCCAAGTTGACAGTTACCTGATTTCGAGATATTGGAGTTACTTTTGGATGTCCAAGTGGAAGATGGCTGTTTGGATGGAACAGGTCCAACCGGACCAGTCCAGATTTGTACCCAGAGTCCAACCGGACTAGCCCTGATTTGTACCCACGATCGGCCGTTGAAGATCCGACCATACTAGACCCAAGTGTTTTCCGACCGACCAAGACGACCGACCATGATCTGTTCGGCACAGCTGGAATTCGGCCATGTTCTTCGGTGTTCTTCGGATGTGTCAGGTCGCCTCCGGATAAGCACGCCTCTACCTATAGTGAAACCAAGTCTATTTTTGCATGTTTAGCTTTACAACGGATAGTTATATATTAAAGAGAGTTCAATTTGCCACCAATGGCGCAAGTGGAAGAGAGGGAGGTTTCCCATAAGCCACCACTGTGAGCACTGCCGACCAGCCTCGAAGTCGAGGCTCGGAGTCAGCGAACAAGCGTCAGGCCGCGTCGACTATCGTCACCGCCGCGTGAATCTCCGCCAGGTTAAGACCAAGTTGGGAAGGTGATCCGGGCGGCGATTCCCGGGCGTGACCCTCCCATTTCATATTCCAGTTGGACATTCCAAACGGTCGTTTGGTTTTGTACATTTCATATTACAACTGCGTTTTAGGAGGTTATTAGTAGTCACCCCTGAAATTGATTGATTGACTGCTGTGTGATTGGACTGTATTTGTGTGTGTGTATTTTGGAGTGCTCTATAGTATTCCTGGTATACTTGGATAATTGTCTTCTGGGAGTCAAGTGGACTTGCCAGAAGTGGTGCGCTAAAGGACCCGGGATTGTGCCAGTGTCCCGGTTGGAGTGTCCAACGTCGTACTGGCATTTGGAGTGCCCACCGCTCAAGGGCCGGAAAGAATAAGAAGCGGCTGTATATTTGCATTTAACTCTCTTGTATATTGGTTATCTGTTGTTGGAAGGCTTTGGTAATAGTCTCTCACCTGCATTCAGACTCAACCACTGCATTTGGAAGTGCATTAGCACTCTACATCTGGATCCAGTCAAGCTTTTGGAAGTAACTCATCCAGGTGGAACTCCTCGCGTTCGAAGACAAACGACACCTACGAGGGTAGTCACAAGGTCACACGCCAACCCTCTTTCCGGATACCCATTTGGATCCCGGTTGGAGGTTCTGACTTTCGTTAGTCCGACCGGACATCTTTCTAGTCGGACTTATTTTCCGGAAGACACGCTATACGCACCTGGGCGGGAAAAGTGTTCACCCACTTCGCCACACTAGCGTTGACCTGTTCTCGCGACTGCTGGTAGTACCTCTGAACGCGATATCTCCACCGTCTTGGATCACGATCGTGGCGTCTGGTCGAACCGATCGGGATCGTCGCTTCCAACGTCGATCTCGGATCCCATCCGTGTACCAAATAGTGAGGGTTATCTCCCCGAACCCGATCGTGAGCCGTGTTAATAGCGAATGTCAGTCTCTCCGCGTATTCATCCCAGTCCCTCTGATCGAGATCTTGAACGTACATCTTGATCGCCCTAGTCGCCGTCTGTACCATCCGTTCTGCGGTCCCATTGGCTTGTGGCCGGTAGGCCATCGTCGCCCGTTGCCGCTTCCCCAGGATCCTATTGAACGATCTGAAGAAGTCGGGCATGAAACCCGGTTCCCGATCGTGCCTGATCATCTCGCTAGCACCAAATCTGCGGAACACGCATTCTTCATAGGATTCCGCGACAGTCTGGGCCGATCGGGAGGAGCTGGCCTTCGCAATCACATATCCCGTGAACAGATCTACCCAGATCAGTAGTTCGGTGTTGCCCTTGTTAGATCTGGGCAGGGAGGGTATATGATCCATCGCTATGATCTGGAATGGGTATGTCGCTTGCAGATTCCCCAGCGACTCGCCCCGGATCGTGGGCCTCCCCTTTCCGGTCTCACAGTCTACACACTCGCCTACGTATCGCTGCACGCTCCGATATAATCCCCTCCAGTGGAAATGATCTCGGATCCGCTGATAAGTGCGTCCGATCCCCTGATGTCCCCCTTCCAGAGTCGGATGGTAGTGGTGGAGGACATCCTGCTGTAGCGTTTCTGGAACTACAAGTCTCATCAGGCGATCGCGATCACCACTTGATCTCGGCCTGGTGGGCAGTAAACAGCAGAATCTTGTTCATATACCTCGTATTCGGAGGCGATCTTGGCGTAGGATCCAGATTCGGCTTGAGTAAGATCCGCGATCTGCCCAGCCAGGTACTTCTTTAGTCCGGCGATCCAGACCTCCTCGTCCTGGGCTCGCCTGATCCGATCAACCCGCATCTCCCGGATCAGTTCCTCTCGCAGGACAGCGGCACCGGGTCGCGCTCGGGCTGCACGCGTGGCTACTGCCGACACTTGTACAGTTCGATCTTCAATTCGAGGGATCAGCACCTCATTAAGCCGATTCAGGGTGATCAGATCGCACCGATCCGTCTCATCGCGGACCTCGATCCCGCTTCCTCGCTGCAGCGCGGCGCTCGCCAAGCTATCTGCACTCCCGTTCCAGTCTCTCTTCACATGGACAAGCTCGTGATCTCCCCAATTCCGCAAGTGATCCAGCACCTTCTGTTTCAGTAACGTCAATACTGGCGCCTTACAGTCGATCTCCCCCGAACTTGTCGGATCACCAGATTCGAATCGCCACAAACGACCAAACGGCGGCGTTCTAACTGAGCGATCATGCTAAGACCTAGCAAGAGTCCACGGTATTCCGCTTCATTGACCGTAAGGCCTTCAGCATAATCCGATCGAGCCTTGATCACTTTCCACTCCGGCAAACTCCACACGATTGCGCTGAAGGCGCCTCCCCCTCGTTTCACGCGTGCTGATCCGTCGAAACTTATAACCCATAGCTCCTCATCTGAGTCTACGGTAGGGATCGGCATCTGAATCCGGCGTTTTGGCTCCTTTCGTGGCGCGATCGCGATCAGGGCTTCGTCGATCTCCGATCTGGGTGTTATACTAGCTGCGATCGCCCCCAGTATTTCATCTTCTCCCTTCGTACACTTCGTGATCTCGAGTGTCCATGGGGATAGAAGTGCAGACCATTGTCCTAGACGTCCCTAGAGGCCGGCAGACCTGAACAGCCAGGCAAGCGTGGAGTGTCGAGTTAGGACCTTGATCCGGCGTCCCACTAGCAGGGTGTAGTGTAGATCCAAGATCCGAAGTAGAGCCAACACCTCCTTTTCGGCAACATTATAATTCAACTCATTCATCTTCAAAGTCCGGCTGGCAAACGCGACTGGGTGGTAGATCTGGTTGTGTTCCTGCATCAGTGCGGCGGAAATCGCCCAGTCACTAGCATACACAATCACCACGGGCAATTTCGCCATGTCGAAGTGACGGAGTATCGGGGTCGACGCGATCTTGGCTTTCAAGGCTGTGAACGCTATGTATGCTCTACCCCACCTCTCGTCGCCGGGCCTTAGGCCCAGGTCGACTTCGATCTCGCTTGAACAGGGGGAAGGCATCGCCCCCAAGTCGGAATCCGGTGTACTATCCCCTTTTTGAGTCGAGGTGTCTGGTGATCCATCCCAGTTCGACTTAACCCCTTAATTCCCAGCCGGAAACACGGGGGTATATTTCGCCCTTAAGTTGGAGGACCAACATATATTTATATGGATGTTTGTATGTCACAAGAATTCGTCCAGTGGAAGGTGCAGGATTCATCCTGTAAAAAGAAATGGCGGTACAACTTACGATCTTTATATGTTGGCTCGATTGAAGTCAAGATCGATAGTAAGATGACCGGTCAACATAAGAAGTGTCCTGTTTATTTGGAGCCGTGTTTCTGAAACACACGCCAGTTGTGAATGCAAACCAAAATCACTTAGAAGAAAGCTTCCTACGCATTTGTCTTGTCCTTCACGAGCTACATTGCATAGATACTTTCGGCGATTTCCAGTAGAGCATTCGAGACAGAAATACTTCGTGTTTTTCCTCGATTTGACCTTGAAGAGAGCACACACTTTGCAGGATCGGCGCTTTCGTCCGCTTTCTCGATCTACTTTGTCCGGATCCTCCCCCAGCTTGTCGATCTTGCTACTGTTCTGACCTTAGCTCGAGTAGTTTTCGCGATAATATCGAAAGTCTCGGTAGAATCCAGCGCCAGAAGTTGCTCCATCAGAACTTGCAGTGCTTGGTCGCACTCAATTTGTTTATCTTCCGGTGATGGCGAAACATAATAAAAGCGGATGGCGTGCTTCCGTGATCTGAAATCCCGAGCCCTGTGCAATGGATCGTCTTAAACCAATAGTGTCACCTTGTATTCAGTATGCAGCTATCTTAGGATGTGCTCAATACAAAAATCGAGTATAGAATTCTATTATGTTGGTCCTCCAACATAACATAGATGCCCAAAAAAACAATACACCCCTTATGTTGAGCAGTCCAACATGCGGGAACTAAGGGGTTAAGTGCATCGAGATCTCGAGTGATCGGG
Organism: Phytophthora colocasiae; assembly: GCA_018806915.1. NCBI lineage: Eukaryota > Oomycota > Peronosporomycetes > Peronosporales > Peronosporaceae > Phytophthora > Phytophthora colocasiae. The sequence goes on along the minus strand of JAGKQI010000054.1, from coordinate 910,060 downwards.
TCCGTTCCATCCATGATCTTTAGTAGATCTGGTCGCTTCTTCAGTTCTGCGAACTCCACCTCACGTAGTTCATATAGGACCGATGCATAGATCGCGTAATCCTCGATGAACCGACTATAGTAGTTCAAACTTCCAAGGAACGATTGCATAGATCAGAGGTGATCCAGGAATGGTAGATCCGTCAGAGACTTCAGGCCTTTTGGGTTCGCCTCTAACCCGTCGATCGACACTTTGTGTCCGAGATATTCCACCTTATCCATGCCCCAGAAGCTCTTTGCCACAGTAATCGAGAGATTCCACTTATCACAGGCCTCCAATAGGTCTTCCACCCGATCGCACATCTGATCCCATCGTGATCAAGATATCGTTGATGTATGATCTCCGACCTAGAACCGATGGGCGACCAGGACCCTCCGGGATCCCTGATTCAAACACATCTGCAGAGTCTTCCGTATTCCCTGACTGGGAGATCTTCAAAAATCCATATAAAGCGTTGTCCACAAGGCGTTGATAGATCTGAGATCGGGTAGATCATCAGCCTTGTGAGACCGTTCACCAGCCGATAATCGATGCATAGTCGGATGTCTACACCATTCTTCTTGATGATCACCACGATCGGAGATGCCCATGGCGAGGTCGATGGCCGGATGATCTTGGCAGCTAGGGTCCTTTGATAAGATCCGATACTTTCTCGCGGAACTGTGGCGCCACCTTTCGGACTCGTTGTGCAATCGGCTTCGCATCCCCCACGTCGATATCACAAATAACGCCCCTGGCCGCTGGAGGAAGTGCGTTTCCTTTCCCGATCAGGAGATGTCGCCTCTTCCAAATAATCTGTCGAAGTTTCTCGATCTGCTCCGGGGTAGCCGATCCCGGATTCCCTACTTGCAGATCTTCAATCCTGACTTCTTCAGTGGTGGAGATCTGGATTTCTGGTACTACTGCGAGATTATCGGCTAGATCTTCGGCCGAAAAGTCGCCGCTTTCGTGTAAGTGGGTCCGATCGGCGTTCTCGATCCCTTCCGGAGATGTCGGATCGGGTTCGTTCGTCGATGGATCACGGAGTTTATCGCCCTTGGCCGTCCGGATCGGGGTGTTCTCAACCGTGGGGTCGGCGTCAGCGTCGGATACATGATTGATCTCGATTTTAAAATCTGGTTTTTCTGTTTTTACCTCGATCTCTTCTTCGCATGTCCGATCTGTCCGATCTTGGGCCTGATCTGGCAAGCTCTCATTCGTCTCAGTCTCACCGCCCCCAGCTTCGCCACTCGGAGTCTTGTCGGAACTGATCGTAATCGTTTAGGCGTCCAGGGGATCCTGTTTGGGTTCGAGGAAAATGACCTTGACTTCGGCTGCGTTGGTTGATGGTGATCGAGATTCCAATGTATATCGGTGCAGGATCAAGATCGGTCTTGGCCGTCCCACCTCGACGGAGTATAGATCGCGGCGTAACGTAGGTCGGCCGTTCGACCGACGGAAAGGGAATCTCCACGGATTCTTGAGGTTCCGGTCTTGCGTCCACAGTCGCTTCTAGAGCTAGATTCTGCCACTCCATGTAGCGCCGGGATCCGACCGACACAAACCCGGGTGATCGGGGCACTTTTTCTTGATCAAGTACCATTCCGACATGTAATCTGTGATCCAATCGTAAAATCTTCTCGCTCAAATTCGTGATCACCAAGTACCGAGTTCGACCGGGTCCATCTACCACAGTAGGTACCCGACGGTCGCCTCTGGTCACCCACAATTTCTCCGTCGCCGATAATTTTACTCTCGATGCAGTCTCGTCAGATCCCCCAACTGGGATATGTAGATCTTCCTCCAATTTCACCGATCTCACCTTTTCCCCGTATAATCTCTTACGACCACTAAGTGGGATCCCCACTTCATTAGGTAAGCACATCGATCCCTCCGCTAGGTCCATCCGGACCCCAGCCGGAATCATGAAATCCATACCTAAGATGGCGTCTTGTCCGGATAGGTCCCCGATCCAAATATCGAAAAAGTATACCAAGTATCCCGCAAGCGTGATCTTGATCCTCGTCCTCCCTTTGGTGGTGTATACATTATCCCCGATCCCAACACACTCCTGTCTCTGACTAGTGTCAAAGTGGCACCCAACCTTACGAGCAAAGGCGGTATCCAAGATATATACCTCGGCGCCAGTGTCCAGGAGCAAGATCGCTCTTTCATGATTGATCTTGCCTGAGATCTTGGCTTGGCGGAACCAATTTCCTGGTGCGTGGTATTTCCAGTACCCCCTGGATTCTCCTTCCCTGAGATCCAAAGCCACTTCCGCGCCAGATCGAGAGAACTCATCGATCCGGGGAAGACTCGCGATCCTGGCAGTATACGAATGCAACTTACATGTATTACCGCGCAGATCCGAATTCTCCCTATCTTGATCTCTCGATTTCTTGTTCACATATGCATAGATGCAGTACTCAGAACGCTCGGCTCGTACCGGTTTCCAAACCGGCGAGCGTCCTAGTTTAACATCTTTTCCACCTTCTCGGGGAACAATCCGGCATGTCGGGTCGGATCGTACCACTTGCGGATCTGGTTGTAGAATTCTTCCATGGGGCATTCCCCAGCTTCATGGGTCTCCCCACAACCGCGGCAAGTATACAGACAGCGGTCCGTTGGGTGACCTCTTTTCCCGCACTTATCACAGGTTAGACGTCTCCAACAGTCCAGATCCGTGTGCTTCCGCGATCCGCAGTGCGAACAGCGACATCGATCCTGATCCGATGTACCCCTGCGATCTGCGATCCGGCCTCGGTCCTGTGCGTTCGTGTACGATCGCGACTGATCCTGTTGGTGGGGAGCGCCCCCAGTGCCGATCTGTTGGTCTTCTGACGCGGCAAGATATATCCTCCGGAGATCGCTCTCAGAATCGGATCCGTCCGATCCGGATATTTCTTCTGATTCCGAGCTCGGATCTTGAGTTTGGATCGCCCGTACCACCGCTCGGGTGGGTGCCGCCGGGGCACTGGCTGGTGCCTTTTGCCTGTACTTCGATCCAAACGCAGATTTACGCTGTCTGCTTTTCGCCCGTTCCCGGGCACGAAGTACCTCCTCAAGTTTCTCGACGTCACTCAGTCGGAGTAGGGTCAGCCGATCAGCTAACTCCGGATCTCCCAATGTCTCGATGTAGTGATCTACATGTTCCCGGCGGGCCTTAGGGCTCCCATCCTTGATCTTCAGTCTAGCGCGTAAAGCCGCCACGTTGAGCCGGTAGAGGTAGTCGAGAGGTGTCTCTTCCGATCGCTTGCGAGCGTGATAGTATTGCCACGCGACCGACATACCCAACCCACAATATTGCGTCTGGAAGCTGTCCAACAGATCTGCCCACTTGGTTTTCGTCGTTCGACTGAGCTGCCGGTACCAATTCTTTGCTGGTCCCACCATCAAATTTGCAAACGTGAGGCATTTCTCTTCTTCCGTAGCCTGATCACGTTGGAACGCTGACTTGACCTTACCGATCCAGGCTCGAGCGCGATCTTCCAGATCTTTACCCGCAAAATCTTTTAGATCCGAGATCGCTGAGATTCGGACCCGCTGGATCATCGATCGCTGCTCGGCTCGGCATCTGTCCACCGGAACTCGGTATGCCCAGATCGTCGGATCGTATTCCCATGCATCAGGATCTGAGGCGGTAACGGACTCCATATCAACATCCAACTCCCCTTTGATCGGTGATCGGGGTGTCGCGAGACTCCGTTCTTTTAAGAAACGATCCATCGCCATTTGGAAGTAGTCGTCCAACTTGCTGCTCGATCCGGTGGAATTAGTCGTCGGCGCGGTCTGGTCTGTCCGGATCCGGCGATTTTCTTGCTGATCAGGCGTCTTCGCCTCCAGTTTCGCAGCCACCGATCGTGTATCTTGTTTCTTCATACGCGATTTCAGGAATTTGGCACCGGAGGGGCCTAACGACATGCGTTGCAGCCTTCTCGGGCTGTCGGAATCTGGTTCCGAGGTCGCTGACGCGTAGCATGACGATCCAGTCTGATAGCCTGGATCGGGCGTCAGTGGGCGCTCGCCGACCAAGATCTTGAGGGAATCGAATAGATCACGGGTCGCAGATTGAATCGCTTGTAGTTCCAAGTCAAATAGAGAGTTTGGGTCCAACTCTCCAGCCACTAAACCAGCTTCTTGGAGCAGATCAAGTAGAATCTTCACCGCGTTCAGGCGGTCAGAGCTAGTCCGGGGCTTCGACACTGGGCCGGTGAGGTTACCGATTTGGCGGACTTGTATGATCGTAAGAACGGGATCATTAAGCAAGGTCTCGCTTAGCCTCTTCCTGTAATAGGCCTGCTCGATTGCGTCCTTGGTGATCGTCGATCCTGGGTTGATCACATCTTCTGGCTCTGAGTCTGGAGCTTTCAATTTCGTCCGGGTGCTCTTGATCTTCTTTTTCTTGGTCGATCTTGAGGCAACGGTGGACTTGGTGAGCAGATTAGGTTTCAGCTTTGCTGATTCCTTATCGCTTATGTGCGGATCCCGATTCTCATCGAGATCCGCGGTGGCCCTCGAAGGGGCCTTAGGAGGAATTCGAGGTTTTTCTTCCAGATCTGGATTGCGATCCAGGTCTGCCTCGTGCCTGTCAGTAGAGATCCTCCCAGAACTCTGCTGATCCGTGGATCTTTCTGTTTTCATCGGTGCCTCCGTCGATCCAACATATCTGTAGGCACTTCTTCCCCTTGTTCTTCTTTTATCTTGACGTCTTCTTGGGACTCACGGTGATATCCGAAGTCACCAGAAGATCCGGGCACGCGCACCATTGTGGTGGAGCGGATCTGGCCAAAATCTTGTTGAGGCAGATCGCGATCACCACTTGCGCCCAGACACCGACTAACGGAGGGGGTCCCCCGATGATCCGTGATCTTGCTGCGTGTAGTATTCACCTTGTGTACCCGTCGGTAGGCGGGTTACGCTCTTCCAGGTGACTTCTGAAGATGTCTTGTAGGTCGGAAGAAAGTCTTGCGTGACGCAGGGGTTTGAGGTAGCGTGGAAGTTCTTCACTCCACCTCGGGGTACTTGATCCCGGTCGTAGGCGAGTCCTCGAGCCTTGATCCGGGTGCCTGATCCTTGATCCAGGTCTTCCAATAGTCCAGCGTTCGGGATTCGGTCCCTTCCTTTCGTTGCTTGCCGCTTCCTTTAGCGGGGGTCTTGAGGGGGGCGAGATTCGACGGGATCGTCAGGCTAAACAACCAATTCCTTCCGATCCGAAGTATGCACTTAGAGGATAGTTCACTAGATAGGGCAAAGCTGGCCAATATATTATCCAGTCTTAACCGCTATACTAGGTCACGTATCCTTACCTTCTCGACGCTTGTAGGGCCAATGTAATTCCCGGTTCCAGGCGTAGCGAAGGCTCTTGAGTGGTTCAGGGCAAATTCGATTCTGTTTATGGTTATTCCTATGCCTACTAATCCCATCCTGATTTACTATCCTACGATCACATGACACTGGCTACATAGCTGATCCCTAGCTTGGCTCTCCTAACCCTGGTCGTGAGCTGATTCCGTACTTAACCGAAGCTTGATCTCGTACTTAACCGAAGCTTGATCTCGTACTTAACCGATGCTTGATCTCGTATTTAACCGAAGCTTGATCTCGTACTTAACCGAAGCTTGATCTCGCACTTAATCGGGACTTGATCTCGCACTTGATCGGGACTTGATCGCTGCCTGATCCCGCTCGGTAGTCGTTCGGGGAATCCGGATCACGCCACCAGAAGAGTCTGCGTCACGCCTGGGGCTGAGCTTGATCCGGAGCTGATCTCGTACTTAAACGGGAGTGGATTACTGCGTGATCCCGCTTCGTCGCCCCCCGGGGAAGCAGGATCATGCTGTTAGAAGGCTTCGGGGCGCCGGGGTGAGCCGATCGTTTTCACTTGGGACCCCGTCATCGCTGATCGCGCGAGAACACTCTTGATCTCCCCATTCTTCCTCCGGTAGGACTCGGATACACCAACGAACACCGCTCCACTTGCTCTTCCGCCGGTGTCTCTGTTGCCTGTTCCCCGGCGGGACCCATCGTACCTTCGTCTGATTCGACTCAGATCTGGGGATCACAGGTCCCCCCCTGTCGCTTGTTCCGACTCTATTCGGGTTCGTGGCTGATATCGCTTCTCCGGGAAAGATTCTCGTTCACTTCACCACATTGTAAAGCTACGAATTACTTGGTCTGCTGGAAACGCCTCCTACGCCTTAATTGTGGCTTTAACAGCAATAAGACTTTTTTATGGGACAGAAAGCACCCTTTTAGGAGTGTAGGCGCCTCAAATCCTTGCTTTTGATGCCCCAAGTCCTCTCTGGTGGCATGTCAAAATTTATTGCAGTCTCGTCAACGTTGTAAATTTTAGATGGAGAGTAGGAATTGTTTCTTGCCCAAAACACTATCGAAAAGTCCGTTTTAATCTGAAGTAAGTCTGCAGAAGGCAGCTTAGTTTCTTGTGCTTTTTGAGACCCATACCTAAAAGAAAATATTAATATTGGGCAATTTAAAAATATTATTAATAAAAATACGCAAAAATATTTACCGTTTGGCAGTGCGCTGCAACGAGCGCTCAAGAGCCCTTCGGCAGCTAAGCTCAGATGTTTTATCTTTCTGGTAACTTCCGAGCCACTCACTGTAGTTTTCTTCAATAAAACCTATCATAATTGAAGTCGTAAGCCACTGGTGTAGCACACAAACAGATTGTCAAACAAAGTTTTAATTAAAAATAAAGAATTAAATATACCTCTTCATCTCGTCGAATGTCCTTCATGAAAGTCATCAGGGCAGGTGTGAAAGGAAAGCTCTCCTGTCACCCCTGTCATTTGCCGTCTTCGACAGCTTGCCCCCCTTGAAGGCGCGCAGCCTTTCGCGAGCTCACCACCAACTGTCCACCGATGCGGGTGGATAGCCAAGTTCGTCAATGGCCTCGGGCAAACCGATCGCCTCGATACGGGCAATGGCAGTAAGCTCTTACGGTGTATGTCCTCTGATTGCGTGTCATTACGACCTTCTCGAAATGCTATAGTTTGCGGTCCTGAACCAGCGTTTTGTTGGCGTCCATCCATATTTTATTTTTTTAATTGGTAACGAAAACAATGCTGTGATTTGATAGGTTCGATTTTTGTATGGGCACATCTTGAGATCCTGAGTTTTGTGTACGCCGAGTTTTTGTGTCGTTGACTGTACGGTAGTCGACTTTATTCTTTAGATTCCAGAATGAGCGTGCTCGCTCATTCTCCAGCACTAGCCGCTATTTTCCGTTAACATGCATTCCTAACATTCACTCTAGTTTCTTGCCGTAGCATGCAGTGTAGTTTCTTGCAACACTTTGAATTCCTTAGCTCATGAGGTTCTCGGAAATCTCGTGACAGCAATGGATTGATTAGTACTAAAATCTATCGTAGAACGTTTGTCAACAGCACTTCACTCACCAGATAATCGGACGTCGGCGCAATGATACGCGAGAAGAGGTCGTGACGAGATTTCAACTGCAACCAACGAAGCAAAAAGCAATCGTCAAATATCGTTCCTAAAGTTACAGCAACAAGCTCAAATTACCTCTGAAGCGGGTCATGAATCTGCGGCCAGTGCAGAAGTACTTAAAGTTGCCACGACTCTCCTCAATGAGGCCGATACCGATCTCCACCGACGATCCCGTGTACGAGAACTGAGTACTCAGCACAGGCTCCGCTTCCCATCAGCCTACATAGTTCAATACATGACGTTTGTCAGGCTTTTTACTCCCGCTGGTCTCTCCGGTTCCCTACCATAATATATTATATTATTTGATTAGCCGGTTGCTGTGCAGTCGTTAGTCTCAACACTGTTGCACAGCACTCCTGTGTACATGTATCCACTAAAACCTGCCAGGTATGCGGGCTGACGCTGCTCCAAAAAGAAACAATTTACATCAAGTACTACGTGCAGTGGCCACGTGTAGTAGTTCTTTTTCACAATATTACTTCTTGCCTAAACGCACGGTGCTACAGGACACTTGAAGCACGAGGAGAAAAACCCCCATTGTCTCCTTTGTCGGTCCTCAGATTGACTATAGTCTCGGACAAGAACCCTTCAGCCTTTAGCGCGTTCCATCTCGTTTGCACATGCCGTTGTGGAGAACTCGCATCCCCTTGTTGTCGCAATTGGCCAGGTTAAAGTAGCATTTATTCTCGTAGGTGACACCGTTGCTACCGCAGACTGGCGGGCCCTGAGTGCCATCACCACCGCTGCAGCGAACATTGGGGACGGCGGCGCAGGCAAAACCTTCAGCAGAGGTTCCAGTAATCAGGAGTGAGGCGAGTACGGGCAGAATAGTGAACTTCATGACTTCGGACGTGGTGGTGGTAGGTCTTGGGAGGTCTTGAGAGGATGAAGAGGCTTTGACTGTGGTGCGTTGCTGGTAAATAGCAAAGTGAAAACACGTAGGATAAAAGCGAACTTGCTTCTTCAAAAAGTTTTGTGCAGCAGTTCCTTGTTGAAGCTGCTACCGAGCAAATCCACGTGAGCAACTAGCTGCGATCTGCATGAGAGAGAGACATTGCGAACAGGACTTACCGGCGTGCATGCCGACTCGAGAATATTCGAGTTCTAGAAGCTCAGGCACAACAGGTAGTGGAGCTAGTAGGAGCAAGGACTTAGTTCGTTAACGACAAATACGATCACTTCCAAACTTACCATCCAAACGCAAAGTGCAATAGGTTATGAGCACCAACTCTGGGAACGAGAACGAGGTACTCCGCGAGGGAAACTATTTCCTATGGGAATTTAATGCGCGTATGGCGTTAGCGCGCAAGGACCTGGCCGAACACGTCGAGTACAAGGAGGAGGACGGGATCGACACGAGCTCAGCACACTGGAAGTCCGCGGATCGCAAGGCACTTGCTGTGATCGCGCGTATGCTGAGCCCGCAGTACCAGACGATGATCCGGACTGCGAAAACCGCCAAGGAGGCGTGGGAGACGTTAGAGGCTTTCTTTGTGAAGAGGACGATGCACAACCGCATCCAGCTCAGGAAGCAGATGCATGAGTTCAAGATGGCGAAGAACGATGCAATTCTAGAGCATCTACTGAAGTTTGACAATCTGGTGATGGCCATGAACGCTGTTGGAGAGGCGATTTCTGAAGACGAGCAACTCGTGATCCTGCTAGGCAGCTTGACGGACGATTTTGACGCGATCGTGAAGATCATTGAGAACAAGGAACAAGTTACCATGATGGAGGCCAAGGAGAAGTTGCTACGCGAGAGCGAGACGATGAAAGAGCGAGAAACGAGTGAGAGCGCACTGCGCGCGAGCGGACAGAATGAGAGTCGGCAACCTCGTCAGCAGCAGCGAGGGCGTGGACGATTTCGTGGAAAACAAGGTGGACGTGATACCTTCCGAGGGCGCTGTTTCAAGTGTGGTGCAATGGGGCATCGCCAAGCTGACTGCCGGTTTGCCGATAAGAACGAGCATGTGTTCATCGCGACGGCGCAAGCGACATCAGACTGGCTGGTGGATAGTGGAGCCACATCTCACATGACGTTCTGCCGTGATGACTTTGCTACATACGAACCACTTGCGACGACATTTGGTATTTCGAGTGCCGATGGCGGATCGATGCGGGCGATTGGAAGTGGCTCCGTGAAGTTCCAGGCCATGAACGGGACGAAGGTGACGCTGACGGGCGTGCTGCACGTGCCAAATCTTGCTCGCCGACTGATTTCGGTGCCGTCGCTGACGGAGAAGGGCGTCACAGTTGTGTTTCGCAACAAGATATGTGAAGTCTCCTACAATGGAGAGAAGTTGATGGAGATTGCTCGGGTTGGAAAGCTATATGCGACCGTAGCGGAGACAGCAAACCAAGTGCAAGATAGTCGTGGTGTGATGAGCATTGAGCAAGAACGTGAGGCAGATCTTTGGCATGCTCGCCTCGGACATGTGGCTACAAGTCGACTGGGGAATATTGTGAAGGCGTGTAATGGCGTACCGAAGCAAGTTGCTGCGCCCATGAACGACACGAACCTGTGTGACGGCTGTATGAAAGGCAAGATGAGCGTGAATAAGTTTCCAGCGAGTGTGCGCGGCCATGTCAAGACTACGTCGGTGTTGCAACTCGTACACACCGACCTAATGGGGCCGATGAGTGTAAACTCTCAAGGCAAAGCTCGCTACGCTTTGACTTTTATCGATGATTTTTCTCACTTTGTGGTGATTTACTTTCTCAAGGCCAAGTCTGAGGTGCTGGAGTACTTTAAGAAGTACAAGGCGGTAATGGAGAACCAGCTGAACGCGCGAGTAAAGTGTGTACGTAGCGATAATGGGACCGAGTACGTGAACAAGAAGTTTGACGCGTTCTGTGCGGAACATGGCATTATTCACCAGACCACCGTCCCATACTCACCGCAGCAAAATGGAGTTGCTGAGCGAATGAACAGGACAATCGCAGAAATGGCGCGGTCGATGATATACCACTACAACATGGAGAACCGTTGGTGGGCGGAGGCAATGCACACAGCCGTGTACTTAGTGAATCGACTGCCATCCAGTGTGAGGCCGACGGCATCCCCCTACGAGCTTATCTACGGTTTAAGACCATCCCTGGAGCACCTGCGGGTGTTTGGCGCTCGTGGCTACGCTCACATTGACAAGGCCAAGAGGAAGAAGCTTGATGCCAAGGCTTTTAGATGCATGTTTCTTGGCTATGCGGAGGGAAGCAAAGGTTATCGCGTGTGGAACCTGGAGTCGAACAAGCTCGCAATTAGTCGTACTGTCCAGCTAGATGAAGGATTTGGTGAGACCTACACCACTGTGAAACCTCCAAGTGATGAAGCCGTGAGAACGATTATTCGTGACGACGATGTGGCTGCTTCTCCAGTTCCTGATCCGAATGCGACGGAGAGCGAGATGATGGAGGTAGATGAAGATGCCCGTGACAACATGGAGGTGGACGAAGAGGCCTATGAAGAAGTGCCGACAGGTGTGCCTGTGCGTGAAGAAGTATCAAGCAACATGAATCTATTACCTGCAGCCCCCGAAAATATTGTGCACCAGCCAACGCGTGGACAACTAACAGTGGAGAGCCGTCAGCAATTACCACCACCAATTCAGCAGCAGCAGAGACTCGAGTATGAACGTGGACTAAGTGATGCTATTGTTTTCCGTCCACCTGTTGAGCGTGAGCGACGACCTGAAGAGCAGCGTCGAGTTCTCCCTGCACCGCCTGAAGAACGACTGGTGATTCGTAACCCTGTTCGAAGCACAGACGTGGATGCAAGTGCTAGTGAGGACCGTCAATTGGTTGTTCGGCAGCGCCACGACGACTGGATGAACGAGCCTGAGCCGAAACGACCCCGACTCCAACTCACCGAGCAGGCAAATTTGTCGGAAGAAGTACCGAATTCGTATCGTGAAGCGTTAGCATCGAGCGACAAGGACGAGTGGAAAGCGGCGATTAAACGTGAGTTGTACTCACTTGGTGAACACGGCGTATGGGAAATTGTTCGAGCACCAGCGGACGCAAAACTTGTCGGATGCAAGTGGGTGTTTGCATTAAAGAGGAACGAAAAAGGCGAAATCGTGCGGTTCAAGGCGAGACTAGTCGCTCAGGGTTTTAGTCAGACTTTCGGAATTGATTTCGACGAGACGTACTCTCCGGTGGCAAATATGGCGTCGATCAGGATGTTTATGGCGCTGTGCTGTCAACTGGGCTATCTGATTGAGCAATGCGATGTTGACACTGCCTTCTTGTATGGCATTTTGAAAGAGGTGATTTACATGCGTGTACCCGAGGGAGTGGAGCACCAGCCAGGTGAAGCGTGTCTACTTCGACGAAGCTTGTACGGCCTTCGACAGGCATCAGCCGTTTGGTACAAGACCATTCGCGACGCATTCAGGAAGCTTGGTTTCGAGCAGTGCAAGGCGGACCCCTGCATTTTTGTGAAGCGGAACGGCAGTAATTTTGTGTACGTCACGCTGTATGTTGATGATCTCCTTATTGGAGCTCGCACCAAAGAAGAGATCGTAGAAGTGAAGCAGGCGCTGGCAGCTCACTTTAAGATGAAGGACTTGGGTACAGCACGATTCGTGATTGGCATGGAGGTGCAGTACAACATGAGGGAGAAACGCTTAGCTCTATCGCAGAAGCAGTTCATCCTGAGGCTGATTGAGAAGTTTAACCAGACGGAGGCACATGGTGTGCTCAACCCATGTGACAAGAGCCAAGTGATGACCAAGATGACGACACCAGCACCTGCCGAAGAGCGGCAGCGTATGGAGCAACGACCATATCGTTCTTTGATCGGCTCGCTATTATACGTGGCGATGGGAACTCGACCGGATATTTCGTTTGCGGTGGCGCATTTGAGTCGTTTTTGTGAGGATCCGAGAGAAGTGCACTGGAACGCAGCAATTCGAGTAGTTCGCTATCTAAAGGCTACTATGGACTACGCCATCCAGTACCGCGGAGACGATACTGGAGTTGTCAAGCTTACAGCTTGGAGCGACGCTGACTGGGGCAGTAGTGTGGACAACCGCAAGTCTACTAGTGGTGTGCTGGTCTGCATGGCAGGAGGCCCAGTGATTTTCAAGTCGAAGATGCAGCGCACTGTGGCACTCAGCTCCGCTGAGGCCGAGTATATGGCGATGTCGATGTGTGCACAGGAGGTGCTGTGGGCGCGAAATCTCTTAAAAGAGATGGGACATCAGCAGAAGGACCCAACAACGATTTGCGAGGACAATCAGAGCGCGATAGCGATCGCGAAGAACGCCGGATATCAAGCGCGTGCTAAACATGTGGATATCAAACTACATTTCGTTCGTGACCATCTTGAGAGTGGCAGCATTAGCTTGCAGTACGTCCCGACCAAGATGCAGCTCGCCGACTACCTGACCAAGGCAATGTCGAAAAGGACATTCCTCGACCTGGTGATGAAGAGTGGCGTGCACGCAGCAAGTTGAGGGGGGGTGTTGAAGCTGCTACCGAGCAAATCCACGTGAGCAACTAGCTGCGATCTGCATGAGAGAGAGACATTGCGAACAGGACTTACCGGCGTGCATGCCGACTCGAGAATATTCGAGTTCTAGAAGCTCAGGCACAACAGGTAGTGGAGCTAGTAGGAGCAAGGACTTAGTTCGTTAACGACAAATACGATCACTTCCAAACTTACCATCCAAACGCAAAGTGCAATATTCCTTCTAATCGATCAAGCGAATCATAATAATCTGTGGCTCATATGGTAATATGGCATGCATGGCTGTCGTTCACTCGCTATTCGCAGATACCGGTAGAGGACATGAGAAGCACACAAGGTGGATCAATATTCTCGCTTCACTCACTGGCACGACCACATCTGTTGTATTATAAACACGAATTTTCATCTGAGGCGCAGACACTGAAGCAATTGTGCAAGTAATTGAACCGATAAGTGAGCACACTTGTTTAGTAAGATTGTCGGTCCTCAACGGCATAAAGAGAACGCTAAGAATCGGAGGTCTTCACCACGTTACTTTCCTCGTTGGGAAATTACTTTATCGTGCATATACAAGTTAGAGTGCCAATGACAACAAATACTACTGTACACTGTAGAATGACTAGTAGTATTTAATTGCAAGGTTACCTCTTGCCTAAACGCACGGTGCTACATATGGTAATAAATGCAATCGACGCAACAACCCCTCCCCATGCTGGTCAACGACCTGGAAGGGCCTCCTGGTGGTCCATTGGTCAACGCACTACGCACTTGGCAGGCGTTCGAGTTCGAGTCCCCCATTCACACAATTCACAATCACAATCAAACCTTCAATAGTCAAGCCAAGTAGTACATGTAGCATCCAGGAATAGTAGTAACCAGTTAATCAACTCCTTCTTGCTGCAGCTCCTTCTAAGCTGAATCCGTATGTATCCGTATGCCAACAATCTATGGCGCATGTGTATAGTGTATGGTTGCCGTTTGCAGCTGTATATTTAGGTAAACTTCGTACTCTCGATGCAGATCTTACTGTCAGCATCATTCATTGCGTTATCTTTGGTATCCGGCTCTCACAACTGTACGAACTCGCCTGGCCTCGTTCACAACTTTCTTATGCGCCTCAGGCTGAGGCCCTCAGCTAAAGATTCTCTGGATGATACACCGCAGCGTCACACTCCATTGCGTCTGGACAGCCCACAGCAAACACCACTTTAAAAATCAGCCGCCTTTGGACGCGCTCAAGGCAATCTATCAAATTTACTCGACTTTCAGCAATCACTGTCGTGCACTACTTTGTTCTTCTACTGCGAGAGCTTTCAACGGTGTCTCGGTCCCATCGTTTCGTTACAACTCTATTCTTAATTCGGCAATAATCATTTTCGTCAGAGCACCACCGGTTGTCAATTCCGTTGGCAACTGATAAACATTCAGCACAAATAGCCCGTTTCTCACAGCTGTACGATAAACGAGCCTCGTCTCGACTGCAGCAGTTTACTATAGAAGAAGATGATTACTAGTTAGTGGACTAATCGATTCGCTACATGTAGCTATATACTATAGTAGTGTTTAGATTCTTCGATTACATGTATTGAGAATCCATATTCGGTCACTTCGTTGGGGCAAGCTTCTTGGTTCAGATGGATTAAAACCAACTCCTTGAAGGATTGCAATCACTGTAGCTCGAACATCTCGCATTCCAGGCAAATGTGTCGACTGAAATGAGTCGCCAAACTTTGAATGCTCACTCAGTCTCCTTGAAGTGTTTTTTTTGTCTCGCAAGCGCTATGGAAAACAACGACAACAAAAACGGTAGTACGACTAGGAGTTGTATTTGCAAGGTTACTTCTTGCACATACAACACTTGACACTGGCTACGGCCTACAGTATACCCTACCTGGAGAAGACAAGGCCGGTCTTTTGGTTGTCTTAGCGCGTTCCATCCCGTCTGCACATGCCGTTGTGGAGCACGCATCCCCTTGTTGTCGCAATTGGCCAGATTAAAGTAGCATTTATTCTCGTAGGTGACACCATTTGCTACCACAGACTTGTGGGCCGGCAGTGCCATCGATATTGTTGCATGTAATGTAGGGAACACGGGCGCAGCTAAATTGAGCAGAGGTTCCAGCGAGAAGGAGCGAGGCGAGTATGGGCAAATGGTGAACTTCATGGCTTCGGACGTACAGTCGGATCAGGAAGTAGTGACGATGCTCCTGGAACTGTTGTTGCTGGTAAATACGTAGCAAAGTGGGCAAGAACTGCAGTTCCTTCTAGGAAGCTGTCCGTAAACAATGTTTACGGACATGTTTACATGACTCATATGGCACGTATCGTTGTCGTGCGCTTGCTGTTCGCAAGATGGGGAGTTTGCGGAGCTTCCAGGAGGGTCTCCACGTGTTCTACACTTAAAGTACATGTACATGTACACTGTATACTGTACCTCGCTTTGCTATTTACTAGCGAATGCCTGTTGACCATCAGTCATGGTAGAACAGTGCATTGAGATCAATTAGTCCGTCCACATATCTAGTTAACCAAATAATTTTCCTTCTTGTGCATGTACACTGTACTGCTATTGTAACAGTTTGCCGGCGTTGACCACTTAGACTCATGGACTGTTCATACCACCGGACAGTTGCGATTTACAATGTGAACGACAATTGCCGTCATTTCCACCTGCTGTCAGCATCATTTGCGTTATTACAGTATAGCTCACGCCTGTATCCTACAAAGAAAGCAAGGACACGTAAAAGCGCTAGACGCAAGTACGAGCTCGGCCACTACTTCAAAGTAGTATTTTACGCAAGGTTACCTGTGGGCCTAAACGCACGGTGCTACAACACAATGTAATCGGCTAGAGGTCGAAGATGAAAAGCGCAGCATAGTACCACGCCCTTATAGGTGACACCTCACCTTTCGCACTCACCGAGCACCGTCGACGTGCCATCCGTCCTTGCAGTCTCCGCTTCACCAGGGAGCGCCATCATTGCAGGAAGGCACTTCGAGGATACTGTACCACTGGGACGGCACCCTGGCTGGATCCACCCAGACGCCGAGGCCGCTTGGGTCCTTCTGAAGCACGACGGGGGTCCAACGCTGCTGGATTAACCCTCTCAATCCCGGATACGGGACATATCTTTCTTTACTTACATCCAAGGACTGTATTTTCAAATATGCCTACAATGTTTCGAGGGGAGTGCGGTTGAAGTCCAACCTCCTAAAACCTCCTTTGAAGCCAGCCGCGACGATTAACACTTTACTTTCTCTCTCTACATGTACTTACATGTACACATGGACCATGTGACATGGTATCCACCTCTCACAACTGTACGATACAGTAGTCGAGCCTTGATTCGACTGCAGCAAGAAGAAGCTGATTACATGTATCTACACTGTAGATACATGTACATGTAGATTCTACAGTGCTTAGATCAAGTGATTTCCAGTTTTGGTATCATAAGTTTTAGTTAGCAAAACGAGAAGTCCGATAACTATTAAATTCCTTAGATTGGGAGGGCAAGCTTCTTGGTTTGAAAGAATTGAAACCCATTCTTTGAAGAACTGGGATCACTGCATTGCCGTTGAGCTCGGCATCCTCGCTACCATACGCTGAATGTGCTGACAATAGCGAGTTCGCCAAACTTTGAGTTCTTGCTCAGTCTCTTTGGAGTCATTTTTGTCGCGCAAACGCAATCGGAAGATTCCTGTGCGGATTCTCCACTGTAGCAGATCTCTTACAGGACATCATGCACCCCTGCTTCCGGGCAAGATGCAACAAGGAAAGTAGTACGACTTGGTTGTTGTATTTTTCGCAAGGTTACTTCTTGGACATACAACAGTGGACAACAGCCTATAGCCTGGCATGCACGGCCTGAAAAAGAAGATGTCTTTTGGCTGTCTTAGCGCGTTCCATCCCGTCTGCACATGCCGTTGTGGAGCACTCGCATCCCCTTGTTGTCGCAATTGGCCAGATTAAAGTAGCAGTAAGCTTTGTCTTCTACTAGCGCTGTAGTTCGTCACGACCACACCCACAACCACGAGCTTCACCCCGATCAAAGGTGTCACTCGAGGAGCTTAACTCCAACAGACCCCTAACAATGCACTTAATATCGAATATACAGTAGCCTGCAGGAGATAATTCTCACGTCTGAGTGCGGTAATGAAGAGAAACGTCAGGATCTTTGCCAAACCCGGGCTCTAGAGGGCTGCTGATACCTCTGTCTCGATGTGGGCTGCTGATACCACGAGCCAGGGTCCTACGGGGCTGCTGATACCCGTGTCCTGTCACACCCGACGCAACTCCTGAACTACAACACTAACCAACCACCAATCCGCCTCTTTCTCACTCCAGTGTATTCACAGCTAGCGTCAATACCGACACTACTACTGCTCGACCGATAGCTCCTGCCAGCTACTCGGCAAATTCCAAACTGACCTCTACTGCTACCGCCTCGCACCCACCATGGCGTCCTGCCAGCCGTCCACTGTGTACCCAGCGAATCTCTGCGGCTCTTCAAGTACCACGATCTTCGGCCGAAGAGTCGTGAACCTGGATTCTTCGTCAGCGGGTCTCATTCTTCAACCCGGCCCGCTCGTCATGTCTTCTTCTTCTGCTTGCCTTCAGTCTGCCATCCGCCCGTCCGTCATATGCCGCTCGTCGTCTGCTACTCGTCTGCCAAAGAAATGTCGTCATCCTTACTCTCTTCCCCTTCGATCGGATCGTCCTCGATCCGTGCGACTTGGTCCGGCTATCGTATTACTGCGGGGTCTTAGTCGTCGTCTTCATCGTGCTCTCCTGCTGCGTCGCCGTCTTCATCTCCTGGTCGTCGTCCTGTTCTACCGGCGTCTGCTTCTCGTTCTGTGCACATCCGTCCGTCACTCCAGAGTTGTTCAAAGTCTCGCTGGTTAATCCACATCCGCTTCGGCATCCTCGCGTCAAGTCGATCTCCCAAACATTCAACTTCAAATTCAAGCACGTAACGCCCTGTACGCGTCCGGTACTTTCGTCGGCGACGTTCCACCACGGCTCCTTCAGCTGGTATTTGCGGCAACCGGGGACGTCGAGCGACAAGACTATCAGCTCCTCTTCTTCCCTGCGCTGCGAAGACATAGATCCGCTCCTCTTCGTCTTCTTCATCGGCGATTCTGCGCAGTTCTCGTTCGAGTTCCTCAAGTTCGTGCTGCTCCCGTCTTCGTACAAGTCCACGTCCACCTGCCTGGCTCGCTTGCCTGCGGCCACTTTGTTCATCTCGGCTTCCGTCTTCTTGGCCAGCTCGATGGCTTCGTCCATCCGTCGCTCCTGCTCGCTTTTCTCCGTCAGTCTCGGCAGTATCACGTCGTTCTGTCCCAAGATCACTTCCTGCAACGCCACGTACTGAGTCTTCAAGATCGGCTTGTTCTGCACGTACTCCCACATCGAATTCGGCTTCGGCGTTCCGAGGTACTCCTCCACGCATCCTCGAGCGGGTTCGACCGGCAATATTGTCTCGGCTACTGCTGCTGTGTGTGCGCTGCTTTCGTTTTCTTCCTCCGTTACTCTTGCGGCGGTCGTCCTCGGCTGTTGCGACGTTTCCTCTTTCGGAGTCTGCTGCAATGGCTGCTGTGGTGTCGAAACCTTCGGTGGCGTCAACATGGTAGTCCTCCGGCTCGTCGGTCTCACTCTTCTGCTCTTCGGCTTCCAGATTTGCTAGTGTGGATGCTGCTATTGAGCCATCGGCTAGTAAGGCATTTCCTGCGTCTGTGTTTCTTGCCCTTTTCTGTGGATTTTCTTCTGTGGCACTTTCCTCGTCTTCTGAATCAATGTCGGCTGCTGCAACTGCCTCCTCACGTAAATCCGCAGAAATGTCCTCAGCCATAGCGTCTAGCAAATGCGTGGGATAATAGTAGCTGATAAGGAACGAGCAATGCGTGACCAGCTCCTGCCCTGACTCAGCATCTCCACACGGTAGTTGTCATATCCAGCTGCCTCCAAAATCTTCGCCGGTCCTCTCCATCGATGGCCGAACTTAGTAATACCTGGTCCTCGAGCAGGTCTGTAGATCCACACTAATTGTCCAATGCGAAACTCACCCCGTTGACGTACATTCCTCTGGTTGTAGTACATCGCCTGCCTTGCTTGTTCTTTCTGCAAAGCCACGGCTGCCAGCTCTTAGGCCTTCTTCAAGTCCTGCATTAGCACTTCATGATAGTCGTCGAGTGTACTGTGCGGGTATTCCAATCTACTCCGCCGTAGTAATTCCGCAGGCATCCGGAGCTTCCTCCCCATCATCAGTTCGTTAGGTTGATAGCCATGGGTAGCGTGTTTAGCCGAATTGTATGCATACAGCGCACACGGTAGGAAGTCGTCCCAGTCATCCTGCTGCTCACTCACGTATAGGCTAATCATGTCCTTCCAAGTTCGGTGGAATCGTTCTACCAGCCCCAGCAAATTCGGTCGATACGGCACTGGTGTCGATAACTTCGTCTGTAAAAGGCCAAGTAGTTCCGCTATCATGCGACTGCCAAATTCACGTGCACCGTCCATCATAATCTCCCTCATTGGTCCGAACACTAGGATCACCTTCTCCATCAGGAATCGTGCAATGGCCTTGGCCGTGTGATCAGGTACAGCCGCAGCTACCGCGTATCTCGTCGTATATTCCACTGCAGCTATCACATAGCGATTTCCTGCTTCGGTTTCTGGCAAGGGGCCTGCTACATCGATCGCCCAGCGGTCACCAACTGCTCCGGTCCTAACACTTCTCAATGGAGGAACCACCGCTTTTGGTCTCGCTTTCCGTGATCCGCAATCTTGACACGCAGAGATCCACTGCTGCACTGCCTCAGCCATCTTCGGCCACCAGTACAATCGTCGTAAGCGCTCTAGCGTCTGAGATCCACAAAGATGTCCAGCCCATATACTATCATGCGCTTCTTTAAAGGCCAATGCCCAGTAAACTACCGGCAATATCATTCTGCTTTCGCCATCACCAATATCCACTTTCACCAGCCCATCGTCATCTTCATACACTCGCTTGCCTCTGTACGAGCCCTTCAGCTTCAGCCGCTGCACCATGTTCGAGGTAGACTGCTCTCTTTTCACATCCTCGTCCGTGAACTGTACAATACCGAGTTCCGCTGCTTCTACGCGCTGCACTTGCGCTACGCGAATCACTGCTTCAGCTTCATGGTCAATAATCGTCTCTGCATCACCTGAGTTGTTGGCGTTATTTTTAGGTTACGCAGGTCCAAAGGCCACAACGTCTGAGGTTTCCGTCTCCTTTTCTTCTTCAACTGCTGCTGCTGGTCATCTCGATACGGCATCAGCCAAGAGATTCTATCGACCTGGTCGATACTCGATAGTAAAGTCGTATTCCTGCAGCGTCAAAGCCCACCGGTGTAGTCGTCCAGCCGGTTCCTTGGCCGTCATTAGCCACTTGAGCGCTACATGATCAGTGATGATCGTAAAGTGCCTGCCATACAGATGCGGTCGAAACAAGCGAACCGCCCACACCACCGCCAAACACTCCAGCTCTGATATACTGTACTTGGCCACCGTCGGGTTGTTGACCTTCGACGCGTAAGCCACCGGTTGATCTCCCCGTCCTTGGTCTTGCGATAGCACTGCCCCCAGTCCCGTCTTCGATGCGTCGGTTGTGAGTTTAAATGGCAAACGGTAGTCCGGGTAAATCAACACCGGCTTCGTACTCAACCATGCCTTCGCCCAAACAAAAGCTTCCTCTTGTGCCGCTCCCCATTCCCACTTAGTGCTCTTCCGCAGAAGGCTTGTCAATGGTGCCATCCGCGTACCAAACTCAGGAACAAAGCGGCGATAGTAACCCGCTAAGGCCACAAATCTGCGCACTTGTGCGTCATCCGTAGGTGTATGAAAGTCGACAATAGCCCGTACCAGTCGTTCAGTGGGCTTAATCCCTTCCGGCGTCAAGTCATGTCCGAGATACTCCATGCGAGTCGTCGCAAATGAGCACTTCGATGCCTTCAAGCTCAATCCAGCTTCCGACAACCGTTCCAGTACAATGGCTAACTCTACCACGTGCTGAGCGACACTGCCCTTGGTGAAGATAATCACATCATCCAAGTACACGAGACAACAGACCCAAGTCAAACCACGTAGAACGCAGTCCATCAGTCGTTGAAAAGTGCTAGGCGCGTTGCAAAGCCCAAACGGCATCCGTGTGAATTGAAACAGGCCTCTTCGGAGTCGTAAACGCAGTCTTCGGCTTATCACCGGCAGCCACGCCAAGTTGCCAATATCCGGAATGTAAATCAAGACTCGAAAACCGCTGCGATCCATGCAAAGCTTCAAGAGTTTCATCCACCCGAGGCAATGGGTATACGTCCTTCAAAGCCACCGCGTTCAAAGCTCGGTAATCAATGCAGAAGCGTACACTTCCGTCCTTCTTGCGAACAATCACCACCGGGAAACCCCATGCACCTTGCCCTGGTTCAATCACTCCCTGCTTCAGCATATCATCCACTTCCTTGTCGATGAGCGCGTTCTCTGCGACTGCATGCAGTCGTCGTCGTAGCATGATCGGTGCAGCATCACCAGTATTGATGTGGTGTTCCACGTTGACTTTGCTAACGGCGGGCATCCTGTCTTCTTTTCGACGATCCCAGAGTACTGCCTCAGCAAAGCAATCACCAAGTCTCGATCTTCCTGCTCCATCTCGCCAATGTCAAGCCTCTCTTACCGTCCGTCAAGGGCTCAGCATCTTCCTTCTTCAGCTTATTAACCCAGGCCGCCACTCTTTCTCTTTCCAGTTCTCCATTCACTGACAGCAGCTCCATGTCTTCTTTCACGGGTATCCATGTGCCCAACGCTTTGAGCAGGTAACTTCTCTCGTCTGCCTTCCACATTCAGCACTTGCGCTCTCACCGTTCCATTTCGTACGATATCCACTGTCGGTGCTAGTAGCAGGTGTCGCTTTGAGCACGGCTTCGGCATAAAGATTCCAGTGGTTCCATCTTCAGCATCAACTTGCAGCTTCACAATGTTGTACGTGTTCGTCCTCAGCTTCCGAGTCTTCGCCAGACGCACCACGGCCTTCCTTGGTTGATCCAGCTGCGGCAACGTCGATACACCATGACACGTGAACGGTAGAATAACTTTCTGGCCTTGCACATCAATGTACTTCAACTCACGAGTGCCAAAATCCATCTTAATCTTGTGCTTCACCATCCAGTCCTCACCAACCAACAGTTCATCGCCTTGACCTTCCACCAACAAGGCGTCGATCGTAATGCGCTGCTGATATCGCGTCGTTCCCAAGAATCTCCATACGCCTAGCACTCGACTAGTTCCTCCGCCGAATCCTTCCACCAGGTCCACTGGCGCATTACGCGTGAGGCAGCGTCCATACTTTCGTAGTCCTTCTCCAGCGACACTGTACTGGGCACAGCTATTCAATCGAACCTCTTGCACATGCTTCTTCGTCAACGCGAGTAACGCGGTCGGTAAACAGCTCGGGGCACTACTTCCAACTGCTCGTAGTTGCGCTACCCGAAGGTGGTGTCCGCCATCATCTTTCCGCAATTCCACGTCTCCGTAGCATCCTTGCTGCTCGTATTGGTAAGTTTTGGCCTTCCTACGCCGTGGAGTTCTCTTCTTTGGTCGTTCTGCCGCTTGCTCATTGACTGCTGCTTGCTGTTGACCCCTGCTTCTGCTGCAACCGCCATACACGCTTCGCCGCTCGGAATCGTTTAGCTGCCTGGACTGCCTTCCGCCTCTCTGCTCGTATTTCTGCTAATGAGCCGGTTTCAGTCAACTTACTAGGGCTTCACGTTCATACCGCGCCACTTCCTTCAGCCACTCGTCCTCGCTTATTTGCCTCGGCGACTTCGGTTGTGTACCCGCTGCATTTCCATCCGCTGTAGCCACTTGTTTTACTGCCCGCGTCCATGGATTGCCAATTGTGCTTCAACCTCCTGCTTCCGTACAACTGCTGCTGCTTTCTGCGCTTCTCGTCGCTGCCGCCGTCTGATTCGCAGGTCATCAATTTCTCTGAGCTCATCGATCTTCTGCCGTACGGCTACTCGTAGGAATTTTGCTCGGTCTTCACGTTTTATACGAAATTCAGCCGTCAGAATGGCACGAGCTGCTGCTACTTCCTGCTCGGCACGTCGGCGTCTTCTTTTTGCTGCGATTGTCTTGCCGCTACTCAATGGCACTGCTTCCTTCACTACCCGTTCCGGAACATTCGCTGCTGCCAGTACTTCTGCTTCATCATTGTCTTCTGCTTCCTTCCTCACCCGTTCCTCAACTGCTTCTGCTGCTTCCTCACCGGTTACTTCACTGGGCTTGCTGCTCTTCCCCCAGTTTTGGCTATCCGTTCCGCCGCTCTTCCCCTTGGAGCGTCCATCGGTCCCGACAGCATCGCCGCAGATACCCTTCCAGCCATCACGACGCTTCCTTCTCTTTCGTCGTCGCTTGGTAGCCCGGGTGTTTCCACTGGTCGGCTCTACGTCGTTCTCCTTGTCGCTACCGTTGGGGTACTCAATTCTGGCAGACAGCAAAGCCCCCGCCTCTACTGTCGCTTGGCGTTTCCCTGCTCCGCCGTTGCAGTTCCAGCACCGCTCGAAGAAGCTCCTCCCGCTGCTGTCGCAGGGGCTGCCTGGGTACGAGCTGCCTGTGCTTGCTGTTGCCGTGGGTCGGGTACTCCGTCAAACGCTGCTGCTCGGCTTTTGCATTCTCGCCACCAGTGACCAGCTTCGTTGCAGTAACTGCACCGTGAATTCGCTTTCTGCTCCATTATGGAAGGTCGGTCAGCCGGAGGCCCGTAATGTCCAGGTCCACCTCGACCACCGCCTCCATAACCACGTCCGCCTCGATATCCTCGTCCGCCATTTCCTCTTCCGCCATATCCTCGGCCGCCATTATATCCGCCTCCGCCACTCTGCTCTTGCCATCCATGCTCTCGTGCTGCGGCTGCTTGCTGCTGCTGCTCATCGGCTCGTTTGATTTCGTCATACGCCTCGGCTTTAACTTCAAGGACCTTCGCCTTCGTTGCTTTAGTTGCCTGCTTCGTCTCTTGGGCATCACTACGGACTAGTCCAGCCGTCATGATCAATGCCTGCAGTGCTGCGATAGATAGAGGATCCTTCTTCGCCGTCTTGCTCCAACTGCTTACAGCGTTGCCCTTCATATCGAACTTCGGCGGGGACTCATCACCTCCAAAGCCAAGTCCCATCTTACTCCAGTCCAACTGATCAACAGGGTTCGCCGCTGACTTCTTCCGGGAGGTTGGACGTCTTCCTCGCCGACAACCAGACCTTGCTCATCCCGATATCGTCGTTTAGCAACTCGCCAGTCAGTGACACGGAAACCTTCGCCGTATTCGCCGCACGTATCCTCAGCATACTGTACTGCATCTTCTAGCGTCTTTGGGTCGTGCCCCTTTACTTGCATCGCAGCCGTCTGATTGTTGATGCCGTTCACGAACGCTTCGACGTACACTTCTGCGGGAACTTGATGACCGAAACCAATGTCCGTGAGAACACCAGCGTAGTCGCTCAACCGCTCGCCTGGCTTCTGCACTCTCGATGCTAGTCGCTGCTGCACTTTGAAGACGTTGTCCCTCCTT
Source organism: Phytophthora colocasiae (assembly GCA_018806915.1). Lineage (NCBI taxonomy): Eukaryota > Oomycota > Peronosporomycetes > Peronosporales > Peronosporaceae > Phytophthora > Phytophthora colocasiae. The sequence goes on along the minus strand of JAGKQI010000054.1, from coordinate 885,529 downwards.
CCGTACTTCTTTCGCAGTTTCCGAACCAGGAAGTCCAGTGTCTTGTCCTCTCTGCGCATGTTCGACGTCAGCGTCGTGAGCCAAGTGCTTGCCCGATCCTTCAAGTGTGCCGTCACGCCGTAGTAAAGTTCTTCAGCCGTCCATGTATCTCCGCCCAATCCAGCCTGCCTCTCTACTTCTTGGGGAATCGTCGCCAGCCATGCCTCCACGGATTCGTCCGCAGTACCACGGAAGTCTTCCAGGTGCAAAGCCTTCATGTCGCAGGCGCATTCACAATGACCGGTGCCGGTGCTGCCGCAGGAGCTGCTGCCGGCGGTTGAATCAAGAAACGCTTCATCATCGACCTCTGCTGCCCAGGCGTCAAGTGATCCCACCAATCCGTAGACTCCAACTCATCATCCTGCATCTGATTGTTTTGTGCGGGCGCTTGTGGTGCCGCGGGTGCTAACACAGGTCTTCCAGGACGCGGTGGTACGCCACCTCCAGCTGGTTGTTGCGGAGCAGGTTGTTGCCCTACTGCCTGCTGGTTGTCCTGAGCCTGCTGAGCTCCACCATCTCTTCCTCGTCGTCCGGTCCGGGCTTGGTCATCGCTGTCACTGTCACCAGCAGGATTCCCATGCCTCAGTGCCGCTGCCACGACACCACTGCTCACCCTCACCCCATCATCATCCGAACTTCCGTCATTAGCTGCCATCTGCATACGGGTTCTCGGCGGCCTCGCTCGTTTTGGGGTTGCCGTTCTGGCTCTAGGCGTTGTCGGTTTCGGCGTACTACGACCGGGTGAAGACCGCGTTCCAACCATCTCTTTTTTCTGCTTCTGCTTTGTGCTGCTTCTGCTTCTGCTTAGTTCTGCTGCTTCGGCTTTAGTTCTGCTTCTGCTGCCGCCAACTACCGTCCTTCTTCTGCTGCTGCCAACTCCCGTCTCTTTCCTCTGCCAAACACCGTCCCTCTTCCTCTGCCAAACACCGTCTCTCTTCTTCCGCCAAACACCGTCTCTCTTCTGCTTCTAGGATTCGTGCCTCAGGGCCAAGCCTCGTGAAGATTCTGACCAAGACCAACTGCGTTGGAAAGCCAGGAACCAACCGTGTTAGAAGGCCCTGTATGACCACCAAGTAAGCTTTGTCTTCTACTAGCGCTGTAGTTCGTCACGACCACAACCACAACCACGAGCTTCACCCCGATCAAAGGTGTCACTCGAGGAGCTTAACTCCAACAGACCCTAACAATGCACTTAATATCGAATATACAGTAGCCTGCAGGAGATAATTCTCACGTCTGAGTGCGGCAATGAAGAGAAACGTCAGGATCTTTGCCAAACCTGGCTGGGCTGCTGATACCTCTGTCTCGATGTGGGCTGCTGATACCACGAGCCAGGGTCCTATGGGGCTGCTGATACCCGTGTCCTGTCACACCCGACGCAACTCCTGAACTACAACACTAACCAACCACCAATCCGCCTCTTTCTCACTCCAGTGTATTCACAGCTAGCGTCAATACCGACACTACTACTGCTCGACCGATAGCTCTGCCAGCTACTCGGCAAATTCCAAACTGACCTCTACTGCTACCGCCTCGCACCCACCATGGCGTCCTGCCAGCCGTCCACTGTGTACCCAGCGAATCTCTGCGGCTCTTCAAGTACCACGATCTTCGGCCGAAGAGTCGTGAACCTGGATTCTTCGTCAGCGGGTCTCATTCTTCAACCCGGCCCGCTCGTCATGTCTTCTTCTTCTGCTTGCCTTCAGTCTGCCATCCGCCCGTCCGTCATATGCCGCTCGTCGTCTGCTACTCGTCTGCCAAAGAAATGTCGTCATCCTTACTTAGCATTTATTCTCGTAGGTGACACCATCGCTACCACAGACTTGTGGGCCGCCAGTGCCATCGATATCGTTGCAGGTAATGTACGGGACAGCGGAGCAGGCAAACCCTTCGGCGGAGGCTCCAGCGATCAGGAGTGAGGCCAGTACGGGCAGAATGGCGAACTTCATAGCTTTCGGGCTTGTGGTCTGGGAGTGGCAGTGAAGGTCCTGGTAGTTTAGTTGTGATACGTTGCTGGCAAATAGCAAAGTGAATGCACTGCAGGTCAAGAGCCAATCTCCTCCTTATCGAGCATGCTGGATCCGAATCATAGTAATCTACGACTCATATGGTATAGTGTAACAGGTTGTCGTTCACACGCCACATGAAGAATGAAGCACACAGGATGGTGAGGAGAAGTTGGTGAAGCTCCCAGAAAGGTTTGCTTTTGTTTCTCGCAGGTGCGTGTATTAACTACATGCACCTAGCTAAGCGAGATCTTTTCAATTGATTCTCAACAATCGTGTACTACACGTAGTACTTGACCCAACCAAGTTGGCTGAACTGATCACTCACGAGTGTCATCACAATTGCCGTTATACATGTACTGTATATCCAGATCTTGCTGTCAGCATCATTTGCGTTATCTTAGACAATTAACCATCCGCAACTGTGTCGAGCGGGAAAGGAACACTCCACACATCAATTGCGACACACGATTCCCAAACGCCCTATGGATCGTAGCTTTGAAGAAATGCAAGCTTGACCCCACAACCACAGTTAAACTGCATTTAGGTTCAATGCTGAAACCTGTCTAAAAAAGACTCTATTGACAGTTTGCGGAAAGCAAATTGCACGCAGTAAGCCTTTGTTGATCTTGATTGTAACGTTGCACATGACGCCTCACCTCAGCGCTTGCCCTTATTTCTGCAAAGTTCCACAAAAAATTGTTAGACTTTTTGGGAAATCGTAGACTACCAAATACTTGCCTTGCGGTTGAAGCGCTTGCGAGTAGCCCGCTTTTCGTTCTTCGCATCGACCTTCTGCTGCTCCTCGTAGGACAGAGACTCGTACTCCTTTTGCTTCTTCTCGTTCAGCTCGACCTGGCGACGGGAGATCGCCTAATGGAACAACAACATTTTGTGAGAAGCTGGTCAAATGAGTAGCAAAACACAGTACGTACGTCTTCCTGGGCAGAAGAAGCAAGAGCCTCAGCAGCTTGCTTGATCTTCAGACGCCGCTTGTTCGCGCTGTGCTTAGCCTGCTCACAATTAATCGAGCGGTTTGATAATTAATTAGTGACAGGCCAGGTTGAGTTGGCAGCAAAAGACGCGATAACTTGATGGTAGCACCGGCACCGTCAACCAGAGCAAACACGAGCTGGAGTGCCTTCGAGACGTCCAGATTCTTCGAGCCAACCTGAAGTTTAAATCGGACGCGCAGAATGTGCTTCTGGGACCGTGGCATGCCACTAAAACCAGACCAGTCAATTGTTAGTATGCGCTCAATAAAAATCAACTCATTACTCCCAAATACGTACATGATCAGTTGCTTGTTCATGTCAGTGATAATGATGTACTCGAGGAATTCCTTCAACTCATTGAGTGACTGTAGCAAATGCATTCAGGCAAAGATTAACGTGAGATCCACAGCAACAGGAAAGAAATAGAATGGACTTACCGCTTGAATCGACTGCGTCAGTGCCGCCTTGGGGATCTCAGTGGAGTCAGTAGCAACCCACATCGACTCAGGCACTTCCTTCACTGGGACTTGCTTGGCAACTTCAAGCTAGTAGCAATTCGAAACACAATTAGGCCCTACTTCAATATGGAAACTAGAGTAGTGAAACTTACCAACTCTGGGAAAAGCTTGGAGAGCGCATTGAAACCCAGCTTCTTGCTGATACCAAGGATAAAAGGATCGACGTCCTCACCGTGTAGACCAACGTCGATCGTCTACATTGCAATGGATTGATTAGTACTAAAAATCCATCGTAGAACGTTTGTCAACAGCACTTCACTCACCAGATAATCGGACGTCGGCACAATGATACGGTAAACGCGCGAGAAGAGGTCGTGACGAGATTTCAACTGCAAAAATCAACGAAGCAAAAGCAATCGTCAGATATCGTTCTAAGCTACAGCAACAAGCTCAAATTACCTCTAGATCCGCGACGAAGCGGGTCAAGAATCTGCGACCAGTGCAGAAGTAGCTTAAAGTTGCTACGACTCTCCTCAATGAGGCCGATCCCGTTCTCCACCGACGATCCTGTACGAGAACTGAGTACTCAGCACAGGCTCCGCTTCCTCCAGCCTACATAGTTCAATACATGACGTTTGTCAGGCTTTTTACCCCCTCTCTTCATACTACTCCGGCTCCTACCATTTGTCCGCAATCTTACGGTTCTGCGCCTTGCCGATGAAGAAGAGCAACAGGAAGAGAATACCGAAGCCCCAGCTGCTCGCTTCCAGCGACAAAGTAGTCCGCTAACAATTGGCAACAAATATACACATGAGTCGACAGCTCTTCCAGTCACAAATCAACTAGAACGTACGGTTTTGGAACGGAATGAACTGTTTGGCCAATGTGGCAAAGTCCGTGCCGGCATCACAGGCGAGGCTACAGGCTCCTGAGACTATACAGTATAAGTACGAACCCATTCTTTTGAAGAACTGGGATCACTGCATTGCCGTTGAGCTCGACATCCTCGCTACCATACGCAGGTGAATGTGCTGACAATAGCAGAGTTCGCCAAACTTTGAGTTCTTGCTCAGTCTCTTTGGAGTCATTTTGTCAGCGCAAACGCAATCGGAAGATTCCTGTGCGGATTCTCCACTGTAGCAGATCTCTTACAGGACATCATGCACCCCTGCTTCCGGGCAAAATGCAACAAGGAAAGTAGTACGACTTGGTTGTTGTATTTTTCGCAAGGTTACTTCTTGGGCATACAACAGTGGACAACAGCCTATAGCCTGGCATGTACGGCCTGGAAAAGAAGATGTCTTTTGGCTGTCTTAGCGCGTTCCATCCCGTCTGCACATGCCGTTGTGGAGCACTCGCATCCCTTGTTGTCGCAATTGGCCAGCTTAAAGTAGCATTTATTCTCGTAGGTGACACCATCGCTACCACAGACTTGGGGGCCGCCAGTGCCATCGATATCGTTGCAGGTAATGTACGGGACAGCGGAGCAGGCAAACCCTTCGGCGGAGGCTCCAGCGATCAGGAGTGAGGCCAGTACGGGCAGAATGGCGAACTTCATAGCTTTCGGGCTTGTGGTCTGGGAGTGGCAGTGAAGGTCCTGGTAGTTTAGTTGTGATACGTTGCTGGCAAATAGCAAAGTGAATGCACTGCAGGTCAAGAGCCAATCTCCTCCTTATCGAGCATGCTGGATCCGAATCATAGTAATCTACGACTCATATGGTATAGTGTAACAGGTTGTCGTTCACACGCCACATGAAGAAGGATGCTATGAAGCACACAGGATGGTGAGGAGAGTTGGTGAAGCTCCCAGGAAGGTTTGCTTTTGTTATCGCAGGTGCGTGTATTAACTACATGATAAGCGAGATATTTTCTATTGATTTTCTACAATTGATGCTGTAGGTTATAAGTGTACTAGGACTTGATCCATACCATGTTGGTTGAACTGTTCACTCAGGAGTGTAATCACAATTGCCGTTATACATTTACATGTAGTGTATATCCCGATCTTGCTGTCAGCATCATTTGCGTTATCTTAAAGGGCAATTAACCATCCTCAACTGCACAATAGTCGAGCGGCTCGAGCTCGACTCGACTGTAACGGTTTAGAAATTCAAGGAACACTTCACGTATCAATTGCGACACACGATTCCCAAACGCCCTATGGATCGTAGCTTTGAAGAAATGCAAGCTTGACCCAACAATTAACACTTCAACAACCACAGTTAAACTGCACTTAGGTTCAATGCTGAATCCTGTCCTGTCTATAAAAGAAAGACTCTACTGACAGTTTGCGGAAAGCAAATTGCACGCAGTGAGCCTTTGTTGATCTTGACTGTTACGTTGCACATGACGCCTCACCTCAGCGCTCGCCCTTATTTCTGCAAAGTTCCACAAACAATTGTTAGACTTTTTGGGAAATCGTAGACTACCAAATACTTGCCTTGCGGTTGAAGCGCTTGCGAGTAGCCCGCTTTTCGTTCTTCGCATCGACCTTCTGCTGCTCCTCGTAGGACAGAGACTCGTACTCCTTTTGCTTCTTCTCGTTCAGCTCGACCTGGCGACGGGAGATCGCCTAATGGAACAACAACATTTTGTGAGAAGCTGGTCAAATGAGTAGCAAAACACAGTACGTACGTCTTCCTGGGCAGAAGAAGCAAGAGCCTCAGCAGCTTGCTTGATCTTCAGACGCCGCTTGTTCGCGCTGTGCTTAGCCTGCTCACAATTAATCGAGCGGTTTGATAATTAATTAGTGACAGGCCAGGTTGAGTTGGCAGCAAAAGACGCGATAACTTGATGGTAGCACCGGCACCGTCAACCAGAGCAAACACGAGCTGGAGTGCCTTCGAGACGTCCAGATTCTTCGAGCCAACCTGAAGTTTAAATCGGACGCGCAGAATGTGCTTCTGGGACCGTGGCATGCCACTAAAACCAGACCAGTCAATTGTTAGTATGCGCTCAATAAAAATCAACTCATTACTCCCAAATACGTACATGATCAGTTGCTTGTTCATGTCAGTGATAATGATGTACTCGAGGAATTCCTTCAACTCATTGAGTGACTGTAGCAAATGCATTCAGGCAAAGATTAACGTGAGATCCACAGCAACAGGAAAGAAATAGAATGGACTTACCGCTTGAATCGACTGCGTCAGTGCCGCCTTGGGGATCTCAGTGAGTCAGTAGCAACCCACATCGACTCAGGCACTTCCTTCACTGGGACTTGCTTGGCAACTTCAAGCTAGTAGCAATTCGAAACACAATTAGGACTCCCTACTTCAATATGGAAACTAGAGTAGTGAAACTTACCAACTCTGGGAAAAGCTTGGAGAGCGCATTGAAACCCAGCTTCTTGCTGATACCAAGGATAAAAGGATCGACGTCCTCACCGTGTAGACCAACGTCGATCGTCTACATTGCAATGGATTGATTAGTACTAAAAATCCATCGTAGAACGTTTGTCAACAGCACTTCACTCACCAGATAATCGGACGTCGGCACAATGATACGGTAAACGCGCGAGAAGAGGTCGTGACGAGATTTCAACTGCAAAATCAACGAAGCAAAAGCAATCGTCAGATATCGTTCTAAGCTACAGCAACAAGCTCAAATTACCTCTAGATCCGCGACGAAGCGGGTCAAGAATCTGCGACCAGTGCAGAAGTACTTAAAGTTGCTGACTCTCCTCAATGAGGCCGATCCCGTTCTCCACCGACGATCCTGTACGAGAACTGAGTACTCAGCACAGGCTCCGCTTCCTCCAGCCTACATAGTTCAATACATGACGTTTGTCAGGCTTTTTACCCCCTCTCTTCATACTACTCCGGCTCCCTACCATTTGTCCGCAATCTTACGGTTCTGCGCCTTGCCGATGAAGAAGAGCAACAGGAAGAGAATACCGAAGCCCCAGCTGCTCGCTTCAGCGACAAAGTAGTCCGCTAACAATTGGCAACAAATATACACATGAGTCGACAGCTCTTCCAGTCACAAATCAACTAGAACGTACGGTTTTGGAACGGAATGAACTGTTTTGGCCAATGTGGCAAAGTCCCGTGCCGGCATCACAGGCGAGGCTACAGGCTCCTGAGACTATACAGTATAAAGTACGAACCCATTCTTTGAAGAACTGGGATCACTGCATTGCCGTTGAGCTCGACATCCTCGCTACCATACGCAGGTGAATGTGCTGACAATAGCGAGTTCGCCAAACTTTGAGTTCTTGCTCAGTCTCTTTGGAGTCATTTTTGTCGCGCAAACGCAATCGGAAGATTCCTGTGCGGATTCTCCACTGTAGCAGATCTCTTACAGGACATCATGCACCCCTGCTTCCGGGCAAAATGCAACAAGGAAAGTAGTACGACTTGGTTGTTGTATTTTTCGCAAGGTTACTTCTTGGGCATACAACAGTGGACAACAGCCTATAGCCTGGCATGTACGGCCTGGAAAAGAAGATGTCTTTTGGCTGTCTTAGCGCGTTCCATCCCGTCTGCACATGCCGTTGTGGAGCACTCGCATCCCCTTGTTGTCGCAATTGGCCAGATTAAAGTAGCATTTATTCTCGTAGGTGACACCATCGCTACCACAGACTTGTGGGCCGCCAGTGCCATCGATATCGTTGCAGGTAATGTACGGGACAGCGGAGCAGGCAAACCCTTCGGCGGAGGCTCCAGCGATCAGGAGTGAGGCCAGTACGGGCAGAATGGCGAACTTCATAGCTTTCGGGCTTGTGGTCTGGGAGTGGCAGTGAAGGTCCTGGTAGTTTAGTTGTGATACGTTGCTGGCAAATAGCAAAGTGAATGCACTGCAGGTCAAGAGCCAATCTCCTCCTTATCGAGCATGCTGGATCCGAATCATAGTAATCTACGACTCATATGGTATAGTGTAACAGGTTGTCGTTCACACGCCACATGAAGAAGGATGCTATGAAGCACACAGGATGGTGAGGAGAGTTGGTGAAGCTCCCAGGAAGGTTTGCTTTTGTTATCGCAGGTGCGTGTATTAACTACATGATAAGCGAGATATTTTCTATTGATTTTCTACAATTGATGCTGTAGGTTATAAGTGTACTAGGACTTGATCCATACCATGTTGGTTGAACTGTTCACTCACGAGTGTCATCACAATTGCCGTTATACATGTACATGTAGTGTATATCCCGATCTTGCTGTCAGCATCATTTGCGTTATCTTAAAGGGCAATTAACCATCCTCAACTGCACAATAGTCGAGCGGCTCGAGCTCGACTCGACTGTAACGGTTTAGAAATTCAAGGAACACTTCACGTATCAATTGCGACACACGATTCCCAAACGCCCTATGGATCGTAGCTTTGAAGAAATGCAAGCTTGACCCAACAATTAACACTTCAACAACCACAGTTAAACTGCACTTAGGTTCAATGCTGAATCCTGTCCTGTCTATAAAAGAAAGACTCTACTGACAGTTTGCGGAAAGCAAATTGCACGCAGTGAGCCTTTGTTGATCTTGACTGTTACGTTGCACATGACGCCTCACCTCAGCGCTCGCCCTTATTTCTGCAAAGTTCCACAAACAATTGTTAGACTTTTTGGGAAATCGTAGACTACCAAATACTTGCCTTGCGGTTGAAGCGCTTGCGAGTAGCCCGCTTTTCGTTCTTCGCATCGACCTTCTGCTGCTCCTCGTAGGACAGAGACTCGTACTCCTTTTGCTTCTTCTCGTTCAGCTCGACCTGGCGACGGGAGATCGCCTAATGGAACAACAACATTTTGTGAGAAGCTGGTCAAATGAGTAGCAAAACACAGTACGTACGTCTTCCTGGGCAGAAGAAGCAAGAGCCTCAGCAGCTTGCTTGATCTTCAGACGCCGCTTGTTCGCGCTGTGCTTAGCCTGCTCACAATTAATCGAGCGGTTTGATAATTAATTAGTGACAGGCCAGGTTGAGTTGGCAGCAAAAGACGCGATAACTTGATGGTAGCACCGGCACCGTCAACCAGAGCAAACACGAGCTGGAGTGCCTTCGAGACGTCCAGATTCTTCGAGCCAACCTGAAGTTTAAATCGGACGCGCAGAATGTGCTTCTGGGACCGTGGCATGCCACTAAAACCAGACCAGTCAATTGTTAGTATGCGCTCAATAAAATCAACTCATTACTCCCAAATACGTACATGATCAGTTGCTTGTTCATGTCAGTGATAATGATGTACTCGAGGAATTCCTTCAACTCATTGAGTGACTGTAGCAAATGCATTCAGGCAAAGATTAACGTGAGATCCACAGCAACAGGAAAGAAATAGAATGGACTTACCGCTTGAATCGACTGCGTCAGTGCCGCCTTGGGGATCTCAGTGGAGTCAGTAGCAACCCACATCGACTCAGGCACTTCCTTCACTGGGACTTGCTTGGCAACTTCAAGCTAGTAGCAATTCGAAACACAATTAGGACTCCCTACTTCAATATGGAAACTAGAGTAGTGAAACTTACCAACTCTGGGAAAAGCTTGGAGAGCGCATTGAAACCCAGCTTCTTGCTGATACCAAGGATAAAAGGATCGACGTCCTCACCGTGTAGACCAACGTCGATCGTCTACATTGCAATGGATTGATTAGTACTAAAAATCCATCGTAGAACGTTTGTCAACAGCACTTCACTCACCAGATAATCGGACGTCGGCACAATGATACGGTAAACGCGCGAGAAGAGGTCGTGACGAGATTTCAACTGCAAAAATCAACGAAGCAAAAGCAATCGTCAGATATCGTTCTAAGCTACAGCAACAAGCTCAAATTACCTCTAGATCCGCGACGAAGCGGGTCAAGAATCTGCGACCAGTGCAGAAGTACTTAAAGTTGCTACGACTCTCCTCAATGAGGCCGATCCCGTTCTCCACCGACGATCCTGTACGAGAACTGAGTACTCAGCACAGGCTCCGCTTCCTCCAGCCTACATAGTTCAATACATGACGTTTGTCAGGCTTTTTACCCCCCCTCTCTTCATACTACTCCGGCTCCCTACCATTTGTCCGCAATCTTACGGTTCTGCGCCTTGCCGATGAAGAAGAGCAACAGGAAGAGAATACCGAAGCCCCAGCTGCTCGCTTCAGCGACAAAGTAGTCCGCTAACAATTGGCAACAAATATACACATGAGTCGACAGCTCTTCCAGTCACAAATCAACTAGAACGTACGGTTTTGGAACGGAATGAACTGTTTGGCCAATGTGGCAAAGTCCCGTGCCGGCATCACAGGCGAGGCTACAGGCTCCTGAGACTATACAGTATAAGTACGAACCCATTCTTTGAAGAACTGGGATCACTGCATTGCCGTTGAGCTCGACATCCTCGCTACCATACGCAGGTGAATGTGCTGACAATAGCGAGTTCGCCAAACTTTGAGTTCTTGCTCAGTCTCTTTGGAGTCATTTTTGTCGCGCAAACGCAATCGGAAGATTCCTGTGCGGATTCTCCACTGTAGCAGATCTCTTACAGGACATCATGCACCCCTGCTTCCGGGCAAAATGCAACAAGGAGAAGTAGTACGACTTGGTTGTTGTATTTTTCGCAAGGTTACTTCTTGGGCATACAACAGTGGACAACAGCCTATAGCCTGGCATGTACGGCCTGGAAAAGAAGATGTCTTTTGGCTGTCTTAGCGCGTTCCATCCCGTCTGCACATGCCGTTGTGGAGCACTCGCATCCCCTTGTTGTCGCAATTGGCCAGATTAAAGTAGCATTTATTCTCGTAGGTGACACCATCGCTACCACAGACTTGTGGGCCGCCAGTGCCATCGATATCGTTGCAGGTAATGTACGGGACAGCGGAGCAGGCAAACGCTTCGGCGGAGGCTCCAGCGATCAGGAGTGAGGCCAGTACGGGCAGAATGGCGAACTTCATAGCTTTCGGGCTTGTGGTCTGGGAGTGGCAGTGAAGGTCCTGGTAGTTTAGTTGTGATACGTTGCTGGCAAATAGCAAAGTGAATGCACTGCAGGTCAAGAGCCAATCTCCTCCTTATCGAGCATGCTGGATCCGAATCATAGTAATCTACGACTCATATGGTATAGTGTAACAGGTTGTCGTTCACACGCCACATGAAGAAGGATGCTATGAAGCACACAGGATGGTGAGGAGAGTTGGTGAAGCTCCCAGGAAGGTTTGCTTTTGTTATCGCAGGTGCGTGTATTAACTACATGATAAGCGAGATATTTTCTATTGATTTTCTACAATTGATGCTGTAGGTTATAAGTGTACTAGGACTTGATCCATACCATGTTGGACTGTTCACTCACGAGTGTCATCACAATTGCCGTTATACATGTACATGTAGTGTATATCCCGATCTTTGCTGTCAGCATCATTTGCGTTATCTTAAAGGGCAATTAACCATCCTCAACTGCACAATAGTCGAGCGGCTCGAGCTCGACTCGACTGTAACGGTTTAGAAATTCAAGGAACACTTCACGTATCAATTGCGACACACGATTCCCAAACGCCCTATGGATCGTAGCTTTGAAGAAATGCAAGCTTGACCCAACAATTAACACTTCAACAACCACAGTTAAACTGCACTTAGGTTCAATGCTGAATCCTGTCCTGTCTATAAAAGAAAGACTCTACTGACAGTTTGCGGAAAGCAAATTGCACGCAGTGAGCCTTTGTTGATCTTGACTGTTACGTTGCACATGACGCCTCACCTCAGCGCTTGCCCTTATTTCTGCAAAGTTCCACAAAAAATTGTTAGACTTTTTGGGAAATCGTAGACTACCAAATACTTGCCTTGCGGTTGAAGCGCTTGCGAGTAGCCCGCTTTTCGTTCTTCGCATCGACCTTCTGCTGCTCCTCGTAGGACAGAGACTCGTACTCCTTTTGCTTCTTCTCGTTCAGCTCGACCTGGCGACGGGAGATCGCCTAATGGAACAACAACATTTTGTGAGAAGCTGGTCAAATGAGTAGCAAAACACAGTACGTACGTCTTCCTGGGCAGAAGAAGCAAGAGCCTCAGCAGCTTGCTTGATCTTCAGACGCCGCTTGTTCGCGCTGTGCTTAGCCTGTTCACAATTAATCGAGCGGTTTGATAATTAATTAGTGACAGGTCAGGTTGAGTTGGCAGCAAAAGACGTACATTCGGCGATAACTTGATAGTGGCGCCGGCACCGTCAACCAGGGCAAACACGAGCTGGAGTGCTTTCGAGACGTCCAGATTCTTCGAGCCAACCTGAAGTTTAAATCGGACGCGCAGAACGTGATTCTGGGACCGTGGCATGCCACTAAAATCAGTCAATTGTTAGTATGCGCTCAATAAAAATCAACTCTTTACTCCCAAATACGTACATGATCAGTTGCTTGTTCATGTCAGTGATAATGATGTACTCGAGGAATTCTTCCAACTCATTGAGCGACTGTAGCAAATGCATTCAGACAAACATCAACGTGAGATCCACATCAACAGCAAAGAAATAGAATGGACTTACCGCTTGAATCGACTGCGTCAGTGCCGCCTTGGGGATCTCAGTGGAGTCAGTAGCAACCCACATCGACTCAGGCACTTCCTTCACTGGGACTTGCTTGGCAACTTCAAGCTAGTAGCAATTCGAAACACAATTAGGCCCTACTTCAATATGGAAACTAGAGTAGTGAAACTTACCAACTCTGGGAAAAGCTTGGAGCGCATTGAAACCCAGCTTCTTGCTGATACCAAGGATAAAAGGATCGACGTCCTCACCGTGTAGACCAACGTCGATCGTCTACATTGCAATGGATTGATTAGTACTAAAATCCATCGTAGAACGTTTGTCAACAGCACTTCACTCACCAGATAATCGGACGTCGGCACAATGATACGGTAAACGCGCGAGAAGAGGTCGTGACGAGATTTCAACTGCAAAAATCAACGAAGCAAAAGCAATCGTCAGATATCGTTCTAAGCTACAGCAACAAGCTCAAATTACCTCTAGATCCGCGACGAAGCGGGTCAAGAATCTGCGACCAGTGCAGAAGTACTTAAAGTTGCTACGACTCTCCTCAATGAGGCCGATCCGTTCTCCACCGACGATCCTGTGTACGAGAACTGAGTACTCAGCACAGGCTCCGCTTCCTCCAGCCTACATAGTTCAATACATGACGTTTGTCAGGCTTTTACTCCCCCTCTCTCTTCATACTACTCCGGCTCCCTACCATTTGTCCGCAATCTTACGGTTCTGCGCCTTGCCGATGAAGAAGAGCAACAGGAAGAGAATACTGAAGCCCCAGCTGCTCGCTTCAGCGACAAAGTAGTCCGCTAACAATTGGCAACAAATATACACATGAGTCGACAGCTCTTCCAGTCACAAATCAACTAGAACGTACGGTTTTGGAACGGAATGAACTGTTTGGCCAATGTGGTAAAGTCCCGTGCCGGCATCACAGGCGAAGATGTCGAGGCTACAGGCTCCTGAGACTATACAGTACAAGTACGTTAGTGTATAGGAAGACCTTGGGGGGAGGGGGGGGTCTATTTACATCCACAGCGTCAAATTCATCCGCTTCTTGAGCTGATAAAACATGAAAAAAAAAGCAAAAGAGGGGGGCATTAATTAATACACTTCTTAGAACTAGGACTTGCCTGTAGTGTAGCTCACCGTGTACGAACGCCATAGCTAGCGCTAGCAGCGCCAGAACTCCGACCTTGCGCCAACACATTTTCGTCCTAACGTTACGTCGACTATTGATTGACACGCGGTCCCTATTGACAAGGTATCAGCTCAAATCGAACTTAACACGATAAATATCAGTTATGTTCGATAGCTGTAAGTTGAAGCTCAACATTCATTTTGCAAGAACCGACCATCATTCTTTCATTTCTACGTCGTCATGGAGGTGATCTCTCGCTCTAGACTCTGTGTGGCCATAGTTTCCTGTTGTAGTCGCTGTTGAAGCTCTCGGTTACGGCTCATGAGTTTGCGCAGTCGCTCGTGATCGTCTTGTGCAGAGGAAGAGGACGATGCTGACGAACACAAGGAAGATAACGAGGTTGTTGACATCTTGCGACGTGGCAATGGATTCACTCGCTCCACGTTGCGATGACGCGCTACACCGCGGGGACTTGGTGGCTTCGTTGATTGCCACTTACGTGTCTGTCTTGCCGGTGGAGATCCAGGTGTATCTGGACGTGGCCTTGTCTCGGAGAGAACGTCGTCTTCTTGGTCATTCTTTCGAGGAGAAGCAGACCGACGACTACGAAGACCAGAGCGACTGCGTGGTGGGGACTCGCGCTCAGTATTACCAGTACGGTAGATAACGAAATTGCTGTCGCTACTACAGTCGGCGTCGTACTCGTGTTCCAGCTTCCAAGCGCTGTTGTGCTTAGCTATTGGTGAAGCAGCACAAGATTTTGTTTGTGTTGGGTACTCTTGGTCTTGAGGGGCGTCACGTTGAGCTGCTATTGCGTTCTCATTGCGAACAAGCATCCATTCAGAGAAGTGCGAGTTCTGTGCCTGGAGTGAAGCTAGATCTTCATGAAGTTCCTGAATGTGTTGCTGTAGTTGTGCTTTCTCGTCTTTAGCACTCTCCAAACGCACCTTCCAGTCTTTTTCATGGTTGAAATGCTCTTCCTTCAGATCTCGAATCTAGCCAAAGCAAGAAGGAATTAGTGGGGTGGAATAGGATTCACAAGGACATGAGTACATTTCGACTCACTGTTTGAACGAGCGTCTCGTTATCCACCTCGGCATCATGGAGCTGTACCTTGAGGTCTTCGCACTCTTTTATGACGGTGGATGAGAGTTCCAGTCGACGGACGAGAGCACGGCTACGCTGTTCCAGGGCAGCGTTCACTTCTCCCAGTGTTACTAACTGCTGCTCCAAAGTATCACGCAACGCTCGATCTTCCAGCGCTTGATCGTGGATACGCTGCATATTTTCTAATTCGCTTGTGATATCGTTCTGAGCTTGCCTTAGGTCTTCTTCAAGCTGCCGTCGAGCTTCCTGGACAGAACGCTGAGCTTCATCCTTCGCCCGACTTTCATCCTCGAGCGTCTTGATTCGAGCACGATCACGTTGAGACCGTTCCCGGTACGTTTGAATCTCTTCCTCTTTGCGTGATAACTCTTCTTCAAGTTCCTCAATTGTGAGTTTGAGTGTTGTTTGAATCTTGTACACTTGCTCTTTATCCCAAGCAGACGGGTGCTTGAGACTGCTTTCTTGCTGAGAATTTGTCGTTCGAGTGTTTGTTTGAGTCTGCGGTTGAGAATTTGCCGTCCGGGTGCTTGTTTGTGGCTGGTGGGTGGGCTGTGCGGCCAAGAGAGCGCTCTTCTCACGTTCAAGTTCCAACGCTTTGGCTACAATCCGTTCATTCTTCTCTTTTTCAAGCCTCAACTCACGTTTTAACTTTTCTTGAGATTCTTTGAGCTCTCGGACGTAAGCTTGGGTCTCAGCACGGCAGGATGCAACAACAGGTGCAGCTTGTTTATCTAGAAGTACTTTGAGCCGACGAGCTTCTCGTTCCGCGGCTTCCCGGTTTTTTGTTTCTTCCTAACAGCGAAAGCCGAACATGAAATCAACACTTAAGAAGTTCAATACATCAGTGCCCACCTTCACTTTCTCCGTAAGAGCAGCAAACTTTCGACACAACACACGTAGTTGTGCTGTTGCCTCAGACGAAGACAAGTTGGACTTTAGTCCTGCTTTCAGCAAAGCTGCGTTGGACGGCGACTTGCTCTTCACGACAGCTCCTCTATTCTCTAAGAATGCAACCTACAACCAGAATGTTATCTTCAAGGAGCTTTCAATGTCGCCAGTAGCAACACAATACAATACCGCTGAATCTGAAAGCAAGGCGTGTTAGAAAATTCACGTAAGAGCGACCACGTTTTGACATTTACCTCGTGCGGCCTCCTCCTTCACTTTATCAAGCTCCGATTCAGGCTGTTTGGTGTCCATCTTGCTCTGTGTGCCAGTGAATGTGTCGAAATAAAGTCACAACGGATAACGAAACCGGAGATGTCATGCGCTCATGCAGAGGATAAGCTTGGATCTCATGAATGCACCAAAAAAATAGGTGAAACACCTGACAAGGACAACCTTGGAGGACGCAGTTTGATCAAAATGGATTCATGTTTAATTAATGCACAGTTTAGTTAGGCGTGTCCATGCCGGCACGAACGCCACCGCGAGCAATGAGGTCGGCGATGTCATCCTTGTTCGCTAACTCCGAAGCGCGAACGTCCTGCACGAGACGCTGCACCTTCTTCTCCTGCTTGAGGTACTGCAGAGCCATGTTGCCCAGGTTGCCTTCCGGTAGGGCCTCGGTGAATTGCAGACCCTCACGGTACACGATCTTACTAGCCAGGCTCGAAGCCACGATAGAACGGATGTAAGCCAGAGGCACGTTCTGGTGCACACGGTGCAGGGCCAGCTCACGGAGCTTGGGCGGCAGGTGCTCCTCGATCAGAGTGAACAGGATCTGCTGGTCCTCCTCGCACACGTTGTCGAAGTGAGCGAGCACGGCATCGTGCACGCGGGTGATAGCGCGACTAATGCGCTCACTAGCGGGCGGCAGGGCCGACGACGGGTCCTTCTTGTACTCGCGGAACAGCAGCTGAGCCTCAACGCGAGCCAAAGCACGCAGCTTGTCAACCACCTCCATGACCAGCTCATCCTTGACTGCAAGGAACTCGTCGGTCTCGAGCAGCATGCTGGCGACGATCTCGTAAGAAGAGCACACGACACCGCACTTGTTGGCCGAACTGTCCTTTACGATGACGACACCGGCGTTGTCGAACAGGAGCTGACGCGCCTCGGGCGTCACGAACAGGTTGGCACCCTCCACAATGAGGCCCGACGACGGCTTGCCATCGGCGTCAAGGTAGTCGCTCCAGTTGTTCTCATTGATGGTGTTGGGACGGCCACCAGCGGGGATGAACAGGTCGCTCTTCACACGGTTGTGCATCGTGTTACGGGCACGGATGCCCTCGGCCGTGCTGATGTCGTGCTTGACGCCAGTAGCCGACGAAATCTTCGAGTCGTCGAAGCTAGACAGAGGCAGCGACTCGTCCACAAGACGCAGCAGCTCGCCCATGTCCAGACCCTGAGGGTCCTCGATCACACCCGTGCCGTCGCAGATGCCAACAACGCGCAGGTTCGTGCCGTACTCGCGGTGCAGGATCTTGATAACGTTACCAGCAACGTCACCGTCAGTTCCGCCCGTGATCTTGACGGTGAACGGCTGCTTGGTCGGGTCGATGTTCTGCGAGCGCAGGGCGACGTCAGCGAAGACGGCCACACCCTCACTAGTGACACCGTAGACCTTGTGGTTGAAACCAGCGTCAGGCTTGGAGCTAATGAAAGCGCGCGGGACCGGGTAGCCACGGTAAGCGGCACGGTTGGTCATCCAGACGATGTCCTCGGGGATAATGTTCTCATCCGGGCCAAGGTAGATCAGCTCGTCCTGGCCGTAGTAGTCCACGACCTTCTCCTTCACAGCCTCGTCCGTGGTGTTCAGGTCAAGAAGGGCGTCCGAGAAAGCCTTCACACTCTTGCGGATGATGAAGTCACGCGGGGCAACATCACCAATGGGTCCGACGATCGGGTCGCACAGCACCACAGCCTTGGAGCCACCCTCCGGGATGTCCTTGTTCTTGAGCTGCTGGGCAAAGGCAAGGTTGTAAGCCTCGTTGTACTGGCGAGCGCTCTCAAGAGCGTGGGCGTCCGTAGAGCTGGGGTACACCATACGGAGACCACCGCGAGCAATGTCGCGGAAACGCACGTGGAAGCCCTTGAAACGACGGCCGTAGATGAAGAACACGCCGAACGGGGTGTCGCTGCCAACCGTGCCATAGCCCATGACCTTCGGGTCCATGCGGAGCGACAGAGCATAGCGTTCACGCACGAACTTGTTGGTGCGGAGAGTACCGCGCACAGCGTCGGCCATGGTGTTGAGCAGCTCAATCGCGTCTTCGTGCTCCACGTTGCGGCGGACGTCCGCCTTGATCTCATCGACAATGGCGTCCTGCTCGGCATCCGACAGGGCAGTCTGCTGCGGGTCGAACTTCCTCAAGAAGAAGTCCGAAACACGCGAGGCGAACGGGAGGTGCTGCTCGTGCTCGAGCGTCTCCATGATGCGAGTGAGCGAGTATGCAAACGGATCCTTCTTGGCCAGGACGCCGTGCATCATGTTGCCGTAGGCGTAGATCAGCTCGGCACGCGAGATGCCCAGCTCAGGGTGCTGGAGCGTGAGGTTCACCGGGCGGTCGTCGACCCACTTGAGGTACTTGAGGTTGCCCGAAATCTTGGACCACTCGAACTCGACGTTCTCGCTCAGGGCCTGCTGGCTGGGCTGCACCAGGATGCGGATCATGGCCACGTGGTCGTCGCCGTTGTTGACCACATCCAGGTGAGCGCGCACCACGTTGAGGTTGACCAAACCCAGGTAGGTAGCAGCCTTCTGCATGAAGCTCTTGGGGATGACGTTGGACGCCGCGATGGTCAACATGGTTTGCGGGACGCCGCTGGAGGCGTACTTGTTCTCCTCGCTACGGTTCTCCCAGTTGTGCTCAACGTCGACTACGACGCCCTCCGTGCCGGTCACACGGTGGAACAGCTCCATCTGCTTGGCAAGACGACGCGGGTTGCTGAACTGCACGTACATGGTGTTGCTGCTGTTAAGGAAGGCGTCCACGGCCTCAGGCTCGAAGTGCGGGCCCGCCACCGGGTAGCACTCGTTGCCGGCGTACTTGCCGGCTTGGATGTCGGCGCAGAACTGCTGGATGGTGGCGCGAGCCAGCTTCTCGTCCTCGGACTTGTTCAGGAACGGCTCCTGCTGTCCGAAGCGGAAGATGTCCAGGCCGAGCGAGTCGTCCAGGGCTGTGAAGATCTTGACACGGGCCAGCGTGGCACCGTCCACCGTCTGCGGGAGCTGGTCCAGCACGTTGGCCAAGCGACCGGGGAAGTTGGCACCCGAACGGAAGTGTGAGAAGATCTTGTGGTCGGGCGAGCGCAGAAGAACTTCCGGCTGCTCAGCGCCGACAAGCGCCGTGATGGCGTTGAGGTGCTGCAGGCGGTCCTCTTCCGCGATGGAGCGGAAGTAGGACGGCGGCATGTTCTCGAGGAACCAAGGCACCGTGTTGCCGGCCGCGTTCTTCTGGAACTTGTCGAGCGCACGCAGCATCTCTTCCTCACCAACCTCGACCGCGTCGCTCTGTGCCGAGAAGGCCCGGCCCAGCGTCGCCGAAAGCGGGCGGGTGTTCATGGTGGACTGCGCGCGGCGCAGCGCACGGAACTGGGAAACTTGCATCATCTTGACGACCGGCTTCCTTCTGCTTGGACTGGGGCAGGCGCTTGTCACGGACGGAGCGGAATGAGGAATGGCATTGACCGGAAGGCGATCGGTACATGTATCCGCTAGAAGCTCGTTCACAACAAGTCAAGTGTTTCGGGCGGTCTCCGGCCAAATCTGTGTGACGTGGCGAGGGAGACTAGGTGTGAACTTTTGACAAAGTTGGCCAGAAAAGCTGGTCACCGCAAGAGACAAACCCTCAATTGCACCGGAAAGTGCCCAGCACACTTGAACACGAAAAGCTGTGCAGCACATCTGCCTGGATTCAAGTTGCTCCACCCGTCGTGGGTCTCCATATCGGGTACTGTTCAAATACTTTCAATACTTTGCTTTCGCTCTTCATGACGAGGAAGTTAAGGAGGCAAATCTTGACGTTGAAAACGCCAAGTAGCGACTCGCTAATCGCAACGGGACGAAGCTGCTTCGACTGCAGTGCAGGCCCCACCTCACAATCTTTACGGCGCGCTTTAACACACGTGCCCGCCTGCATTTGCTGCTTGAATTACGCTTGAACCTGCGCACGCTTCAACCACGTGTTGGGCATTGCGCAATGACCAGGAGAGCGTCTTCGTCGACCGATTCGTTGGCTGAAACGCGACTCCAGCGTCTAATTGCCAATAAAATGCGAAGCGGCAGTCACTGAGGCCAAAACCAGCTACAGACCGTTGCACTCCGCTTGGACGGGGCGTTCGGACATCAGCGTTCCAGATGGCCGACTGGGATGACGCTGCACTGCAGCCTGCACTGCCGACCCAAGGCGAATCTACGTCATCCGCGAGCGACGCGGACCAGTCCCTGCGCGCGCCGGCAACTGCAACTGCAACTGGAGCCTTCAGATCTGCGGAAGGGCGGACAAGTGGTGTGTTGAAGCTCGCGGACGAAGATTCCAGTGCGGCGCCGCCAAATCTGCCGGACGCGCCGTGCCGCGATCGGGTTGCAATCCGGCGGACGGAATCAACGAAGGAACTGGAACAAACTTCTCTCTGCCTGGAGCTCGCACAACTCCAACAAGCACTGGCAGAGGAAGTTGAAGACGTTGTTCATGCTGTAGACGACGCGGCAGCGACGGCGGACGGAGATGCAGAGACCGTCGAGTACCGGGTGATTCACGTCGACGGAGGAACGTATCGCGGTCATGTTCAAGCTTGCGAGCAGGACGAGTGGCAACCTCACGGCTTTGGCGTACTAACGACGGCAAACGGGCACACGTGCTGTGGCCAATGGCGCAACGGGAGACAGGTAGGTCACGGCACGCGCTACAGTCCCACATTGCAGTACGAAGGCGACTTGACGGCATGCAATGGCGTGGGGTTTTACACGTTCGGCGCACTCTTCGTCGGCTGCTGGGACATTCGCGGCCATGTCGTTCCTCACGGTCTTGGCGCGCTTCAAAGCTCCACTTCAACAGATATCATGTCTGTAGACGGATGGTTCCACGGTCTCCGCTGTGCCCACCCGTGCCCATCCGAAACGTGCACCTTCGAGCTGCCCGCTGATCTTCGCTCACAGCCTCAGCCGCAACGTGGCTTGATGCTAGCGGATGAAAAACTCCAATATTGGCGAAGATCCGCCCTTACTCGAGCGCTAAGCACGTGGACTCGACTCTGTTGCGAGCTTAGTACTGCACAAGCAAGACGCAGCCGATTACTTGCCTTGCAAGCTCGAGCACAAGCTCGTCTTGCTGAACAACGTGCAACCAGCGAAGATCTGGAACGGCAGAAGGCTGCGAAGAGCCAAGACGACCCTGAGCTGTTAGTTCTGTTGGCAAAATCTCGAGACGCGCAGGAAATACGAGCGCAACGCCGACAGTTATACGACCAGAGATTAGCTGATGCCATCAAGCAGCGTGATCTTGCTGGAGCTTGTGTGGCGAAGCAGGATACTGCGGTGAAAGCCTTGGAGAATGAACTACAAGGGATTACACAGCAGCTGAAGGAGGCTCGAAAGGCTCAAGAAGACTGCGCACAGTATGCGCGCGAACTGCAACTTTTCAAGAGACAAATTGAAAACGCCTCTGTCAAGCTCAATGCTGCTCGGTTTGAGAAGCAGCGGCTGGAGATCACTACTCAGCGGGAGCCTGTGTCCATTTTGTCTCAACGCAGCGTTCCATCAACACCCATGAAGAAGACCCAAGAAGACAACGGCAACAGTTCTGTTCAAAGCCGCGATGGAATTGAATATCGGAGCGAACAGTTCGTCTGCGACGTTCCTGACTGTCAGTGCGGGATTCCTCGCGACGTCTTTCTGCGCGTTTCCGCAGTCCTGAACAATGAGGGATGAGAATCCGCATAAAATGACGATGTAGTGGTGTATAGAGTGCTGGGTGCACTCTATCTGGAGCTCTTGGCACGAGCCTGGATTGTTATCCAGAGCTCGCTGATGTTAGCGAGAGAGTCCTCAGTCAATCAAAGAGAAACCGGTACGTCCTGTCTTCATTGAGATTGCGCTTTCCACTGCTCATTTTCCAATTCGGTAGCTATCCAGCACAACCATCGTCAAGATGGCCCTTCCGTTTATCTCAAGAACGTCATCTGTGCCCATCAAGGAAACTATACTCGTTGTGGTGCAAGTATCATCGCTTATCGGTAGCTTCTTCCTTATCGCGTTCACATGTTTGGCTTCGCTACCTGTTGAAAATGAGAACGATCATGACCCGCAAGAGCTCAACAACCTGCTTGAGCCTCAGCCCTATGGGCTTATCATGGCGGCTTTGCTCCTGTGCTTCATATGTAGTGTCGCGTTTGACCCCAAGACAACAAGTGGCAGCTTTAGTGAGCGATACTGCACTGGAATGCCTCTCGAGTTGGCACAGTATCCTGCTGTCACTTGTACCAACTTCTGGCTGAATTTCAAGACAGCAAACTGGAGAACCTCAGCTATTATCTCACTTTGCATTGCATGGTGTGGAGCACTGCAGTTTTACCTGGTTCTTAACCGACGACCACGGCGCAACACACTTCGGGACACGGTGATCGTTATCACCGGGGAGCTATCAGTACGTTTCTACTTCACGTGGCTCACTTGCACTCTCATCCTCGAGCTCCTCGGCATTGCTCAGTATATCCACGGCAGCATTTTCGACTACAAAGTTTACACCCAAGTGATGGTCATCATGCTGGTATTGGCATTTGTGACTTACGGACGGACTCGTGATCCAGCTGTAGGGCTCGCTGCAATGTGGTTTCTCGGTCAGGTAGTCAAGAAAGAAAGCTCTTTCGAAGGAGATGGAGACGCGATGGAAACGTTCGAGATGCTGCAGAAAGGAGCCAAAGTGATACTACCTGTGTTTCCCCTGATCATGACACTTGACTTCGTTCTGGATTATATAGCGTCAGCTATTGCAGAAGTTCAGGTACATGCACATGTTGTTCATGTTACAATTTGTTGTACTAAATCTCTTTGTAGTCTGCAAACGTCATACGTGTCAGGATCAGGATCGAAGAGGAAGACTCGAGCTATGGAATATCAGTACACGTAGCATGAAGCAGGATCTTGCCAACAAACCGTTCGTCCAAATGAAGTTCAGCCATTATCTGAGGTTCCAACCTTAGGAATATACTACGACGTAGTACGTTACTTCCATTGTGCAGCCTTCGTCACGATTCTCATGTAGCCATTTCACCACTTCTAGGTGGCCATTTTCAGAAGGATCAATCCAAGGAAAGAGCTGGTTGTCGTATTTTTCGAGAAGCCACTGGATCACGTGCAAGTGTCCAAACAAGGCAGCACTTAGCATCATACGTTTTGGTTTACAGGCCAGGTCAATCTCGCAGAGATACTTGACAATGTCTAGATGACCATTTTCAACGGCCAATTTCATAGCGGAATGAGGATACGACATGTCGCCACGCTCCAAAAGCCACTGCACTACATCCAGGTGGCCTTGTTCACAAGCTTTTTCTACAGCATATTGAGTTCCAGTCGTGATTCCTTTCTCCACAAGCCACTGCACCATATCCAGACGCCCGTTCTTAGCAGCTCTCTGGAGAGCAGATTCAGAATCTCCAGTCGGATAATGTTCAAACACCCACTGAAGCATCTCCAGGTGACTACCCGCAGCAGCGTTTATCGATGGAGAAGGAAGGAAACTATCCGCTTCTTCATAAACAACATCAAATTCATATCACCTTGTTGCACGGCAAACTCCATCACGCGGTCGAGATTCCTGGGAACGTCACGAGTATTCTCGTATAGCCAATGAGCCACTTCCGAATGCCCTTCTTTGATAGCATTCGTCATGTCATCACCGCCCCAAAAAAGAATAGTACTAGTATTCTTTTTGTCATCTTGGTCTTCATAACGGCCATACTCCAGTAAATACTGCAGTATCTCCATCCGCCCGCAAAGTGCTGCTTCTTCTACCATCTCTTCCTCCGCTGTACAACTGGAAAAATGTTCCAGAATCCACTTCACGATACCCAAATCTCCATGTTTCATTGCTATCCATAGAGCTTTCGTGAATTGAAAGCGGTAGTAATGAATATCTATTCGCAAATATGAAAATAGTGACCAGCTAGTACTCGATTCCGTTTCAGGATTACTATTCTGCCAGATCCGATCTAGTAGACGTGTTGACCCCATTAGGCAGGCCTGGTCAAGTGGAATCTTTAGTGAATCACTCTTGATCCGAAGACGACTTGCTCGTTACACGCAAAAAGGAGAACTAAATTAAAACGCTTAGAGTCCTGGCACGAGCTCTCACTACTCCCAGATTTGTATCCCAGTATTCCGCTTGTCTCGCGCCTCCTCTCTCATACCGGTCTGATTTGCACTCCTGTTCTCAGCAACGAGTTCAACCTGGAGTACATGGACCTGAATTCCAACACGCCTCCCTCAAAGCATAGCTTTGACTAGTCCGCTACTCCAGCGCCAACAAGTACAAGTAAGTCCTTGAGCTTCGACTTGTCTAGAGGCTTCGTAAACGTGTCTGCCGGATTAACCGTTCCTTTCACCTTGTAGATCTCCACTACACCTTTCTCAACTTGCTCCCGCACATAGTGCCAACGCAACTCAATGTGCCGTGTGCGACGACTGTAACTTGGATTCACCGCCATGATGATTGCTGCTTGGTTGTCAATTCCAAGTCTCAGCTTGACACTGCGGTGCGGCAATATTTCCTGCAAAATGTTGCTTTCCGCTACAGCCTCCATTGTTGCTTCACACGATGCCACATATTCTGCTTCCGCCGAAGAAAGCGCTACGATAGACTGTCGACGTGACATCCACGAGATTGCACCTCCAGCTAACGTAAACACGAATCCTGTTGTGCTGTTACGTGACTCTGGATCATTTGCCCAGTCACTATCACAGTAACCTTCCAGCACAACCTCCTGCGGTGCTTTCGTATTCCGGTTGTAAGTGATGCTATACTC
Source organism: Phytophthora colocasiae (assembly GCA_018806915.1). Classification (NCBI taxonomy): domain Eukaryota; phylum Oomycota; class Peronosporomycetes; order Peronosporales; family Peronosporaceae; genus Phytophthora; species Phytophthora colocasiae. The sequence continues at coordinate 860,380 of JAGKQI010000054.1, read as the reverse complement.
AATTGTACCTGCCAGATACCGCAGCACACGTTTCAAAGTGCCCACATGCTTAGCCGACGGCTTGGCTACAAATCTGCTGAGCTGCCCGACAACAAATGCCAGATCAGGACGAGTTCCAGTAGCTAGGTACATGAGCATTCCAATTGCCTTTCGATAAGGAAAGCTGGTATCCGACTCTTCACTATCTCCAAGTGGTGCCAGTCTTGCATTGGTCTCCATGGGGTTTCCCACTGCATGAGCATGCTCGTATCCGAAAGTCTCCAGAATCTCACGAGCATACTTGCTCTGACTCACAGTGATGTACTCGCTCGACTGCATGACCTCAATTCCCAGGTACTGCGTCAGTAACCCCTGGTCCTTGATACCGTAGGCCTTATCAATCTCTTCAAATAAGTTGCACTTGCTTGCCTCACTGTTGGTTGCCACGAGAATGTCATCCACGTAAATGAGCACCATCATGATCACGTCTCCATCAAAGTGATAGTATAGACAAGGCTCAGTCAGTGAGCGTTGAAAACCGTGCTCGCGCAGCCACCGATTTAACTCGGTATTCCACTCTCTTCCTGACTGCCTCAGCCCGTACAAAGCTTTCACCACGACGTACATGTGTCCGTCAATTTCACACGGGTAGCCATCAATGGACCGTAAGTACTGCCTGATACCTAGCAATGCGTTCAAATATGCCGTATTCACATCACCACCATATAGGTCCAGGTTCAGAACGGCTGCAAGCGCTATCAGCATTCGCAAAGATGACAAACGTGCCACCGGTGCAAAAGTCAAAACAAAGTCGATTCCAGGTCTCTGGTGATTTCCCAGAGCAACCACACGTGTCTTAAACCGGATGACGTATCCCTGGTGATCTGACTTCAACGCATAAACCCACTGCGTGCTTATCGGTTTAGCATCAGCAGGTACTTGGTCACGTGAGATTTCCTCAATGACCCCTTTCTCCCTCAGTGCCGCCATTTCCAGCAGCTCTGCTTCTTTCCAGTAGTTTGCAAACCTCGAGCGCATCGCCTCCCTATGATTCCGGGGCATCTTGATACTGCTCGCACGTATCGGTTGTCCATGCTCATCCAGTATGCGAGATGTGGCTTGCGTCACGTTCACCACGAAATCATCCAAATTTCGCCAGGCTTACGACGCTCACTTGCTTCGCGAAGTCCCGTCCGAGTTCGTTTTGCATCTGGTTTGGCTGCATCATGCTCCACCCTTTCCGCTTCTGAAGAAGTCTCACTGCGGTGAGTGCGTTTTCCAGTCTGTCTCGGTGGCATTAGTGTGCTAGCGTCAACTACTTCCGGCTGCACGCTTTCCCCATTCACCGATTCAGTACTGCTGTTTGCTGGTTCGAAAGCACTCGCCACTGTGACTTGATCATCATCGATTCCTTCCATGGCATATACCTCACCATCGGATCTATCACTTGCAGCAGTCGATGAGCACTCAGCATCTTCCAGCTCACTTGGTGCCTCAATTGGTTCAGTAGGCACAGGCAAGTTCACCTCCACTGGATCTGCACTAGCTTCTTCAGCCGTACAGTTGCCAACCACACTAGTTTCAGCAACGCCACTAACTACGTCACTAGTTTCCGCCACATCACTAGCTTCAGCAAACTCCACGTTCTGTGAATTCGTCATCTTGCTAGGTTCCGTGTTGACATCAAATTCCTTGGTCGGCGGTTGCTCTGCAAAGCGTACGTGACGATGTAGTTCTCGGTCAGTATCGTCCTCTACGTAATCTTCTCCATCCACGAAACTCACTTCGTCCCCCCCCTCGAGCTCCATAGAGTGTTCACTCATGGGCTCGTCAAAAGTTTCGGTAGGTTCGACGCTGCTTAAATCATCGCTGACATTCACAGTTTCATTCTCAGCAAGCAAGCTAGCTTGCTCGAAGTGTAATGACTCTAGGTCACTATCCTCCACATCCACGTCGTGGCGATCACGAAACACAGTGTCTTCAGATACTCTCAAATCTGCCACGAACTTGACCGTTCGTTCATCAGGAAAGTATACCTTGCATCCCACGACGTCCTCCGCGTAGCCGACAATAAATCCCAGCTTAGCATTGTCGTGATGCTTACGTTTCCCCTGCGTTACCGGTATGTGCACGTATGCCAGCGCACCAAACTTGCGAATGTGGTGAAGATCCGGCTTCACCCCGAACATCAACTCGTAAGGTATGCCATTAGCTCCCTTGTTCAAGACCCGGTTCTTAATGTACGCTGCGTTCCGCAATGCTTCAGGCCACAAGTTCCTCGGAAAACCAGCTTGCACCATCATGGCTTTCATCATACCGACGAGAGATTGGTGTGTCCGCTCACACAGGTTCAGCTGCGAGCTCTTTGGTCCGACCTTCACATGCTCAATCCCATGAGCAGCGTACCAGCTATCGATCTCCGCATTCACGAATTCACCACCTTTATCTGTCAGCACCTTCTTGACCTTGAATGAACTCTGCTGACCTCCACCACGATCTCTTCCTGCTTGCCTTTCCGCCCAGATAATATATTCTTCGATATGTTTGTTCACCACATCACTGGACTTGCTAGTCAGCATCTTGATCGTGACAAAGCGCGAGTATCCATCCAGAATAACCAGCACTGCTTCGTATCGTGTACCATTTCCCTTGCTTGGGATCAACAGATCAGCGTACACCACTTGATTCGGCTCTTTGAGTTTCCGATCAAGCTTCTTCCGAAGAGGTTTCTTCTTCTGCTTCGCGATATGACAGGCATCACACGTGTTCAGTTGTCGTCGCGTCAGCATCATGCCTCGCACGAGACCCTTGTCGACCATAGTCTTCAAGTACTGTGGGCACGTGTGCGCCAAACGCTCATGCCATAGCGTCAGTGATCCAACGCCTTCAGCTATCGTGAAATTGCATCTTGCTCTAGCTGGTGGTCTTACAATTGGACTGTCCGAAAGATCCGACGCGTAGAATCCCCACGTTGCATCTTGCGGTGTAGCAATTGCTATCGTTTTACCTTCTTCCATGATAAAGAAGTTCAGTGTTTCACGCTCATAGTCAAAGTCCAGACCTTGTTCAGCAGCTAAGCCAGGCGATAACAAACTACAGTCTGCTCCTGGAACGTAGAACACATCATTGAGACGCAATACCGTCTGTACACCATTGACCAGTGTTGACAACACTACAGTGCCGACGCCCGTTACTTGAGCTCGAAGTGCATCTGTAAGTCCACGAATACCCCGTGCATGATCAATGTCTTCACTGAAAGTTGCAAAGTAGGAACGTCTCCCCGTCACGTGAACATGCGATGCAGTATCGAAAAACCACCATCCTCCATCAGCAGTGTCGTCCTCGCCCTCATGTACACTGGTATCTCGACCACCGTGTACATCCACCCCCACACGAATATCCTCTTCATGCTCAGGCTCTGGACTGGAACCACCACCAACGAGAATCGTCACATGCGAACGCGCCTTACGTTTCTCTTCAGCGTCATCAGCCTCTGCTTTCTTCTTATCCTTCTCGGCTTTCACAGGACAGTTCGGCTTGATATGCTCCGTACTCCCGCAAACAAAACACTTTCTAGCCTTCTTAGACGCTTTCGTGTCTTCTTGCTTGTCCTGACCTTCATTCTTGCCCTTGTCACCTCCCTTGCCTCCGTTCTTGTTACCCCCGCGATAACCTCCACTGTTCCTGCTGTGAAACTCCATTTGACGAGCAGCAGCGGCGCGAATCATTTCACGGACTTTTCTGGGTGTGAACTCATCTGGCGTAGCAGAGTAACGCACAGATGCCTTCAGGCTTTCGAACTCTGCCTGGTTGGGAAGACTCTCCAACAGCATCTCCACCATGTCAATGTCACTGACGGTGTACTGCAAAGTCGCCAACTCCGTTCGAATATTGAACATCTTGCACAAATGCAGATTCGCATCACTCCCTGGGGACAACTTCATAGCCCAAAGTTGATTCACCAGGCGACGAATACTGTGGACCTTTACCGTCTTGTTTGTCTTATTCTCGAACAAGTCAATCAAAGCTGCCCACATTCCCGATCCTGTCATCTTGTCCCGAATCTGCTGCAAGATATCTGGCGGTACCGACGTACCCACCATGCGCCGGATTTGATTCTGCTGGTCATCGAACTTCTCCTTGCCATCATCTGTACCCAAGTCTTCACGCTTGATCGTACCGTCCGCAATCGGCATCAGCTTCTTCTCTGTCAGAACCGCCTCCATGGCCCACTTGTACGTCTGCCAGTCCTTCCCGTCCCAGTTCTTGGGAACGCCCTCATTGTTGTACTTGAGCGGCTCCGCCATCTTGAATCGTTCCGAGTACACTGCAGAAGTAGTCCGTGAGTTGGGCTCAGAACCCTTTAGTGAATCACTCTTGATCCGAAGACGACTTGCTCGTTACACGCAAAAAGGAGAACTAAATTAAAACGCTTAGAGTCCTGGCACGAGCTCTCACTACTCCCAGATTTGTATCCCAGTATTCCGCTTGTCTCGCGCCTCCTCTCTCATACCGGTCTGATTTGCACTCCTGTTCTCAGCAACGAGTTCAACCTGGAGTACATGGACCTGAATTCCAACAGAATCAACACTGAGCCATCCAGGTACGAGGAAATGCTTGAACCGACGTGACGCAACGCTGCGACGGCAGGGAATGGCTTCAGCGCGAGGTTCACGACATTATCTCTGTCAAGTAGTACACTTGGTGTGTAGTATTCTTCAGATATATTATTATTGTGACTGACCATGCAGCACGGTCCGTACTATTTTGCTCAAAGAAGAGCGTTTGAGAGATATGATAGTGCTAACGTAGTGAAGACAGTGTTTCTCTTAGCGATGGCATCTACGGTGGAAGTAGTCTCTGCATGTCGTGTTTCTCAAACCCGATCAAAAATGGAAAATACCAACTCGAGACGGTCTCAGTCGTCTGTCCTGTTGGAACTCTTTCTCATTTGCCAATTCGACACCTACGGCACAGATCACTATCAATTTCTCAAATGGAGCTTCCATGGGCTATCCCAAGAATGGCGATGGTGTACGACCTGGACAATCTACTACTTGTGTCTCAGATTTGGCTGTATATCTACTGCCAATTCGCTCTCATACCCACGGACCCGACTGAGTGCGATGGCACCCTGCACGAATTCCACGGTTTTCTCCCTCCCTCAAGTCACGTCCGTCGTCTATGGCCACACGTGGCCCAGTGTTTTATCTTTAGCGTCATGTTGGACCCCAAGACAACCACTGGCAGATTTATCGATCGACACTCCACTGGAGGGAGCAACCTCTACTTGGCAGTGTTTGTTTCCTGCGTCTCAATCATCTTGTGGGAACTTTTTAAACTGTTGAACTGGAGATACTTGGCTATTATCGCACTTTGCTTCGTATGGTGTGGATCGCTGCCGCTCTGGTTGGCCCTCAATCGGCGGCCACATCTCTATACATCTCGGGATATTGCCATCGGGGTTATCTGTGAATTATCAGTGCGCACCTACTTCATATGGCTCACTTACGCGCTCGTCTTCGAACTTCTCGACGTGGCTCAATATCTCCACGGCGGGATTTTCGACTACAGCGTTTACACTCGAGTGATGGTCCTAAAACGGCTGCTGTCCTTCATAGCTTTCCGCCGGACGGGTGATCCCATAGCGATGACCATGGGATCGTCGTTCCCTGTGCCATTTGTAAGCGGAGAATGCACTCTCACAGGAGATGGAGACGCGGAGGAAACGCTCAAAAACCTGTTGGAAGTGGAAAAAATGGTGATGCCCGCGATTAGTTTGGTGCTGAGTTTTGACAGCGTTCTGAATGTGATCGCGATATTGAGGACGGCGTACTAACGTTTTCTGATAGTATCGTAGATCCCTCATTACCACTTACACACTTAAGTTTAATGATACGATTTTCTTCCCCCCAGGTTGATGGGATATGGCTCTGTGAGTTCTAGTAAAGATATCAAAATTTCCCATTTGCTAATTAATACAACAGACTTCAATTCAATTTGACAAGAACGTTAAGAAATGACGTTACTGCTTGTGCTACAAGTGTTGATACTTATCATCACCCTTTGGATTTTCGTGTCTACAGCATTTTCAGCTCCGTTGCCTGCCTGTGACAATGAATTTCGACAGCTCTACAACCTACTCGTACCACCAAGAAACGCTCTGTGTGTCTGGACGTACGTGGAGTGGTGCTTCCTTCTTAGCATCATGATCCAGACAACAACAGGAAGCTTTATCCCGCCACCCCCGTCGAAAGACCCGACACTAGCCACTTTTTATCATGTTGACAACTTCCGTGGTCACCCTTTGTACACCAATGTGGGTTTTTCTACTCAAGTGGAGATATGTTTCTACTATCGCGCTCTTCATGTGTGGATCTTTTCCAGTTTATTTCGTCCTTGATCGACACTTAGCGACTAATTCTCTCTGGGATGTGGTGCTTCTTGCTGTTGGGAAGTTTTCAGTGCGTCTCTTCTTCTCGTGGCTTACTGGCGCATTAATATTTGGGCTCTTCGAGTATGTCCATGGCAGCATTTTCAGCTACAAAATCTACGCTGGAGTGATGGTCGTGGCGCTGGCGGTGGCGTTTGTGAGTTACGGCCGGACTCGTGATCCTATTGTGGCTTTCGTTGCAATGTGGTTCCTCTGTCAAATTATCAACAGAGATACAGATGCGAAAGAAACATTCGAGAAGTTGCTGGAAGTAGCAAAAATCACGCGGTAACGTCATTCTAGATGTTGTTGTTAACAGCAACTAAAACGAGAAATGTATCGTTATCCATGCTGCAAGTTGAGTGCTAATCTTTCTCCATGTCTGCGAGCTGGGTTTTAAATTTTCTAAACAACTCATTTTTCTTCCTTGATTGATTGGTTTTGACTCCTTCTGCCAGATAGATGTGAAATGCCAATACCTGAATCAATTTGCCACATTCTCCAACTCTGTTTAGCCACACCAATATCGCCTTTGCTACCCCAAGAATGTTGTCAGAGTCCGCTAAAAAAATGACATTAGGTGTGGTGCAACTTTTGACGTATTCCAACACCTTCTGGGCTCTTTTGAACTCGACTCCATCGACGCCTAACAAAAATGACTCGCAAGAGCTCCACAACCAAGCCATACAACGAAATGATTTTCTACAAGTCTCGCTGAGTGTTTTTCTGGGATTTCTAGTTAGTGCCGTGGTGAACCCAAGATTTTTCGAGCGATACTCCGCCGAAGGGACCAACGAACTATTTTATCTCAACGTGACAACAAGTGTTTCTGGCATTTCCACTGGTCTTTGGATATGTTTCGTACTACTCAATTGGAGATACTTGGCTTTAAACACGCTCTGTTTAGCATGGTGTAGCTCGTTGCTGCTCTACCTGGTCCTTAACTGGAAACTACCTGTCACCTTTCTTGGTGCATGTACTCTTTGGGATATCAGCATCCACGTCTTTGGTGACATTTGTGTGCGCACCTACTTTTGGTGGCTCACTTGCTCTCTTGTATTCGGGCTCCTCGACGCGGCACAGTATATCCACGGCAGCATTCTCGACATCAAAATTTACACTCAAGTATTGGCGTTGATGGTGGTAGTGTCAATTTTGACTTACAGCCAGACTCGTACTCTAGAAGTGGTTTTAATTGCAACGTGGTTCATCGCTCAGTTTGTCAACAGAGCAAACTCTTTCGATAAAGACGGACAGGGAAAGATCGAGACGTTGCTGGAAGTGACAAATGCCATTTGGATCGTGGTCCCCTTGGTGATGTTTATTGATCTCGCTCGGGAGACTATAACTGGAGATTCATCAAGGGTACGTACAAACATGTTGCTAGTTGATTCAAACATTCTGACAGTTGTCTTAGTATGTGCGTGTGGAATTCAGAACCGAACAGCAACATACCAGCTACGGAACAGTGTAAATCGGTTGAGCTACTAGTTACATGATGCCCACTGTTTGATGGAAAAAATACCAAAGACTTTGTGATGGTTGATTCTGTGTGGAACCTTGTGCTTGTATCCAGAGTACCATTTGTTCCTCACTGTAAGAACGTCGGGTATACGGATATGGATGTCACTTCCATTCGCTGCCTCGAGAACTTCTACAAATTTTGACGTGTTACTCCGCTCTGAATTAATCTTAGGGAAGTGCTAGTACAACTAAACTTCATTAATACTCAACGTTTTTAGCAAGAATGAGCTTCACACTGTTCCATACCCGGATTCTTCCTCTTCGCTACTGATATTCATCCTACGCAGAGACTAAAAACGGAAGGTTAGTCAATGTGTCATTTTATCGAGCAACAATTGAACGTACATGTACTTGAGTCTCCGCCCTCGCGTTAGCCTTGGCATCTAGAACCCAATCCATCGTCATCATCAATAAAAACACGAACCACATGATGTTTGCCACTTGGACCAGTTTCTCAAGCGTTTCCTTGGCGCTGTCGTCTCCTTCAAATGAATCTTCTCTGCTGATAATCTGACCAAGAAACCAAATTGCCATGAACAACACGACTAGATCCTCAGTATGACGGTAAGTCACCAATGCCAAAACCAGCATCCCGACCATCACTCCAGCGTAAATGTTGTAGCTGAAAATGCTGCCGTAGATATACTGAGCCACGTCGAGAAGTCCAAAGATCAGAGCACCAGTAAGCCATGTGAAGAAGAGACGCAGCGAAATTTGTTCGTTGAAGAAGACGATCGAATCACGAAAAGTAATCAAACCTTAGCCGCGGGTTAAGAGGACTTTTCGGGGTTGAGGCTAAGTAAATTGGCAACGATCCACACCACATACAGCCGAATGCAATAATTGCCAAGTATTTCCAGTCCAGTAGTTTGAAAAACCACCAGAAGCTGGTTGAAATGTTAGTAACCAACGCTGCTAAGTACAGCTCGTTGTCCTCTCCAGTGGTGTCATTCAACAGGAAGCACAAGACCGTGCTCACCCCCACACGCAGCACATAACGCGGAGGCACAAGCAAATTGTTGAGCTCTTTTGGGCCATTATCACTGTCCGGAGGCAGCGGAATGGAACACGTGGATACGAAGTGCCACAAGCAAAGCATCGTCACCAACGTTTGCGTCACAAGCAGTAGAGCTTCCATCACGGATTCAAACGATAACGACATTCTTGGGATAGCTGGCGACATTCTTGGGGTAGCAAAGGCGATATTAGTACTGGAGAATGTAGCACTATCTGGCAGAAGGAGTCAAAACCAATCAAAAGAAGAAAAATCTTCTAGACAAAAAAGATGACTACTACAATTTGATAGACGAACCTTCCTGTTGGATAATGACCGACCCGACTTCCTCAATCTGTTTGCACGGCAGATTTGTCAAAGAGATACAGCGATTTCCGAGTTGGCAGCGTTTGTTACCATCTGCTTAAATTCTGGAAGTGCAACAAAAACTACAAAAAGAGATTAGTTCTTAACCAAAGACAAGTTCCATGGCATGTCATCCAGCGTCTACGCCTGTCAAGCCTGCCAAACGTGATGCCCACTGATTGATGAAAAACCAAAGACTTGTGATTTACGAGAGACTATTTACTAATTCTTGGATCAATACAATGTCACTTGAGACCGTTAAGGAGACGATCCTACTTGTGGCGCAAATATTGACGCTGTTCTCCAGCTTTTGGGCTGTTCTATCCACCATGCACTCAACTTCGTCGTGTGGTGACGTGCAAGAGCTCTACAATCTGATCGCACCACCAAGTAGTGTACTACGTGTGGCGTTATACATGTTCGGGTGCTTCCTGTTTAATGTGTTGATCAGCCCAAAGACGACAACTGGCACATTTATCGAGCGATACTCCACCGAAGGAGCCAACGAGCTACTTTATCTCAACGTGGCTGCAAAAGTGGCTGCAACTTGTGCTTGGCTCTGGTTAGTTTTCAAGCTACTGAAGTGGAGATACATGGCTATTATCGCTTTAAGCTTAGTATGGTGTGGGTCGTTGCCCCTCTACTTGGCTAACAACCGGCGATTGTTCTACACTTTTCGGTATTTCGTCATCATTGTTGTTGGGAATTGCTCAATACGTCTTTACTTCTGGTGGCTGACTGGTGCTCTCATCTTCGGGCTTCTGGACGTGGCTCAGTATATCCACGGTAGCATTTTCAGCTACGACGTTTACGTTCGAGTGATGATTTCAATGCTGGTGTTGCCATTTGTTGTTTTCGGCCAAACTAGTGATTCAGTAGTGATGATCGTTGCCCAGTGGTTCTTGTTTCAGTCTACCAATAGAGAAGATTACGAAGGAGACGACGACGTCAAGAAAACGTTCAAGAAGCTGCACGAAGTAGCAGAAGACATGTCGCTCGGGTTTACCATAGCACTTCTTTTTGTGTCTATCGTGTCGATAGCTGCGGGACATCGAGAGGATACACTGGTGAGTAAGCGTTGCTCAAGCTGCAAGTTGACGTCAAAGAGTTCTTACAATTTCTTCCAGTCTGTGCGTATCAGGTTATTGAACGAACGGCAAAATACAAACTATGGAACGGTGTAAAGCTGCTCATGGTTTAACTCAAGTGACGTTGCGTTGGCGTTCGTGATTTTGGTGATGTAACAATACTGGAAACGTGGTTTTCTGCTTCAAGTTGTGAGCAAAGAAGACTCGTTTGAAGGAGACGAAGACGCGAAGGAGACGTTTGAGAAGCTGTTGGGGAGTAGCAAAGATCATCTTGTGTTTTGCTGTACTAATGATTTTTGTCTGGATGATAATACTATACCGGAAGCTACGTTGGAAATTCGCTGAGGTGGTCAGGCACGAGCAAACAGTGTTTAAGTTACAAGTTGACCTACTCTGTAACGTTTTCATGTTAGCATATGCGCCCAAAGTGAAGAAGGACAGACTTCGTACGGCTCAGTATGAAGAAAAGCGCTGAAAAACGTTCCCACGAATCGAGAAAAGCCATTCATTCAGCTCCGGCTAACTGTTCCATCACTGCTTCTTGGAGCCAATTGCCCCGTTGCTCTTTGGGTCACCACTAGTGGTTTCAGTCAGTAAATTGCTGCTCTCGTAAAGCTTGCTAACATAGTCAATCATGCGTTGCGACTCGTGCTTGATTCTCTCTTCAATGCCAGCTCGAGCGTCATGCAACGATGGTTCCGTCAGAATACGGCGCATATTACCCAGCAGCTCCTCGTCGCGCTTACGCAGCGCCAACAAACAATTCCGATCTTCTGCCACGTGCGCTTCCAGCTCTGCAGCCTTGTCTTCGAGTTCTTGAGCAACTGTCGACACGCCCAACGCTCGATACGACGCGATTTCACCACGCACAGGCACCAGTTTGGCCTCGTTCTCCTCCACTCGTGACAACATGAACTTGACGCACGGCAATTCGCTTTCGAAGTAGTTCAACGAAGCTTCAAGCTGCTGAGAGGCACATGCCGTCTGCTTAGCACGCAGCGCGTGTACTTGACTGTGCGCAAGCCGAGCCTGACGCACCTCGTTCTCCACTCGACGCACCTCCGTCGTGATAACGCGACGCCGTTGCGCTCTGGAAAACCTGCGCGTCACATGCTGATGCTCAGCACGGAACCGCGCAGTATCAGCGATGAAGAGTTCCTCCACCGCTCGAATCTCTTCGTCAGCTTGATGCTGTTCACTAACTGCACGCTGCAGCTCTGTCTTGACTGCACGCAATTGCTGCTCAAGGTCCTCCTGCTTCTGTCGTAGCGTCTGGACCTCCGCACTCGTCACCGTCTTCTTCTCAAGTAACGGATTCAACTTGGCGTCCTTGCGATCCTGCATCTCCTGTAACTTCTTCGTCACTTCTTGCATCAATTCTTCATCTTCTGCAGTTTGTCCGTCATCTTCTTGACGTTCTTCTTCCTCCGCTTCCTCCTCTACATCATCCTGTTGCTCGGAGCTCTGCACTCGCTCCTCAACCAACTTGGTAAGTTTCTTCAGTCGCGTTTCATGCAGTGACAAGGCGTCACTGCGCAGATCCCGACGCTGGAACGATTCCCGGATAGTTTGACCACTCACAGCTTTATCTGCCTTACTCACTTGACTGATCTGAGCTTCCAACTCCTGCACGTCCCTCGTCAGCGGTGAATCCAAGTCCACACCGTGCAACGAGAGCGCGTAAGCACGCACCAGACGACTTAACCCCTTAGCAGCACGTTCCGCTTCGGCGTTGACGTCCTCCGTGTCGTCTACAGCGTCTTGCAACTGATCTGTGATGGCTCTCACGGCTGCCACAACGTCTCCAGCCATCCGTCGATGCTCGGAACTGCTCTCCATTGACAAGCAGTTGGCCAATAGAGCTTCTAGGTTGTCCAGCACAGCAGGAGCAGGTCGGGAACGTAGTACATTACTCAATAGTAACGACAGCGCGTCACTCTGGAAGAAGGCGAGGATCGTCTCCGTGTGCACGTACAGTCTGCTCCATCCTAGAAGCCCCACTAACGCCGCGTGGGTGTCAGATATAGCTGCAGCTACCTCCAGTCTCTTCGCTAGAGGCAGTTGCGACGTGTTTTCGTCTTGTGGCTCGGATTTCCGATTGTTCTCGTTACTGGATTTATTTTTCTTCTTCTTGTTCTTCTTCTTAATTGACGTAGGCGTGTCACTGACACTTGCAGTGCTGTTACTCCCCACGCTATTGCTCTTCGACAGTGAACTGAACATGTTTTGGGTCTTTACGTTCTCGTGCGCTAGCATCTTCGACGTCTTTTTATCGTGTACTAGTACAGGAGCTTATTGAGAATTGATACCACGTGGTCGGCGCCCGGGCGTGTCTTCTAGATTTGCAAGATCGCAACGTCGAATCAAGATACCTACTACGTTTCATATCGTCATAAAGAGGGAGGGACGGACACATCTTGCAAGTGCTCAAGAAGCAGCGTGTATTGATTGACATGAATAAACTATAGTCCGAGGCTGAAGATCTCGTCGTCCGCCACCGTCACGGCCGAGACAATACCGTATTGTTCCTTCTTCGTTTGAATCTTGGGCTTCGATTCCGACTCGGTGTCCGATGCTTCACCCGTTTTCGTCGACGTATCCGTCGGTGCCTCACCGATTTTAGCTGCAGCAGCACGTAGCGCCGCCTCGTTGTGCTCGCGTGCAGCCTGCTGCACTTGTTCGTCGATGGATGGCGCGTCCGTCTTGGCTTCTTCTTCCGTTCCGTCAGGATCAATACCCGCTGCTGCGGTAACTAGTTCCATAGCTTGCGACTGCGTCACAGGAGCCGTGAGTGAATCCATGAGGAACGTCGTGTCATCGGCCGCCGCTGCTGTGGCAGCCGCAGCGTCTCTAATGGACGGATCCAATTGGTGACGCGAGCAGAAGCGCGCGAACCACCCGGGTGACGCCTTAAAATTGGCCATTTTCTCGTAGTTCTTGGACATAATGACCGCTTGTTGCCGCACAGCTGTACCTGTGAGCGGCATGAGCTGATACGGCTGCGACTCTCGCATCCGCACGATCCACTGGTAGAGCTCCTGTTCAAAGGCTGCATTGCGCTTGAATCCACCTCGTTTACGCTTGTCTCGGTTGTGTTCATTGCCCATTAAGTAGCGATTGCGGACGGCACTCTCCATCTGCTTGAGCTTGCGAATGGCTCCTTCCGACACGCCGTAGCGCTTCGCCAAGTCCACGTTCTTCACTTTTGCTTCGCGCTGTACAATCTCCAGGATCTCCATACGCTCCTGGTCGTTCAAACGGCGTCCAGATCCACGGGGTCCCATCGTAATAGCCAGATGAAGACAGCGAGTAGATGCTGCTTGGTCACTCCTTCGCTTGTCGCCGATAAAATTCCACACTGGCCACTTTCCTAAGTACGAAACTAATGGCTGCGCACTGACTTCATCTTAAGTACGAAAATAAAATGGTACAGTGTACCAGTGTAGTTTTAGATGGCATTTTTTTATAGATGGCGGATGCGGGACGGAGGAAGAGACGCAAGCCGCGCTCGTTGTTGCTGCTGCTCAAGAGCTTCGTAGGTCTACGTGTACGCATCGACTTGAAGAACGATTCGATTCTGGAGGGTGTGGTGCAGGAGGTCGTTCAGGATATGGACTTTACGCTTCTAGACGCATGCGAGACTAAACCCAACGTTAGACAAGTTTTATTACCTCTTGTTATTTTGATTATTTTTAGCTTAATTGTTGCTGTTATTTCCAGGGTGAGAAGTTAATGCTGGATGAAGTATTCGTCATGGGCAAGACGGTGCTGTACGTACACATTCCTGACCGTATCAATATCTCGCAACATCTCCAGCAATATGTACGGCTACTCAAGATTTGCTGTATTTCGAAGAACTCTAATTTAATGTATTGTGAATTGTAGACACGTATGATTCGACAAAGCGCAACAATGTACACGCGGGCCAAGCGCACAAGTTCAGGACGACCAGGACAGTAAAAAAAAACTGTGGGAAATATGATTGGTATTATACAGGAGGAAGCCGCTGGGACGATGGTGGAACTGGTTTCCTGGTGTACTGCTGCTGTCTGTGCTGAGGAGAATTGCTGGATCCTGTCAGTGCGAACTTTAGATCACCACCGAGAGTCTTCTGCAGCTCTGTGATGCGGTCCTTGAGCTGCTGAATGTGGTCTTTCTGGAATTCTGCCTCCCTCATCTTCTCCTTCCGCTCTCGCATGACTTCACTGCTGACGGAGAGCTTCTTGTTCGCTGCACTGTTGGCAATCGACATGGTGGACTGGTACTTGGCTTCACGCACCTCCTGTGTCTGCATTCGCACGTTGTGGAATTCGCGTCGCAATTCATTCACCTGCGTGGTTAGGACGGCGTTTTCACGCTGTAGTCGGTGCAGTTCGCTCTCGCTGATTGCCATCCCTTTCATGATCTTCCGCTTGAGTGATTCCACTTCCTTCTCTAGGTATTCCCGCTGGCGGTTGTACTCGGCCTGCGAGTTGGGCTCTTTAGCGTCAGGGGTGACTCCATCCTCATACTTTTTGTTCAGCGCCATGACTGCAACCTTGAGAGCCTTCTTGTTATCCAGAAGTTGTGCGCACCCCAGTAAATCTGACTGCACCTGCCGTACTAATGCTTTCCCCAATGCTACCTGTGCAGCTTGCAAGTTGAGCTCCTTCTGCATGCCGTCCATCTTGAGTCGTAGCTCCCCGATCATCAGGTCCAAAGCAGCATTGCTCTTATGATACTGCTCCAACTCAGCATCCATCTCTTCGATCTGCGTCTTCATATCGGCGATTTCCTGCTCCCGCGGCTCGATCTGACGCTTGAGCTCCTTGATCTTGTAGTCCAGCACAAATTTGAATTTCTCCAGCTCCTGATTCTTCTTCTTCAGGTCGTAGATGCGCTTCTCCTTGTCTTGAATGGTCTCTTCACGCTCTCGGATCTCTTTCTTGTGACCTTGGATATCCTTTTCCAGCCCTCGGATATTCTCCGCCAACTCCTTGCCCTTCTCCTCAAGAGATCGGATCTCCTCACGTTGGTCTTCGATGTCCTTCTGCAGTGCAGAGAACTTCTTCTTCATGATTCCGTTCTCACCTTTGAGGCGCAAAGTGGCTTCGCGCTCATCCGACAGCTTGAGCTCGTATTTGGTCTTTAGCTCCTCCACTTCAAGTTCAGCATCCTCTTCAAGAGCTCGCTTGAGAGATTCATTTGACGTGATGAGCTCGTCCTTGGAGCGAGCGCACACAGCCTGCAGTTCCTGCTCATGAGCTACTTTTTGGTCGTATTCGGTCGTCATTTCAGCTAGAAATTGCGTGTGGCTCTCGACAAGTAGATGATTTTCCTCTTCAAATCGAGTGTTCTGCTCACCACGTGCCTGCTCCAGAGCAGCATACCGCGCCTTCTCAGCTTCTACCTTAGCTTCGTATGTGGTTTTCAGCTCCTGCACTTCACTTCGGTGTGTTGCAGCCATTTCACGCATTTTCTTTTGATATTCATTCTCCATTTCATTCTTGTCATTCTGCAGGTCGCCGCAACGTTGTCTATCTTGTGTCAACTCGGCTGTAAATTTGTCCGAGACCTCCTTGATTTTCTCCTTGTAGTTGAGATCCTTCAACCGAAGCTGATACTCGTTGTGCAGTGTCAATTCATCCACCTTTGACTTGAGTTCGTTCATGAGACGGTTCTTCTCCTCCAAATCGGACTTGGTTACCAGGATTTCCTCCGCAAAGGGTAGCCCTGAGCCATTAGCTCCGTTACCGCCCCCTCCAGCCGTTGTGCTTTCACTTCGTGTCTCTCTCGACCCAGTTGCCCCAACTCCAGGGCTAACACCATTTCCACCTCCTTTCCCGATAACGTTTTGTGTCTCAAATATGCACAACGAGCCATCTTCTCCAGCAGAGAAGAGAAACTGATTGTCGAACGATAGGCGAAGCCGTGACACTGGGAGGTCATGGCAGTGATACTCTGTGTATGACTGGGACACTGAGCCTCCGCCTGCTGAAGCAGCTACTAGCGGTCCATTCTGGCCCGGGGACAAGATGGAGCCTGGAGATACTTGCCCGATTCCAGTCAGCAGTGCCAGCGTAGGAGGCGGATGATCTTTCTCAAGCGGTAAACGGTATAATCTCACCGTACCAGGACGACCAGGCTCCGCGGATCCGACGAACAGCACTTGCTGTGACGTAGCGAGGGCTATTGGACCCAACGTAGCTCCACCTCCGCCAGTCCAATGCTCGGTCCGGGCAACACCTGTTGCCATATCTATTTCTTTCAACATATTGTCAGAACCTGTGACGAACGCTACTTCTCCTTCGGGAGATAACGCAGCGTCAATGTATGAACAACGAGCTTGAGAATGACCGTCACCAACTTTCGATGCCCCGCGTAGACTCCACAGCAGTACTGCACCATCCGCACCACAAGAGAGTAATCGTCGATCATCAGGCTTCCATGATAGAGCTGTCACCCGATTCGAATGCCCTCGCAGTACAGCCAATAGCTCACCCGTGTACGTAGCGTATACGTGAACGACATTGTTGTTAGCAGCCGCGAAGAATTGACCACCATTCGAGAACCGAACTTCACGACAGCCTTTGATGGCAAATTCACGACAAGAGCGGATGTCGTCCATGAGGACATTGAGCATCCGAAGCTTGTCAGTGAAACCCACAACAACGTGTAGGCCTGACGGATGGAACGCCACGCATAAAGCGTCTTCACGGAAGAATTTAAGGATATCGGTCGATTTGTCCAGATAATTCCACACCCTCACAGACCGATCTAGTGCACACGTGACAACTAGCGGCTTGCGAATACACGTGTCAAGTCCAGTGATATGACTGCTCCCATTACCACTCGGCGCGTGAAAGGCAGTCGAGACGAGCTCGAAATTCATGGCATCTTCTTTGAGAATGTCGGTGCTTGAGAGTGTCAGCGCGTACAGTTGGTTGTTTTCAAGCGAACACACAAGCAGGTCTTCACTGGGACTGATCGCTAAGTCCTTGATCGTGCTGGTATCACCTTCAATTCGAAATGTCTTCGCCTTCTTGTAGTACTCGCGAGATCCTCCGTCGTCGCTTCGGTCGTAGATGCGTACACAACCACCAGACCCGCCGCAGACGAACCCCTTCGAGTAACCTAGCAACGAGTTCATAAAGCTGCCATCGCCTGTCGTTCCAGTGGTTGCCGGTGTTAAGATCTGTCTAAACTCAAACTGCTCAAAAAGCCACAATTCCCCTGAATCAGCGGACGCTACAACACGATCGTCCGAGACCCAAGCGTGGCGTAGGAAGTGCGCAGGTTCTCGCTTTAGTGGCGTCGCCTGTAGTCGGAGCTGTCCGTCCAGAAATCGGAAAAACTTGAGCAATCCGTTACCACTCACACAGATCGTCATCGGGTCGATTGGACTGAAATCTGCTTGATGCACTGCATTGCCTTGCGGCGTCGAGGCCTTGACGCACGCGAGCAGTTTGGCCTTCTCCCACAACCAAAGCGACAAGATCCAGTCCGGTGCGCCTCCCTGTGTGACGCAGTACTTGCTGTCACCCGAAAAGGCGACCCAGACACATGTGTCTGCTTGTCCGTCACTAAGCGTCAACGTCTTACGGCGTCGTAACGTGTTGAGGTCGTGGATGTGCACGACGGCTCGCTCCGCCTGCTCCGCCACAGCCACGTAGCGCTTGTTGGGCGAAACAGCGAGTGCTGTGATGCCTCGTCCATTAGATTCAACTCCATGTATGAACTGCTGTTCCTTAGACTCAAGATTGTAGATGATAACGTTGTGACCGCACGGGTATATGAGTACGCTCTCTTCTGCGAACGCGACAGTATTGTGTACACTCCCCTTTAGACCGAAGAAGTGGCTAGTAACATCTACTGTTAGCTTTAATACATAGTATACTATTAATTGATGATATCTTACCGATGAATGAGCCCCGGTGCGCTGCTGCTGGTGCTGGCGGTGCCCGTCATGGCCGCCTCCGAGCAGGTTGAAGCGTTCCGCAACGTCGCTTCAAGGAATAAATAAATAAAAAACCGACAATATATTGTTGTGTGTACCACTCCATTTATAATGGTGTCCACCACACCAAGTGCCGTCCGCCAGCAGATTTTTCCTCATCGCTTCCCCTTTGGCGTCCAGTGGCTTGAGAGAATCTTAGGACCGCGCTCGAGCAGGTGAGTGTCGACGCTGTGACGCCCGCGTACGCTGCTCACAAGTTATGTGGCGCTCTGGGGCCGATGCGGGGATAAATTACGCTTGGTTTACATGCAGCAGCATTAATTAACCGTTCTTATTTTGAAATAATAGACCCCCCCCTTTTCATCGATGCCGGAACTCGTACAGAAGCACCTGGCGGTGCAAGACCTGACGAAGCTCAAGATTGAAGAGCTCACCCCGCTGACGCCGGAGGTTATCAGTCGTCAGGTATGGCAATAACCCTGGGGCGTTTATTGAAGATGTTTTCTAATGGTAAGTTATATATTTCAGGCTACCATCAACATCGGAACGATTGGTCATGTCGCCCACGGTAAATCTACAGTGGTGAAGGCCATCTCGGGTGTGCAGACGGTGCGCTTCAAGAACGAACTGGAGCGTAACATTACCATCAAGCTCGGTTATGCCAATGCCAAGATCTACCGCGCCGAGAACGGCACGGGCATCGGGTGCTACCGCGCGTTCGGCAGCTCCAAGCCTGACCGCTTTGTGGATGAGAATGATGAGAAGACCACGTGGGTGCTGCAGCGTCACGTGTCTTTCGTCGACTGTCCTGGTCACGACATTCTCATGGCTACGATGCTTAACGGAGCCGCCGTCATGGATGCCGCGTTGCTGCTGGTGGCCGGCAATGAAGTGTGCCCGCAGCCGCAGACGTCCGAGCACTTGGCTGCTATTGAGATCATGCGTCTTCAGAACATCATCATCCTGCAGAACAAGGTGGATTTGATTAAGGAGGACGCCGCTGTGGCCCAGCACGAGCAGATTAAGAAGTTCGTGGCCGGTACGGTCGCCCACGATGCTCCTATTATCCCGATCTCGGCTGTGCTGAAGTACAACGTGGACGTGGTCTGCGAGTACATCTGCCGCAACATTCCCATCCCGAAGCGTGACTTCACATCGAAGCCCAAGCTCATTGTCATCCGTTCGTTCGATGTCAACAAGCCCGGTGAAGACGTTGAGAACCTGAAGGGTGGTGTTGCTGGTGGCTCCATCCTCGAGGGTGTGCTGCGTGTGGGTGACGAGATCGAAGTGCGCCCTGGTATCGTCAGCAAGGATGAGGAGGGCAAGATGACGTGTGTGCCTATTTTCTCGCGGATTGTGTCGCTGTACGCGGAGAAGAACGACCTGCAGTTCGCCGTCCCCGGTGGTCTTATCGGTGTAGGAACGCACATTGACCCGACGCTCACGCGTTCGGATCGTCTGGTGGGTCAGGTGCTGGGTCTGAAGGGCAGCCTGCCGCACGTGTTCACGGAGCTCGAAATCAATTTCTACTTGTTGAAGCGTCTGCTGGGTGTGAAGACCCAGGAGGGCAGCAAGGCGTCCAAGGTGCAAAAGCTCTCAAAGGCTGAGGTGCTCATGGTCAACATCGGTTCGACGGCCACGGGTGGCAAGGTGCTGGCTGTGAAGCAGGATCTTGCTAAGATTCTGCTCACGGTCCCCGTGTGCACGCAGGAGGGAGAGAAGATTGCTATCAGTCGCCGAATTGACAAGCATTGGCGCCTTATTGGTTGGGGCCAGATTCGCCGTGGCAGCCGGATCGAGATCGCCGACTCCGAATAGATACATATCGCGTCCAGCCCATCTCGTGTTGCAGCAGCGAAGAGTAAGTCATCGAGCGCGCCAGAGGAAGGAAGCAAGGAAAGGATCAGATGGAGATGGAAGAGCGAATAGCGGGGTCTGGAGCTCGTGTAGTAATGGTAATTCCAGTCTCAAGCAGTTTGTTCACTTTGTTTTACAATTTTGAGTAGCCACAACCTCATGCAAAGTAACTTGCTTTTGTCTTTATCTAGCACGGGATGAAGTCCATTCCCGTCAACCTACTGCTGCAACAACCTTACTGGGCGTAGACGTAGATGGCGGGTTTGCCCGGTGACGCTGTCTCCATCTTCTTCGCATCGGAGTTAGGAATCTCCTCGCCCACGTAATAGAACTGCAGCACAAAATCAACAAACGTCAGAAACAGATCAACAAAATCGTCGTAGCAAGCATCTTACGTCAATGTCCTGGAGGTCAAGCGACCGGCAGAGGTACAGCTTGTTAGAGGCAAGCACACTCTTCTGGTCGTACGGCATCCTGTAACATAGTAACATTGTCAGCAAGGCATAAATGGGTAAACAGGAGCTTAATAGCCGTACCTCAGCTCCAGCGCCTCACGGCCACGCAGCTCAGCCTCCGCCTTGATGAAGGCAGCGAACTGCATGACATTCTTCGTAAGCTTCTTCAGCGAGTCGTCCTTAGTGATCTCACCCTTGAGCTGCTTCATGAAGTCAGCGGGGAACTGCTTCGTCGCGTCATCGAACACACCACCCATGAACACGAGAACCTTCTGCTGCCACTCAGGGAACTCCGTGGTAAGGTACACCTGAGCGTGCGTAGGCTTCTTGGCAGGCTCGGCTGGGGCGGCTCCCTTCTTGCCCTTCTTCTTGTTGCCGCTCTTGGTAAGCGCCTCACGGAAGCTACGCGTCACCTTGTTTAGGAAGTCACCGGCACGCAGAAGCGCATGGTCGACTTCCTCGACCACTGGCCAGGGAGCCACGGACACGAAGCCTTCCTTGCCAATAGCAGTCCACATGTACTCGCAGAAGTGCGGGCAGATAGGAGAGAAGATGACGAGCTGCGACTCGATGAAGCGCATGATGACGTCGTGGTGCATCGGTACCTCGCTACGGGCGCAGATGTCACGGTACGAGTCACGAGCGATCTGGTACTCGAAGAAACCCGTGTGGAGACCCTCACGCCACTGCAGACGCTCGTAGAATGAAGCCGTCGTGCTGATCAGGTTGTTCATCTGGTTCAGGAACACCTTGTCATTGAAGTTAAGCTCGCCCGTGCGCAGCGAAGCCTTGTCCTCCACGGTGCGCTTGATCCACTCCTCCTCGGTGGTAAGACGCAAGATGGCCATGCGGCACGTGTCCAGAGCATAGTTAGCATCGTCCATACCATCACCAGCGTCAGCGCAAGCGAAACGAGTGGCATCAGCACCAAACTCGGCAGCGCAGTCCTTGAGCGTCAGGAAGTTACCCAGGGACTTGGACATCTTCTTTCCGTCCACCTGCACGTGGCCATTCGTGAAGAAGCCACGCGGCCACTTGGACGGGTCGTCACGCCAGATTTCAGCGTGGTTGTACAGGCACATCGTCAAGTGGTTGCGGATCAGGTCCTTGCCAGAAGCACGGACATCAACGGGGTACCAGTACTCGAACTCGTCACGGATCTGCTTCAGCACGTCCAGCGGAATCGTGGACTCCGTGGGGGGCGATGCCTTCAGGAAGATGTAGTCGAACACCTCCTTGGTCATCTGCTCAGGCTTGATGCCGTGCGGACCCAGCTTCGAGCCGTCCAGGTTGGCCTGAAGATGGTGCGCGATGGTGTAGTAAGCCATATAGATGGTCGAGTCCGTAAGCGACTCCACCACAAACTCGGGGTCCCACGGGAGACGCGTTCCCAGACCGGACTGGCGGCACGGCGCCCACTCCTTCAGCCATCCAAGGGTAGACTTGTATTCGCCAAGAGCCACCGGGTTAAAGGCGTCGAAGGTCTTCGAGTCACTGATATGGTCCATCACGCGCTTCTTCCAGTCCTCGGCGCCGTAGGTCAGGTACCATTGGTCCAGGTGAGCAACCACGCACTCGTCGCCACTGCGAGACATCACCAGTGATTCAGGCTCCCAGTACGGGATACCGTGGCCAGCGTCCAGTAGCTCCTGGCGCATGATAGCCTTGGCATCACACACCTTCTTACCCTTCTGCGAACCCACAAGGAGAACGCCCTCGTAGAAGCCCTTGAGGTACACGAGCTCCTTAGCCTTGGCCAGCTTGTCCTTGTCGTTCTGCGACACGATCTTGAGGTCGTTACAGACCTTCTCAGCAGCCATGTCGCCGAAGCCCGGGATCTCGATAATAGGCACAGGCTCAAACGGCAGCACCATGTGGTCCTGAATACCGTACTTCTCACGCAGAGGAGCCTTCTGCTTCAGGTCACGGAAGGCGGCGAAGTCATCCGGCGAGTCCGACGGCACACTCATGACCACACCCGTACCCTTGCCCATGGAAATGGTGAGCAGCGGCAGCGTGTAGATAGTGTCGTATGGCGCGTTGGGCGACGACAGCGGCAGGCCCAGCAGGTCCCAGCCCTTCATCTCTAGCAGGCATTCCTCCTTGCCCCAGACGCGCGAGTACTCCTGGTGAGCTAGGTTACGAGCGGCGCGGCGGCTCATGACGAAGACGTCGTTGTCGTCGTTGATGAGGAAAGCACCGTAGTCACCCTCAGGAAGCACGAAGCAGTTGGTCTGGCCGTACAGCGTCTCGGGACGCAGCGTCGCAGCAGCCAGGTATACCTTCTTGCCAGCCAGGGCAGCGAGCTTCTCCGGGAACGGCTCCTGCACACGGAGCTTGGCAAGTGTGTATTCCTGTGGGCCGACACCCTCACCAGAGGCACGGTCGTGGTCAGCACAGCTCTGTCCATCCAGCATGGAGTAAACGTTGGGACGCTTGCCACGGACAACACGGCCGTGCTCGTTGAGCTTGTTGAGCTGCCAGGTAACAAAGGCGTCGTAGAACGGGTTCACGTCCGTGGTGATGAAAGAGCGACGCCAATCAATGTTCATGCCAAACCGCTTGAGGTCGGCGATGGCATGGGGTGGGAAGTACTTCAACCAGTACATAGGGTCATGAAACTTGGGGATCTCATCTTCCGGAATGTGGGAGATCTTGAGAATATCGTACTGGTGGACCACACCGCCCGTCTTGGCAGTAGCCTTGGACTTCTTACCGTGAGCCTTGTTGAGTGAGCTCTCCGCAGACTTTTCAGCCTTAGGCTTGGCCTCCTCCTCCAGATCACGGGAGAAGTCCGGCGGGTTGCCGTATTGCTCCAGTTCACGCTTGAGCTTGTTGGCAGCGGCCTGGATGGGCATTCCAGTGCAGTGGAAGCCGAAGGGGAAGATGACGTTCTCGCCCTTGAGACGGTGATAACGCGAGGCAAACTCCACCTTCATTAGGGTGAAAAGATGACCCACATGCATGTAGCCATTCATGTACGGGTACGGGAAGGTGACGAGGTATTTCTCCTTGGTCGGGTCCGGGTCGCACTCGAAGAGCTTGACGGCGTCCCACTTGGCAATGACCTCGTGCTCGATATCGATCAGGTGATCACGACGAGCCATTTTCTTCACGGGCGCGGCGCCGTCCTCCAGCTGCACGTCGTCCATCTTGACCGTGACGTTCTCCATCGATTCCAGGGGGCGTTTTGCTACCAGCCAACTGAAAGATTAGTGGGATGAAATAAATAAAATCAAATTCTCGAATAAGTACGATTTATTTGCTCGTTCTTGTATTTAAAAACATCAGTGATCTTTCTTCACACGAGAGGAAGCATTCTTCTTCAATACCATACCGTATAAGGTTTATACTTTATAAAAGGTGTATTCAGTTAATAAAAGAATGAGTTCAAGCTCTATTATTTACATGAAGAGAAGTCTTCAGGTTCTTCGTTAGAAGAACATTACATTGTAGAGGATGGATGTTTGTACCCTAGCAATAGCTTCAAACGTGTCACCCTGTATATAGCTGTCATCTCACCACACAAAAGAGAGCATTGGTCACATGTAGCAGCAATTCACCAAAAGCCATCACGAGAAGAACGTTTTCCTGGTTCAAACATGTTTGCGCAAATACAAATTATTTTTAATACAAAAATAAATGCAAATACACAAGAAATAATACAAATTCACAGATGGAAAAACATTCACAATAACAGAAATTGATATCCTCAACAAGAATGAGCTCGGACCGGCAGGCTGCGCGCATGAAGCGCCGAGCCGAGCGGTTAGGCCCGCCATCACGTGCGCACAGCAGCTCTGTAGGAAGCAGCAGACACAGCTACGTCGTCTCCAGCGACGCGTCCGCAGCCTCCTCTCGCACACGCGGCTCCAGTCTCCCGAGCGACAGTGACAGTCTGCGCCGTCCACCGCCCCATGGATCCTCGTCCGCCACATCTGTTGCCATGAGTACGCGCCGAGGGTCAAGCGCGCGTAGCCCTCGAGATATCAATGTATTGGTGGACAAACTGCTGGCCAAGGTCCACGGCGCGCCGTCCGCCATCACTACGCGCCGCACGGTCGTCCGGCTGCACGACGCCGCGTCTGGCGCACCAACGGACGCGTTTTCAGTGCTGGAGAAGATTAAGAGAAAGATCGCGGCGGATACACAGCTGTACGGTAATTCGCAGGAGACGATCACGAGGCTCAATGAGGTCTATTCGCGGTTCGTCAAGTTTAAGAACCTGGACAAGAAGACGTACGGTATTCACCACGTTATTAAGGCTATTAGCACTGTAGGTTAATGTTGTTTTTTTCTCTTGTGGTATAGTGAAGCGCTGCTGCTACTTTATGGTCTGATGGATACAGTCCCACCGCCTCGTAGTGAAGAAGGAGAGAGCCGTTCGGACGTGGCAGCTATGGAGATGGATCATTTTCCGACGCGCGGATCACAGGGAAGTTTGGAGAGCTCAGTGTCGGAGAAGAACGCGGATGTGGCAGTGCACCATCGCTCACAGTCGATGCCGGCAGTATCGGAGAGTTTTGCAGGACAGAATGCGGCTGACTATTTGAGGACTGACCTGGATTCGTTGGAAGACTCGTTCAAGTTTGCAGTGGGCATTGCGCCGACGCACAAGACCAGTCGAGGGAAAGGCAGCCCTCGGACGCATTCTGCAACGACTACGTCAGGAACAGTGAATGCGGTAGCTGAACGCACGTCCTTCGACGTGCCGGAGGAGGTCCTTCTGCGTGACGTCTTGTATGCGCTGCAGGCAATCGAATCGCGGTACTTGTACTTTGATGACGCGGCCGACCGCTTTCAGATCACGCGCAGCGTCGGAGTTCCAACACGTGAGTGAGATATGAGGTTTCATGTGTTTAAAGACTGACGCTGTTGTTCCTCCTACAGCCATGCGGGAGCTGATCCACATGCTGTGCGACCTGGGGTGGATATACCGCAAGATATCGGAGTATATCAAGCAGCATCGTGAAGAATTGGCGTTTGGCTTGGTTGGTTTTGGTTGCTGCGTGCTTTTTAATGTCGAAATGGTCGACTTAGTTGTGGATTTCGGTTCTCCCAGGTGGGCCAGAGCTTCTGCCATGTCCTGAACACGGAGCTGGCAAGTTATTTCCGCTTGATCGCTGTACTGGCTGCTCAAATTGACGAGGACGCCGAAACAAGACAGCCGCATGAACGAGGGATTAGCAGCTTGACCTTGCGGACATTGATTGTGTGGCTGCAAGAGCCACTGGACCGAATGCGGTTAATGGCCCGCCTCATTGACAGGTAAAGCAATTCCCACACTCCCACGCGGTTAAAAAGGAAAGTAATGCTTATGTGTGGTGCAGTGTGGAAGGGCTTAGAGGCGGTGCGCTTGCCTCCGGTGTTTACTCACACGTGCTGCACGGCGACCCAGAGGTGTCCAAGTTTGTCGAAAAAGTGCTGAAGCAAATCGCGGCCCCAGTTGTTCGGATGATTAAGCGGTGGGTTTTTGAAGGGGAACTGGAGGACGTGCATGTACGTGGAGCTTTTGAGTTATAGTTGAGGAAGACCTTTTGTCAGTACTGATTCCCTCTTCCTTGACAGGGAGAGTTTTTCGTTGTAGCGGATTCTACTGTCAGTGATGATCAATTTTGGGCGAAGAAATACACCTTGAACCTGAAAATGCTACCGAGGTTCATCTCGATGTACGTTTGCCTCTTCACAACTTTTCTTAGGTATTCGTTTTGAATCTGATTTTGCTGTTGCGAACAGTGAGCTCGCAAAGAAGATTCTTGTCATCGGAAAGAGCATCAACTTCATTCGCCAATGCTGTGGAAATGCTGACGTAAGTAAAACCGTGGATCGCTAGCCTCGCCACAGTTACTGAGCTGAACTTGCTGGTTTAAACAATGCAGTGGGTCATGGACGCTGGACAGGAGACTGCCGTGATCGGAATGGAAACAGACAACGAAGGCGCCTATTTTGCAGAGTTGAAGCGTCTCGAGACAGTGATCGAAAATGTGTCGAACTCAACCAACGAGTACCTGATCCGCACACTGACGGAAAAGTACCGACTGCTGGATCACTGTCAAGCGTTGAAACGCTACTTATTGCTAGGCCAGGTACGAAGTACTATTGCAAAAGACGCCAGCTACAGGAGACTGACGATTGTTTGCTTGTAGGGTGACTTCATCCAGTATCTAATGGATCTCTTGGGACCTGAGTTGTCCAAGCGAGGGTCGCAGGTGTATCGCCATACGCTGACAAACGTGCTGGAAACCGCACTAAATGCTTCCAACGCAAAATTCGAGGTTTGTACGCTGCAATCTTCCTGTGAAGTTGTGTTATGACTGATCGTCGTATATTTTAGTCTACGGACATTCTAGGACGTTTGGATGTCGAGCTACTTCAAGGCTCTTCGGGTACGTGTGTCAGATATTTATCGTTTTAGACATCTATTAACTAGATTCGCTGCGATTCACAGCGGACACTGGATGGGATATCTTTTGCTTGCACTACAACCTCCAAGCACCAGTGAATAGCGTCATCCCTGCGTCTTCAATGCTCCAGTATCAACAAATTTTCGACTTTCTGTGGCGAATGAAGCGCGTTGAGCACTCGCTTTCTGCATCATGGACAAAGGATATGAATCTTGGCCATGAGGTTCAGGTAATTTACTCCTTGTGTACCTGTGGTTGCTGATGTACTAACCTGCTCGTTTATAGGGTTGTGTACCAGGAATCCGACCAGTCTTGCACAAAAGTCAACTCATGCGATCTGAGATGATCCATTTTATAACAAACCTCCTGAACTACATGATGTTTGAGGTAAGATATTGCGTGTTCAACGCCAAATGCATCCCTAGCACTTATTTACTTTTGTACTAAGGTTTTGGAGACGGCGTGGCATCAGTTGGTGAAGGATCTGAATGCTGCTAAGGATTTAGATGGACTCATCGAAAGCCACGCAGCATACATTGCTTCCGTGAAGAAAAATGTACGAACATTGACCCTCTGTTGACTTGAAACTGACAAACGTATGCGACAGGGTTTCATGATGAAGGAATCAGGCGAGCTGCTGAAGCAGCTGAAGCTGATCTTCGCAACGATCATCAGGTTCTGCAAGGCGCAGGAGAACTTGTACACGACAGCGATGCACGAGAAGCACGTGGAAGAACGGCGACAGCAGCTGATTCAACGCCAGGAGCTAGATGTACGTCTAATATGTCGTTGTCCGGCGTGAGTTTTGCCTAATCTTATATGTGCAGGGTTCTTGGGGGATACCAGAGGAAGAAGACTACAATATGCGGTCAGAGCGAGACACATTCGGAACGAACTCCAAAATCCTCCGTCAGATAGAAGAAATCTCCGAAGACTTCAGTAACCAGTTCCTGGAGCTCCTGGAGATCGTCAAGCAGAATTCAATTCGGTGCGAATACTCTGCTTCTCACATGAATCACTTGTGTGTTCTGACTATGGGTGTTTGTTGGTATGCAGTGGCTCACAAAGTTTATCCTTCCTCATGTCCCGGTTTGATTTCAACGAGTTCTACCTCAAAAAAACTGCTCCTCCCATGGAAGCAGACGAATAAACAGTTAGAGGTGAGGTCTTTTGATGACGTTAACCGCTGTAAGCCATTTTCTCAAATTCTCTTTAGTTATTGTGGTCTTTATAGGTGGCGAGTTAATCCAGGAGATCTCGTAAGAAGTAGCAGAGCTCGTTGTCCGCGATATTTACCCCTTTGCTGATGGAGAACAGGTCTTCCAAGCGCCGAACGATCTCCAACGTGCACTCGATGGATATCGGGTTCCCAAACCTGTCCA
The DNA here is from genome assembly GCA_018806915.1 of Phytophthora colocasiae. Lineage (NCBI taxonomy): Eukaryota > Oomycota > Peronosporomycetes > Peronosporales > Peronosporaceae > Phytophthora > Phytophthora colocasiae. The sequence goes on along the minus strand of JAGKQI010000054.1, from coordinate 831,962 downwards.
TCAAGTTCTCTTTGCCTCGATCTTCTTCTTTACTTGCGTGCAGGCGGAAGAGCTGTTGGACTTGATGCAACGACAAGAGGAACATTTTCGGGAATAAGCTACGGTCAATCAAGAGCGAATCTTCGTCCTCCATTTGTGTCCTCAAGCTGCTTAGAGCTGCTTTTAAGTGATGTACCGACTGTCGATCGAGATTGCAGCGCTTACTCAGCAAAGGAGAAGACGCGAACTTCTCCACCCGGGTCATGGCTTCATCGTTCCCTGCAGCGGGTGATCCCTCGGTAATGGATACTTTTGTTGTACCAAGCGTAAAGTAGAACGTGAGTTTGGAGTTGGAGTCTCCCGGCGTGATCGCGAGAGCTGGAGCAAGATCTTGCCCCCAAAGAGCGCACACTAGGCCAGCGCGAATCTCAGGGTCACTGGATGGAACGGGAGGTAAGTCTGTCAAGCAAGCCAGGCGGCCGTATGATGAGTGATGGAGTACCAAGAAGGAGTGAAGAAGCGCACATGTGTCCTGAAGTTCCGCCGCGCTGACCGGGAGAATATGTTGCATCCGAAGCAGCCGCACGAAGAAGTTGACGAGTGAGGTCACGTCTGGGGCTTTTGCGTTTGATGGAGCAGTGGTGCTATCTTCTTCTGACTCGGATTGCGCATTGATCGAGATACAAACAGATGCCGGCAGCTTTTCAACGGAGGAGACTGACCCATTCTGCAGCTCCAGCGTGTCGAACAGCACGAACTCGTGTTTCTGAACCTCCAAGGCTAGATTCAAGTAGTGAAAAGCTGCTTGGACGTGTGTGTCCTCACAGTCTGGAAGAAGCTTCCGACCGAAGAGGTCAACTAGCTCAATCAGCGCACAGCGGACTACCTGTCGATCGTATCCACCCTCAATCGACGCCTTGATGCAACCAGTGAAAGCCTCAGTGCAGTCCTCAAATTGCTGTATCGGAGTTTTGTTATCTCTCATGGACCTAGCAAGCAGGATTCCTTTCAGAAGCAGAAGACGTGCTTTAGTTGCAGCCATTCTCTTGGCGGTGTGTTCAAGAGCTCGAAGGCCATCGTTAACGCTCGCAAGCGCACGCTCCTGCCGCACAGTTGAGTTGTCGTGTTCAAGGTCGAACGGGAGCTCCAGCAGCACTTGGGCTAAGTCTGAGTGAACCTGCACAAACTCTGGTACTGCTGGTCGATACAAATTGAGTCTCTTCTCCAGACTGGATGATGAAGATCCTACGCCTACCCAGCCATCATGTTCCAGCAAGACATCCAGCACGCGTTTCGCTTCCTTTCCGTGATCAAGAACAGCTTTCAACACGGATTGAGAGGTCACGGGCGCCTTAGAGTGAAGGATCGAGCTTAAAGTCTGGATCATGTGGACGTACGTGAGCGACTCCGACGTGTGACCTACTAGAGCATCCTCTCGCAAGTCAAAGAGCTCACATTCGCTCTTTTCTCGCTCACCAAGGAATACGGCAGCGTGCAGTCTTTGCATCTCCAACTGCTGTCGAAGCTGTTCTTCCCCCGCGACTCTCGTCTCCTCAAGTGCAAGCTGCGCAGTCTCATATGCAGAGCGGTAGCAGGTCTGCGCAAGGTAACAGGCAACGAGTTGGACACGACACTGGGCGAAAAACGTGCCGCGAGAAAGAACCAACGAGAACTTGAGCTTCTGGTCCAGCTCCAGCCGCAGCTCAAGAGGAATCAAGTTGATCTCAGCGATGGCATCCATGCTACTGGCTTTGGACGCGTTCCAGTCACCTTCGAAGAACGCGAGATAGCTCAACTGCAGGTGGAAATCGGCACGAGCGCGATAAAATTGAAGCTCTTCCCATGTTCGAGAGGAATCCTCCACGGTCTCACTTGGCTGAACGATCGATAGCAGTGTTTGCGCCATTTTCTTCGCAGCAGAGCGCACAATCGCAGTGTCTCGATCGTATCTACTTTCATGGCGCGATAACGTGACAGCAAGGTGGAGAATTGATGCCAAGATATGAATCACAAGCGCGTGGGGGTGTCTCTTTTCCAGATTAACTAGAACTTGCTCCATTTTGAGGGATAGCAGCCAGTCTAAGGCCGGTCGGTTGCTCTCGTCCAGAAGGTGTTTCCCATCGTGAAAAGATACAGTATCCGGCTCCACTTCGCTCGTACGTCCGCGTAGCAAGATACCTAGCACTTGGAAGGCTTCATGGAAGCGTCCACACTGAACGAGGGCTTCTACGCGAAGTCTTTGAGCGTTCGCGATGTGATTATCATCTTCAAGACAGCTCTCCGCCACGTACTCGTAGCCTGCGATAACTGGCATAACTGTGGTCGCGTGTTGGTGTCCATATTGCAGCAAAATCTCAGGAAGAAGTACGAAAAACAGCCCAAGAGGGAAGGCAGAGACTCGGTCCGGGTCTGTAAACAGCTCTCTCCCCGGCCAGAACTGCCCCGCGATCCGGTACGACCCATACAAGAAACATTTCGTTGGATGTGGCACCGAACAGCAATAGAAGCGTGTGAAGATCGCTGCACCCATCAGTGCGTAGCTCACTGCCTGCTGCTCGTTGACACCGGATGTATACAGAGTCAACTTAGCCAGTGCACTGCAGCACTGAAGTCCGATCCAGAGTTCGTCCCCGTTGATTTTATCCTTGCTTCCTTCGAGAAACTGGTCGGCTGTTGGAGTGAGAACCTCTCGCCATGTTGCACCGACGTTCAGCGTGCTGTAAGCGTTGTCCAGAGCCTCGAGCCAGCTCTTACGAGCCGCGTTCAAGTCTCCAGACGCGAGGTGGAAGTCCCCAGTTTCTTGTAGAGCTTGGCACACGACACGTGTTTGTCGTTTTTGTCGGGCCAAGACCACACAGCGACTGAATGAAGCTAAGATCTGTCGTCGAAGAGCAGGGAGATCGTCCTGGGACTTAAGTCGACGGTATTTTTTAACCAATTCGTGGCACGAATTGAGCGCTTGGAGGCTCTTGTTGACAGCTCTGGACACTGCGTCGAAGGTTTCTTTAAGTTCCACCAGCTTATCACGTTCCAAGTCCCGTGTAGACACGAGTTGTTGGATTTTCAGCTCCATTTCCTGCTTGCTGGCTCGGAATGCGAGCTCTTCAGGGGACAAGACCTCTTCAACCACAAGTCTCGACTTTTTCTTCTTCTTCTTGGCTTCCTGCTCTTGAAATGCAGTGACGAAGGCGTTCAACTCCTGCTCAGCGGTCTTCAAGAGCGCTTCCTGGTGGTTTACAATCTGTTGCTGGGCGTATATCAAGACTGGGAAGTTCTGTTCCGAGAAGCGACTGCCTTCAGCGGTGCTGCCACACAAGGAATAGTAGCGACTGCCTTTCTGCACGATACTTTGCCAGTCGTTCGAGGCACAGAACGCTCTCAAAGTATACGCCATCAGCCTCGCGAGCCATGTCTGGTCCAAGTTCAGAGCGTTAGAGGCGGTGTAAACCACGGAGGATAAAGCTACTGCCTGCCCCGTTGCGTGTTGATCTCCAGCTTCGTTCACAGCCAAGTCCATCATATCCAGCAGTGCATCGATGCAGTTTGACAATTGAGCAAGTCTGAACGATTTTACTTGACTTGGAGCGATCCAAAGGAGCCAAATTGCGTTCCACAGCTGCTGTGTAGCGGCTTGAAGGCCTTGCCAGCAGTTGGCCAGGCGAAACAACGCGCAACATCCTGTCGTTTTGTCCAAAAACTCACCGAAAAGTTGGTCCAGTTTGGATTCTTCGGTTTTCTGATCAGAGTCTACGGGGGGTTCTTCAATAGTGTCTTCGTTTGGAACATCCACGAGCTCAGCTGGTTCAACAGTTTTCTCACTGATACCATGGAGCAATTCATACGTGCAGTCAGTATCCGGTCCATTTCCAGTGTTTACGGCGTTGGTATCGCGAAGTTTGACGATCTTCCGATACTATTGGCATGGAAACAGAAGTTAGCGAGTGGATAAACCCCTTTCACAAAGAAAACGTACCAACAATACCGACTGGATGAAGAAGAGCTCCCCACACCAGCGATACAAGTACACATCATCAGCTTCTGCCTCTGAGGTGGATATTTCATTGTCTTTGGCCTCCTCCTCAGCATGTTTTTCCGGCAGAAGCGAACTACCACCAAGAGCGTTCATTATCGCTCGAAAGTAGTTGCTTATCACTCCTCCCATTTTAAACGACGACAGGAACAGGTCAATCCGTGCCGCACCGTTCTCTCCAGCTGCAAGCAGAACTCCACAGACTTTAGCAGCGTATTCAACCACTCGATGATCCAAAGCGCGCTGATGTTCAAGAGTACGGAAGATTTTCCCTAGGTCGCCCTCTGAAGACTGCAGGATCTCGTTCAAACTCTGATGCTTCCCATCGTGATCCGCTTTTGTTTCTTCTGTGGCCCGTGGAGTCGCTATTGGTGTTTTACTCTGGGGTTTATCCTTTGCTGGTGCGCGAGGAGAGGCTACCGCTGCAACAGCCACTTCAGGAGGTGGACTACTTGTTGGTAAGCTACTGAGCAGTTGGAAAAGAGCCACAACTTCACGTAAACCCTCGTCTTCTGGATGAACCTGCTCCTTCTGAGCTGTTAGCAGAGGAACAGTGGCCCGGCGGATGTCTTTGTGTGTGTCTAGAGCGATTCGGAACAGCTCGAAGCCCACACGTGCGCAGATTGTTCGTGTATCAATATCCCAATACTCACTGGGAATCACATGGAGAGCTTGATAAAACGTCACCAGTGCAGCGAACGTGAGCCCGTCGCAACTTCCTTCCAGATGGAGTAAAGGCAGCAGCAGTCGGTAACCTTTGAAGCTCAAGACACGAATGGCTTCTTGATTGTCGGTAGCACATGCAATCTCAATAGCTATTGCAATCTTCCGACAATCTTCAAGAGCTTTCGTCTGTAACGAGGTCAGTGCTTGAGCGTCCGAGTCAAAACAAGTGACGAGTTTCCCTTCTCGATCTAAATCTCCAAGTTCTTCGTGCGTCAAGATCAGCAGCGCTTGGATACAGAGGTTCAGAGTGGGAATGGGGTATTGTGCCACTATTTCACGCTTCAACGCTTGTCTGTAGAACGGATTCGCCATCCAAGACGGTCGTCCACAGCGTGAAATAACCGCATTATACAGGTAATTTGCTGTTTGAGTCGCTCTAATAGGGAGTTGACAGTCGTCACAAGCTTTGGCGAGGTATCCGTAACACATCAGCACCGGCAGGGGGTTGAGAGCTACAACAGGCTCTGAAGTGTCTCCGATTGACTGGATAATCTCATGTTTACTGTCAAAAGCTGCCACTGCGAAGACGTAGCTTTCATTCGGCAATAGACTGGAGATTGTCCCGCTTAAGTGTGGAGGGTATAGCGGTGTTGCAGTTCCAGGAAGCTGATTACTATTGAGAGAGACTGCAGTTCCAGCCCCCACCGACTTGGCGAATACCATGTAGTATTGCACCTGTTTCTTTCGCAAGGAAGGACGAAATTCCACGACTTTAACGGTGATAGCTGAGCTGGATCGAGAGATTATTACTGGAGCAGCAGGAGCTACAGATTCTTTGAGTTCTTGAGACTGCAATTGGCTACGCAGTTTCTCCTCCTGGATCTCCATTTGTTTCAGGAGTTGGATACTCTTATCAGCCAGCATTCGTCTCTCTTTGACTGATTTCTGTGGGTGGGCGAGGCGTTGGATATTGAGCAGAACCTTCGCGTAGCCGTTATGATTGCATTCTTCATCCAACTTCGTCTCTGTAGACGACAGCACTGTGTTCTTTAAAGAAACCCCCTCCTTCGAGTTGGTTAGAGGACGTGTGTCAATCACTGTGGCGTCTTGAAGCTCCAGACGATACAACAAAAGCACTAAATCCACTTGAACGCAGCATAAATCTTGGCTTAAACCACCGAGTTGCGATCCTGTTCCTGGTACGCCAACGTCTCGTGAATTGGTTAAGTTACTGCTTTCTATAGCGCACGAGAAAGAAGCTTTGGAGAGAAGAGTGGCAGGTCCCAGTGCGTGAAAGTGTGAAGAGATATTCACCAACTCATCCCGACGAGAGTTTATCCGCTCAATAGATTGTCGAACAATCTGAGCCCCTCTTCGTGCTTTACCCCGTACAGACAATAGCGTAGCCAAGCGAAGAGAAATGTGTCCATGGAGCAACAGATCGTCGAACTCGACAGCAGTAAAGGTGAAGTGGATCGTCAGTAGCAACTTACACGTCAATCTTACGAGGGATTTTGAGATTCGAAGGGGTTCAGTCGCATCCAATTCTTTTAGCATCGGAATTGCCAGTTCATGGTACATTTGCAGTGCTATGGAAGTCATCAAGTCAGAATTGGAGCGGGAGATGGCTCCGTTACCATGAAAGACACAGCTCTGGATCGCTTGTGACAACCGCGTAAGGATTGTTGATACTGGGATAGTATTACCCGATATTGGTAAACGTTCTCGATATTCCGGCATTTCTTCTTCCGATAAAGTTTCTCCTGCTAACCAAGACGTTTGCAGCTCGTATATCGACCCGTACAATTCCAGCAAACACTTGATCATGGCGACATCGGTCGGGAGGATAATATCCGACGATAATCGAGATTGAGCGGATTTTAGTAATAGAATCATTTCGTCTCTTGGTTTCGAGAACTGAAGGCAGTGCCGGATGACAACCATGTGAAAAGACAGCGGGAAAACTGCAGAGTCCACTGAGGTTCCTTCTTCTTCTAATAACTTTAGCATTGGAATCACAATTTCCAATACCAACTCGAACAAATCAAACCTTTCATCAACCACAGATGTCGACGGTAGTATTGAGATTGTTTTCTTCTTGTCACGCTCCAACGCATCAATAGCTGCAGAGATTTGGTCTTGTACAGAGGGAAAAGCAATTTCAATAGCACTTCTCGTCGGCTTTTTAACTCGTGACAATAACAAAGCAGACGTAGTCTCTGCTTGAGTCAAAACGCGTTGAACATCCACTGGTAATGGCAAATCCAGCTCCTCCTCTTTACGCAATCTTTGGACGATTTGTTGGATGTATTGCGCACAATTCTCTGCGGATTTCAAGTGTCTCTCGGCTTTTGTCGGCTCTTTCAACGCCAAATCCTCGTAGCAGTCACAGATCACGGAACCAAGTTGCAGACGCCAGAGAATGTACTTGGTTGTGGCCAATGTCACAGAGGATTCCGTCACCAGGAGACTCCACTTGAGATAATCCACCACTTCCTTACTAAATCCCAGCGTCTGAAGCGGTTTAGCTATTGAGTAGATGAGTATTGTACCATTCAATGCAAGCCACATGAACTGTCCAGAGTATTGATGCTCCATTGCCACTGCCAACTCCATTCCAAGGCGTAAAAACGTCAAGGATTCAATTATCTTCTCCAATCTTCCAGGATATTTGACGAGTCCGTCGGATTTTTTCTGATTGTGGAAGCAGCACATTGCCACCCCAAAGAGCGATTGAATGTAGGTTTGACCCTCTACTCGGCCCCTCTGACGTGTCGGTAGCTCTGTATTGGTAAGGATACGTTCCAGAACAGTTTGGGTGCTATTCACTGGTGTTTCCACGTTCAATTCATCCAAGACCAGCACTTTTTCATAAAAAAACATGGACGCAGCCTGGAATTCTTGAATATCGTAGAATTTATCACCAAATGTCAGTAAAAGCTCCGTCTTTTTGAGAACCGAGAGCTGTTCGGAAACTTGCAGGCGGTCTACAATTGGGACCAATTTCTGGACGATGTCACCGAAACAAGCAACTTGTAAGCGCGAAACCACATCAGACGTCACTTGTTTCGCTTGTTTTTCTCTTGTGAGCTGGAGAATTGAGACAAATTCACGCGTGAACTGCTCAGACACCACAGTAGCTCCATCTCCAGACTCCGAAGTGATCCGGACCCGTGTATTGCTCATCAGATGTGAAGATCTTTATAAAATCTTCAAGAGTCGTGAACAATATTTCTTGAACAGTTTTGTTTTGCTAAATGTTATGGAATTATCCAAGCCTACCACGTTGGCAGCTTTTGCAGCTAAACAGCAACTGCTTGACGATCTCAATGTGACACCTACAGCACAAATGAAGCTACCAGCTGTAATTGCCTCAAACTCAAAGCAACTCAATAGTATTCAACAATCTTCCAGGAAAATACTAACCGATGATAAATTGGTGCCGTCCTTGAGACCTTCATTGTCTCTAACTTCTACTTCTCGTTTAGAATCAACGGAGGCTGATGGAGTTCATGACACTGTGAAGGTTATTACTTCAACTAGCGAAACCACCACAAAAGAGACGAAAGTGAGTAAAACTGTGGCTGCAAATGAAAGTGACGATGAAGAATTCAATTTTGAGGAGGAAGATGATGAAAACCCTCCTGAAAACGTGAATAAAGTCAATGTTGAAGAGGAAGAAAGCGAAAAACCTTCGGTGAATCTTCCACCTCCTGAGACTGAAGATGTTGAAGATCTTTATGACTGTCCAGAGGTGCAAAGTACTAGACAATCGGAGAAACCTGTAGAACCCAAGATGTTTCTGCCTCGAGCGAGCGACATTGAATTATTCCACGTGGTTCAAACACAAGATATCGATCAGTTGGAGCAGTATCTTTTGGAGATTTCCCCTACAGAAATACTGGAAATCGTCGATATGACGGGGCGAAATCTTTACCACTACGCAGCTCTCTGTCAATCCAAAACTGTCCAGACTCTGATCTTCCAACACGTGAATTTCTATCGAGATGCTGAGGTTGAGGCTGAACTACAAGTATTGGCTCGAAAGAAGACTGCATTCGAACCGAAAAGGAAGGACTGGATACCACCGAGAGTGACAGAGCTGCAACGAGAGGCAACGAAGCGAAAGTGTAAAGATTGGCTCAATATCTGCAGCACTGTGGATGAAAATGGTCGGTCACTTCTTCACTACGTAAGTTGTTTTAGTATGTTGCTTCTCTTTCTATTTATCTAACGCTTTTTAGCCAGTTTGCCACGACGAAATCTCCGATTCCTATCCAAGACTACGAGTTTTGTAGCGTCCTTCGTTCCCAGCCCAATCTATTGTCTATAAAAGGTAAGTTTCTCGCTGGATTCAGCTGGAACTCTACCTATTCAAAACTTTATTTTCCTTAGATAAATTCAAGAAGCAAGCTCTTCACTACGCCGTTGAGACTGGGAATTTAACCCAAGTCAAGTGGCATTTTAACATGGGAGTTAACTTGAGCCAAGTTGACGTGGATCTACTGCTCTCATTCAACATATCACGAGTCATGGAGAATGTCATTCTACGCCAGTTAGAGACGATGGATATCCGGAATTACTATCTTCCAACGCCAAAGGACGATAGTATCAGCCCTGGAGCCAGCACATTCGCGTTGGTGAAGCTCCAACGCTTAACAGGCGACAATACTGGACGACTGCACCAGCTTCCACTCCATAGAGCTGCAATGTTTGGCAATATCCGAGCTGTAGGGCTTCTTCTTGAAGCAGGAGCAGATCCAATGGCTCGAGATGTGAATCTCTGGACACCTCTTCATGTAAGTATTGCTGTTCAGATTGTCAAATAGGTTGAGGCTAACAATATTGTGCAGTATTGTGCGAGTGAAGCTAGCACCACTCATTTGTCGATAGCGCATCTTCTCCTGAAATCTTCGAGCCAAGTTGATGTTAATGCAAAGTCCTTGAAAGGGAGATCTCCACTGCATATTGCAGTCTGGTCGAACAAGCAGAAAAATTGCCAAGAAGTTAATTCTCAAGATCGACAATCTATTGTGGCCTATCTTCAAGAGTGCAAGGCAGACTTGGATCTCAAGGACAACCACGGAGAAACGCCACTTCTTCTGGCTTGCCGTGCTGGGGATATTGGTGTGGTGAAGTTTCTGTTAGCCGCTGGATGTGACCAAATTGCAGTGGGAGACAACAAGTGGAATCCTCTTCATTATGCAGGTATTGTAGCAATCGTATTGATTGTAAGGACCACTTATTGTGATTTTTGTTTAGCCATTCGAGGAGATACTGCAATAGTGCAATTTCTACTGTCCTGGGATGCAGACTCCCGACTGTGGTTCGACTCTACGGGCATTCGAGGCAGAAGACCTGTTGATCTGGCGAAAAGTGACCGTATCCGACGAATGCTTACGGTATGGTTCATTTTTGCTGGTTTTATTTTCAACGTTTTTCTAAGAGCTTTCAATATATTGAGCAGAATCTCTGGATTGAAAGTTTCAATGGGAACGTTGAGCAAGTGAGGCGTTTGATACAACGTCAGTATCAACAAGATGAACTGGTGTCTGTGAAGGATAAAACAGAGCAAGCAGAGAGAACTCCCCTCCATTTGGCGGTACGTTATTCTCTTGTACCTATTCTACAAAAACTAATATGTTGACTCATTTTTCGACAAGATTTTGGGATATATAGATGTGCTACAGCAATCAGATCCGAAATCAACTGAGCTCAAGCGAACTGCCCCTGGTCGCTTTTTGCAGACGGTTGTTCAGCTACTTCAAGCTGGGGCTGAACTTTGTACTGCTGACAAGTGGGGGATCACTCCGCTAATGCTTGCAGCCACCATCAAAGACCCAATATTAATGGAAACACTTCTTGATCGTCTATCAGATGAAGACAACCTGCTCACTACAGACACAGATGGAAACACAGCTCTTCATTACAGCTACGCGTTTTGCCAGGTACTTACTATTTCGTTTTATCTGAAAAAAAAAAAAAACTCAAAAAGTAAACTTTAGGCTCAGATTTCAACAATACTGGGAGATCACATGGACGATGAAGACGTTGAAAACAAGCGGGGCAAGACTCCGTTCGAGATAACTGGATCCCGAGACAAAATATACCCGAAAGACTATCAACAATTTCTGAACTATCAACAAAAGCTGAAGAAACGACAACGAAGACGTGAATAAAAAACACAAAAAGCTCACTGTCTTTGAGCTCTTTTCAATACAATGTCAGTCTCTGTTTGCTCTTTGAATAAACGTCGCTGGAAGTCCAATTCCACCTGTTCTTGTCTGCGTTGAGCGCATCTCTCCGCCTTCTTCACGTGTGCAGCTTGCGTCTTGCATAGAAAAACCAACTTCTGCAGCTCCTGGACGCGTTTCCGTAGTGTTTCATTACCTCCACTAACGAGCATCAACTCGTAATCTCTGCGTCGGTTCTCCGTTTCATTCTGTAGCTGTTCTACCTTGGCCTTCTGCTTGGTAATTTTCATCGTCAGATAATCACAAACGGAAGAACGAGACGCTCTTGTAGTCACTACACGTGGTTCCTTTTGATCCCGTAGAATTTGAATCGCAATCTGAAGCTGTGTGAGTTCTTGATGAGCCTGGTAAGACGCCCATTGTTCTTCTTCTTCGCGTGAGAGCTCTAATGCCTTCTGTCTCCTCTTCATCTCTTGTATTGCTTTTTGCGCTAGAAGAACATTTTTCTTGTCCATTTGACGATGGAAGAGCTGCGTTGCCAGTGCGTGTTCCCATTTCTTCTGTTGATCATCAATTTCCTCTGTAATTTCTGCTTCCTGTTGAGTCAGAGCCTTCAATTCATGACTGAGCTTGACTTTCTCCTCTTGAAGACCATCTCGATGTTCATAGAGAAGTTTCAATTCTTTCTCCTTCCGATTCGTCCCTGGACTGTCAACACCTTCTGTCGAAGATTTAGAGATTTTACTCGATATTCTCGGTTGTCTGGGAGATACTTTCGAGCTACCAGACGTAGCAGCAGCACGGACGAGACAATCCCGTACGTGTTGGTCCTTCTTGTTAAGGATTTCCAGTCGAATGACGCTCTTGTTAAGCGTTTCCACTTGCGTTTTCAAACCTGAGACCGATTCCTGCAACTCCATGACTTCCTCCACCATTTGATGGTGCTGTTGATACTTGGTTTGTGCCTTTTCCATCATAAAGTCGAGCTCAACTTGCCGTTGCCAGCGTTTATCCTGTGCATGGAGTTTGTCTCGATCCATATAGTCACCATTTGAGCTGTCCTTGGGTTCTGCTGCCCACCTACTGAAATTCTCCGGGTTGCGAGCTCCTTCATCGCTGTTGAGGATATTCTGCAGACGTTTACCGATCGCTTTGTTCTCTATCGCGACTTGTTGCACAAATTTCGTCCGATTCACATTGGAATGAGCTTTGTGGTCATGTTTTCTCGCTCCGTATTGAGGTGGCGTCACCTTCTGCTTCTCTTGAGCTTTAGCTTGAGCGGATTGACGACTCCGACGAGCTTCTTTCCACTCCAAACGCTTGGCAAACGATCGGTTGTCCTTAGCAATCTGCTGCTCGAATCGTCTCCGATTGATACAGCTACTACTTGTCTTTGCTGGCGCTCGAGGCTTTGAGCTTAAAGTTTTTTCCTGTCGGACACTCCGTTTCGAAGGAGCTTTCGACACGGTACTGAGAGAATGAGGGATGTTCGATCTCGTCTTGCTCTCGTACGTTGGGGTGAACTTGAAGGAAGCGATTAAAGTCGGAGATTCCGTTCTCTCTTCCATTAGACTTCGAGCGGATACATTCCCATATCCAAGACGCTTCCCACTACGTGATCGAAGCTCAAGAACTCGAGTTGTGAACGGAGAAGTGGTGAGTAGTTCTTGCATGAGACTTTGCAGTGGAATTGTCGCCTGGCCGATGTGTTCGTTGGCTCCATTCCGAGAACTACCGTCTACACTTGAAGCGGAGAAGACTGTGAATAATACAGTACCTGGAAGCTGATGCCATGCTGGTTTCATAGCTGGAGGGATGATACGAGGAAGCAGCTCCAGCTGGAAAGCTCCGTTTTGTTTGCTTCGTTGATTGTCTCCACTTAGTAATTCTTCACTCCATACAGGATTGATGGATCCTCGAGCAATTGCGGTAGTTGCGAGCGTCTCCTTACATCGTAGCATGGCACGGGTATCTTCAGATTCTACGAATGACACACGAACAAAAGCGTTGGGGGCCAGGGATCTACTGGTTTGAAGCCCAGTAGCGCGTAGAACCCTCCCTTGCAAAAACCCTTTGACTGGAACGGGTTCAGTATAACAACTTGGACGTTTACCCATCGAACTCTTGTCAAAAGTAGCTGGCATTTCCGAAACTACGGATTGTTCGCCATCGCTAGTGTCAGGTTCACCACTGTCTGGTAGAATGTTCTCCTCCTGACAACGATTTACCTCTTTTTCTTCTGGTTCATCCACCTCGAAGCCGCTGGGTTCTTCATTCTCTACTACTATACCCTTTCCTTCAGGCTGTTGACTCTCACTTTGCTCGTATTCATCATCATAAGAGCTTTCAGGAGACATTGGTGGCTCAATCATCTCTGGAGCTTCTCTTTCAGCCCGTAGTTCTTCATAGTTCGCCTGGGTTTGCGCTTCTTCTTCACCTTCAACTAACATAGGCTGGTTTTCATCTTCCCACCGTTCATCGCCATCGTCATAGACGACATAGTACCCTTGGTCTCCATTATACTCCTGAACGGTTCCTTCAAACCACTCCTCCTCTTCCGACCAATACACTCGAACACGCTTCCCCACTCGCTCTTGAGCCATTGATACACGCCTAAATCGAGCTTCAACACCTCATGCCACTCGAAACGACCGACAGTTTATCTTCAACTACCCCCCATTTAGCCATTCCGACGACTAAGAGAGGCATGAACTAGGCCGGAAGTCGATATTCTTAGCAGCTTTCTTGTCTGACAACACGTTCGAGAATTCACCATGCTAACCTTGGCGCAAGCTTTCACACCATTCACTTCTGCTTTCTCCTCCAAGCAAGTCAGCTCGCCCCAGCACCCGCGTTCACCATGGACTTCTCGAAACGTATGAAGGACTTGATTCTACCGCCGGCACCCCCGTCCATCAAGCCGAGCACCAATTCCGCTGCTGCCGCTACTACTACGACGGTGCAGTTGGTTCCACCGGCCATGACCGTACTCGACCTGAACGAGCATAAAGGCGTCCGTCGTGCACCGATCAAGGAAGAAGCTGTGGAACCGGATCTGGACAGCAGTCAGCATGTCCGCGTGCCCAAGAACAACCAGACCCGTGCCATGATCACCAAAGCTCTCAAAGCGCACTACCTCTTCTGCTCTCTCGACCAGGGTGAGATTGATGAGATGATCGATGTTATGGCGATGGTCACCGTTCAGGCGGGCGAGCCGGTCATCGCGCAGGGTACGTCGGGCAAGTGCTTCTATGTCTTGGAGAGCGGAAACTGTGACATCGTGGTTGACGGCAAGCTGGTGGGCACGTACACGAATGGTGACGCCTTTGGTGAGCTTGCACTGCTCTACAATTGTCCACGAGCGGCTACGATCCGAGCTACCACCGGGTGCATCCTCTGGACGGTAGAACGCACGACGTTCCGCAAGATCATGGCCAACACGGCTTCAGCCACGCAACTCGCGCGTGTCAACTTTCTCAAGAACGTGGAGTTGCTACAGCGTTTGAGTAACAACCAGTTGCAGAAGGTGGCGGCCGCTCTCAAGTTGCAGCGCTTCAATGACGGCGACTACATTATCCGACAGGGTGACGACGGCAACACGTTCTACATCATTGTGGAGGGAACGGTTCGATGCACGTCGCGTGCCGGGGGCAGTGACGAAGCGGAGAAGGAGCTCATGACACTTCAACGTGGGAACTACTTCGGTGAAATGGCTCTCGTGCTGAACGAACCACGCCAAGCGAACTGCATCGCTGTGGGTGCCGTAGACTGTTACGTTATGGACCGCGCGGAATTCACCAAACTGCTGGGTCCGCTGCGTTCGTTGATTGATCGTCAAATGCGCATTCGCGTACTGCGTAGTGTGCCGCTCCTTTCGTCATTAACTGACGATGAACTCGACATCCTCGCACATGCACTCAACGTCGTGTCGTTCGAGGACAAGAGCACCATTATCAAGGAAGGAGATGCTGCCGATACGTTCTACATGATCTCGGACGGCAAGGTGAGCGTTCGCAAGTCGGGTTTCGAGATCATGCAGCTCAGGTCGGGTGAGTTCTTTGGTGAACGTGCGCTTCTCGCCAACGAGCCACGCGCGGCTGACTGCGTGGCGATCGGCCGTGTCGAATGCCTCACGCTTCAGCGCGCAGCCTTCGAACAGCTCCTGGGCAAGCTCGACCACATCATGCAGCGTGAAATGCAGCGTCAGCAGCTCGTTCAGCAGTCCGTTATGAGCAACAGGAGTGATCCATGTGCGAGTTCGGCTACCCCACCACCCGCACCGACAAAGAACATTCTGTACAAGGACCTGGACAAGATCCGCACCATTGGCACGGGCACGTTCGGACGTGTCATTATCGTTCGCCATCGCCCCACGAACCAGGCGTTCGCACTCAAGTGCATGTCGAAAGCGTTGATCGTCGAGACGCATCAGCAGAAGAACGTCATGTACGAGAAGGGGATCATTGCCGAGTGTGACCACCCGTTCATCCTCAAGCTCCACGAGACGTACCAGGATGCCAACCAGCTCTACATGCTCTTCGAACTGGTGCAAGGTGGTGAGTTGTGGAGTCTCCTCTACGAGAAGGCTTTCAAAGTTGCCAAAGGAGTTTGCGGTGCTTTCGACGTCTCGGCTGCGAGGTTCTACATTGCGAACGTTGTCGAGGCGCTGCGGTACCTTCAGAAGATGACCGTCGCGTACCGTGACTTGAAACCGGAGAACCTGGTGATCGACAGCGCCGGCTACCTCAAGATGGTCGACTTTGGTTTTGCCAAGCACGTGCCATACCACCGCAATGGTGCGCTTTACGAACGCTCCTTCACCCTCTGCGGTACGCCCGAGTATCTCGCCCCGGAGCTTGTCTTGAATAAAGGCCACGGCAAGGCGGTGGATCATTGGGCCCTTGGTTGTCTACTGTACGAGCTCATTGCCGGCCGCACGCCGTTCCAGCACAACGACCAGAACAAAATCTTCGAGAAGATCTTGCAAGGCCGTGCCATGGTCAAGTTCCCGCCCAAATTCGACCCGGACGCTAAGGATCTGGTCATGAAGCTGCTCGAGACAAACCCGGCGCTTCGTATCGGCTCGTTGGCTGGTGGGATGCAGGATGTGGTGAATCACCCGTTTTTCACGAACGCCAAGTTCGACTGGGCCGCGATGGTCAAGAAGACTATGAAGGCTCCGTACACACCGGCGATCAAGGACGCATTCGATGCCGGCAACTTCGACGCGTATCCGGAGGACACGAAGATCCGTCCATTCACAGGCAGCGACACCTTCGAAGGCTTTTAAGTGCCAACTATGGAAGAGGAGGTTAGAAAAATTCATAATCTATTAGGCATAACGCTGTAACAATACACCTAGAACTCACAACTGTGTCCAGCGGAAGTATTTACCAGCCCATGTCGCGACCAAGAAGTGCGTACAGCTTCTCGTTGTAGGGTGCGTAGAAAGCGGTCAGCTTGGCTCGAACGCTGTCATCGATAGGGTCGTACTTGCGCGTGTTCTTGGCTGAAGTATCCTTGATGCGGTGATATGGCAAATCCAGGAAATTAAACACCTTGTCCATGGTGGTCTGCAAGATACATCCAAAACAAGTTAGCAAGAATTAAGCAACGAAAGCAACAGGACAACGTACGTGGAGATTGTCCGTAGTCTTGAACTCATCCAGGGTCAGCAGCAGCACGTTCTCCTTTCCGTATGCTTCGATCCAGCCAGCCAGTTGCAGCGCGTACAGGCCACGAGCCACGAAAGAGTGCGCGCCATGGTCGAACTCTACACGCTGGCGCATGACCTTCTCATCGAACTCCTCGAAGTCCATATCCGGGTGTACACCCAATTTCGAGAGGTCCTCAATTTCGTCGTCGACAAGCTGCTCGAAGCTGCGGCCCTTGAGGTGGCGGTGGCCGCGGTTAAGCTTTTGTTGCTCAGAACCCTCTTCGTCCGCAGTCATCGAGTAGTGCGAGTACGCGCGCTCCACGGGGTTGCGCATGATGGCGAGGATCTTGCGGCAATGCGGGATCACGTGCTTCATGCGGTTGATCACCGTCTTTCCGCCGAGCATGTAGCTGGGTGTTGCCTCGCCCGACATGAGCGACGGGAACCGGTATAGGATCTTCCTTTCCAGATAGGTATCTTCATAATACCGGAGATGTTTCTTAGCGCCTTCAGGAGTGGACGGGTCAGGTAGCTCCTTGTTCCAGCGCCAGTCGAAGTAGTGGGTCTCCTTACGCTTAGCAGGCCACACCAGGTCGTGTTGCAGGATATAGTCGTAAAGCGACGTTGTACCTGCCTTCTGCGCGCCAATGACAACGAACGAAGGCGGCACTCGCTTGCCGTAGTCAGTAGACAAGTCGACAGAGCGACGTGTCTGCCAGACGGTTGTACCTTGCTTGAGATCCATAGTGTTAAGAGGGAAGTCCTTTTCAACATAGTCGAAGATCATGTGCACTCGGTGCTGATCCCAGTTGTTCTTGACGCGATGGCGACTGATGTTGTTGAGCTCGTAGAGGTTGCCCTGTTTCAACTCGTACTTCTGCATGCTCTGGTCGTTGGGACCCACCATGAAGTCGATGTCCGGGCTCGTGAACACGGGGATGTGCATGCGGTGCGTGAAGTGCACCCAGGAGCCAGTGTCATGATGCACAGGGATGTCTGCTCCAGGTGGCATGGAAGCCAGGATGCAACGAACAATGCGGTTCACAGGGATGTCAATCTGCTCGAAGATGGGGGCGAGTTCCTTCTGCCACGAATGGAACCACGGAAACGTGAAGACGTTCTTAAGGTAGTCGTCACAGAAGACGAATACCACTTTGCCAATACCCCAGGTATCATGGCCAGCTCGACGTACAGGCACATTGTCCTTTTGGTTCTTCGGATCCCAGAGCTCCTGACCTTCAGCTAGAATCCGTTTCTGCAGTAACGAGATGTCGATGTTCTCCTGACGAGGCACTACCATTGCGTAGTTCTTAGCTACTTCTTTAGGCAGCTCCTGCATCGGAACTTTCTTGTGTCTGAAGATACAGATCAACATTATTAGTACCATTTTAAATTGATGCCTCATGACAAGCATGATAAGACTCGCACTTACTCGAGCGGCACATGGGTAAAAGCAGTCATAGGCAGGTGAAAAGAGCAGTAAGACTGTGTTCGGGTGGTTAATGCTCTATGTGAGGCTTGTAGTGTAGCGAGGGAAGGCACGCAATGCAGACCAGCAGATCAACAGCGTCTCCATGCAGCAAAAACTGCCTTACGTCAGTAGATATGTGTACCACATAAAATGCTAATACTTTTTTAAAGCGCCTTAGTGAAGCGCGCTTAAATTTTAAAACAAATGTTGTTACTCGAAGGTTGCTTGAAGACGTCGGGCCCAGCCAGCCAACCAGTGGCCTCCCCCGCGTGGTTGGTTCCGAGCGCGACGAGAGCCGTCGACAGTCTTTTTGCGGCGCCGTCTTCATCAAGTTTCAATTTTAAAGACTAGCAATATGGTACGTTGTCTTTGGCGATTGATTTGAGGCCAACGCCAATGCGCACAAGCAGGACTCAACATGTAGAAGGTTGGTCGATGTCTCGACTGTGTGATCACGTTGGTTGCAGCTCTGCAGCGGCAATAGCAAGCTCGCAATCTTCAGGTGAATCTGTCTATCGAGTGCGCGCTCTTCTTCTAGCCTACTGGAGGATAAAAAGTGAAAACTACGGAGATAAAGGGATCAACGCGTGGACTACGAGAACGCTAAAGCAGGTCGACAGGATAATATCGAGGAGAGGAGCGCAGCCTTGACAGACAGATACACACAGCCGCAGATCAGACTTTGACCGACCCTCTCTACAGTTGAAAAACAGGCCAGCATTTTATCAGTCTGGAACGCAATGCTAACAGGGTTTTTGCTCTCGTGCTGTGTGATATCAGGGTATTGATCTTGTCGCTGGTGGCAAGGTCGTCGGCAAGAAGAACCGCACGAACCCCAAGTCGGACAATGTGTACCTGAACCTTCTGGTGCGCCTGTACCGCTTTCTGGCTCGTCGCACGGACGCCAAGTTCAACGACATTGTGCTCCGTCGTCTCTACCAGAGCAACACCAACCAGGCTCCTCTGTCCCTGGGCAAGGTCGCTCGCTTCATGAAGAAGCACGAGGGCAAGATCGCCGTCGTGGTGGGCACGGTCACGGACGACATCCGTCTCCTGAACGTCCCCAAGCTCTCGGTTGTTGCCCTGAACTTTACCGAGACTGCCCGTGCTCGCATCGTCAAGGCTGGCGGTGAGTGCCTGAGCTTCGACCAGCTGGCCCTGCGTGCCCCCAAGGGCACCAACACGGTCCTTCTCCGTGGCGCCCGCAAGGCCCGTGGCGTGTACGCCCACTTCGGCCACAAGTCGACCCTCGAGTCTGTGCACACGCACGACCACGTCAAGCCGTACGTCCGCAGCAAGGGCCGCAAGTTCGAGCGTGCCCGTGGCCGCAGGAAATCGCGTGGCTTCAAGGTGTAAGCGGCCTAGCCAAACACACACTGAAACCAGGCTTTCTCTGTCTTGTACATTCTGGACGTGGTTTCGGGTGGTCACCTCCGTGTATCGGGTGTGGCAGTTGTAGCAGCAGTTGTGCTAGGAGCTGTTGCGTGCTGGCGTCGAGTTCATCTCGTTGTCTGGCACCGCTGCTGCAGTCGTGGAGACGGCTACTTGCTTATCAGCGGTTGGAATAAACAAACCCAGGGAATAAAATTGAGACGCGCACCATTATTGTCTTCACCCTTCTGTTAGCTGTAGACATTCAGAGGCTTTTGACTGTTCTCATAGCCGTACTAGGCAACAACAGTAAAAAAAGTATCGTGGTTGGAAGGATCATTTCCTACGTGACAAAATGTACTTGAGCTTCGCGACGATCTCAGCTGTTCAAGTTGACAACGCATGAAAAGATGTGCAATTAGTCCGTATTCAGCAGCAAGTGCCAAGCCAATCCGACAGTACGACGTACCGCACTCATACGGTGAATCCGCAGTGTAATCAGTAATGATCTCTTCGATGCTGTCTTTGAAGTAGATCTGAAATTCGGATGGATCTTGGTTGAATCGTACCCACACCACACCAGACATTGGTCGCTCTGCCTGTAATCAAAATAAATGAACGGGTAAGCTACAAGTACAATACACAGCATACGCTCGGAACGTACAATCTTTGTGGACTTGCTGGAAGTGATGACACGCTCGCCCACTTTGCGGTTGTAAATCTTGTTAAGATCGATACCCAGCATACGCTGCTGCTTCTTGCCGTACTTGTTCTTCTTGATAACGTGCCATTCCTTGAACATGGCTGCTGTAACATCGTTGAACATAAACGTCTCTGGAGGCGGGCGGGAACGACTATCGACATTTGCAGTCTCCTCCACAGCCGAAGGAGCTGGAGCAGCAATCTGCGGTGCATCGGCAAAGATTTCTGGAACAACACACACCATATCAACTGTCAGACGTCGAATTCCTCTCAGAGCAAGCAGAAAGCCGAAACTTACTCGTAGCAAGAGTAACTTCATGGAGATTCAGTGGGCGCAGCTTGGTATGCATATCAATTTCATCGCTAGCAAGGTCCAAACGTTCACGGTCTGCCTCGCTGATTTTGAGCACGTACAGCTCTTGGAAGAGTTGGAGCCGATGCTTTTTGTTAAGCGTCGGAAGCAAATCCTGGCCCACCGTCGTGCCGTCAATAGCCACCACAGTGTAGTCATCACTCTTGGGCCTAAAGTTCACAAAGTTGACAATAGACAACTATTAGCGAGACATATCAGTGTTAACGATGCCATTGCGAGAGTCCACCGTACATGAAGATCTTGAGGAAGGCTTTATCGTTGGGTAAGGGTGCCTTGGCAGCAGCAGCAGCAGGCTTCGTAGCTGCAGCAGGTGCAGCAACATCTACAAAAGACAGCAGTAACATGTATGAGAAGCTGAAATGACAATCAGAAAACACACAGAGCTGCCGTACCAGCAGGCGCATCACCCGACGGCGGACAAGCATCCGGTCGTTCACACAGGCAATACTCGTGACCCCCAGCGTCACCAAAGTTTTTGATCTTTCTTGAACGGTCCAACGCTGCAGTCAACAGACATATTAGCACGTGCATATGACAGCAAACTACTGAATCCACAAACCAGGGAAGTCCTCATCCGGATAACCGTCCGAGTCGTGCAGTCGAAGCTCGTAGCACTCGGGGTGACCATAATACAGTGGTGGTTGATGTGCATCCACCTGATGCACTCTCAGAAGTTCCTGAATAGCCTCATCCACTGTCGACACATCATACAACTACACTCAAATTAAGTACTTCAAGTACAAACAACTCCCCACAAGTTAGAAAAGACACTCACATCGATCTTCATCTCGTCTCTCGTGGGCAAGTAGATAGTCAGATGCAGCACAGCTCCTCCGTCTGCACCCATCATAGGTGGTCTGGCCCCCATAGCAGTAGCAGAAGGACCTTTAAGAGCCTTATCCAGTAGTGAGGATTCGTGAAATGAGATTGGTGCCACTTCCTCCTTCTCAAAGACAAACCCGTCACCTGGCTTCTTCTCCGCCGAGGCAGATCCATCCTTCTCTCCTGTTTTAACACTAGCAGCCACACTCTTCTTATCTCTTCCAGCTTGTGTAGATGTGCGTCGTCTTGTCATATTGCTAGAAGCCACACTCTTCTCCCTCCCTTCTCTCGTCTTCACAGCTTCATCTCCTGTCTTCCCATTGGCAACAGATACACTGGAGCTACTTCCCTTACGTAATCCCTTGGGCGACTTCTTAGCTCCAGAGGGAGACGCCCCCGAGCCTGAAGACGAAGCTAAAGGCTTGAATGCAGTCATCTTGTCAATCCACGAATTACGCAACTGCGACTCCATTTTAGGCGACGAATTGTAGATCCGGTCCACCTCCGAGTCCCCGCGGTCATGGAACGTGGGGCTATTGCAGGCCGCCAGCCTCATGAGCCCCACCACGTGGTTCAATTCACTCAGCTCCGTGAACTGCATGTTGGCGCTCTCAATTCAAGAGTGAATGTTGCTGTCCCGCAAAAGGAAAATTTCGGAATTACATCAATATCCAAATGAAAGTATAGTTAGATAAAATACTATTTACATATCTGTATGATTAGATTCGCAAGAACTTCTAACAAAGATAGCCACAGTTCTATCTGGTCTTCCAGCAGCTTCGTCCCGCACTAGGTAACAGCTTAGGCCATGTCGACGGGTGCAGCCACGTCAGGTGGGGCTGATGAAGCGCTCTTCCCCCCGTCTAAGGCTGTGATCCTCATCGGTGGACCTAATCAGCAGGGCAACCACTTCCGTCCTCTATCGCTTGACCTACCCAAGCCATTGTTCCAATTGGCAGGTAGAGAGATGCTCTACTTCCACGTAGAAGCCTGTTCACGCGTCCCGAACCTGAAGGAGATCCTGATGATCGGTTCCTACGATGAGGGACTATTCTCGCGCTTCTTCGACTCGGTCTGGCGTCGCTTCAACGTGCAGATCCGCTATTTACGCGAGGAGAAGGCGCTGGGCACTGCAGGAGGCATCCGTTTCTTCCGTGACGAGATCTTGGATGGAGACCCGGCTAGCATCTTTGTGCTGCACTGTGATGTATGCTGCTCTTTCCCTCTCAACGAGATGATGCACTTCCACTTGAAGCATAAAGGCTCCTGCACGGTGCTGGGCAAACGTGTTTTCCATGATGAAGCTAAGAAATACGGCTGCCTTGTGGCTGATCCGATGAGCAAGGAGATCCTCCACTGGGCTGAGAAACCAGAGACCTTTGTGAGTGATATCATTAACTGCGGAGTCTACCTTTTCGACGTATCGCTGATGGACACGATCGTCAGCGTGGGGGACAAGATCAGTCGACAGAGACTACGCAGCGAGTCAAACTCTGAAGCCAACACGCAACACGACCTCAAGAAACTCTTTCCGGAATTTAGTAACCTCGACAATCTTCGGTACGTCCAGTGTTCTGAAGTGTTGTGATTTTTTGTGCGTCTGCGCTAATGCGTGTGCTGGTGTTGCTTGCTAGACTGGAGCAGGATGTGCTGCTACCGCTCGCGGACCAACACTGTCTCTACCTGTACGAGCTTGGCGACTTCTGGTGCCAGATCAAGACGCCGGGAATGGCAATCACGTGCTCTGAGTTGTACATGCAACGGTTCCGCTTTACAAACCCCAGCGCTCTGAGCACGACGGGTGGGAAGCTGTCGCCGATTATTGAAGGCAACGTAGTGGTGGATCTATCGGCCAATGTGCACCCAACGGCCAAGTTGGGCCCGAACGTGACGATTGCAGCAGGCGTGACCATTGGACCTGGAGCACGAGTCGCCCACTCTATCATTCTCGAGGGCGTGACCATCAAGGATCATGCTTGTGTGCTCTTTTCCGTCATCGGATGGAACTCGATCATCGGCCAGTGGGCTCGTGTCGAAGGCCAGCCGCCCAACGCGTCGCAGATCCAGGTGCACTCGGCGGAGACAGCGCTGGTGCGGGACGTTACCATTTTCGGCGTGTCTGTTGTGGCCAACC
This sequence comes from Phytophthora colocasiae, assembly GCA_018806915.1. Lineage (NCBI taxonomy): Eukaryota > Oomycota > Peronosporomycetes > Peronosporales > Peronosporaceae > Phytophthora > Phytophthora colocasiae. The sequence continues at coordinate 808,564 of JAGKQI010000054.1, read as the reverse complement.
CCGAGGTGATTATTCGTAATTGCATCGTTCTGCCACACAAGACGCTCACGCAGAGCTACCACGATGAAATCCTATTGTAAGGGGCCCATTGTTAGCTCCGCTCCTTTAAACTTCACAGTGTTGCGTTAATATCGAGTTTTTGGTTAATGAACACCTTTGTGCAGACAAAAAATCAAAACCCTTAGCGGCATCAGACCTGGGTCATGTCGTCACCCAAAACAGAGAGAAGCCACCAGGGAGGCAAAATCATGTTTTATCCAGTGTGCGCGCCATTCGCGACGTCCTCGAGAAGCAGCGCTGTATCAATTCTGCAGATTTCCTTCGATGATGGTCTTCAGCTGTGACCACTCAGTCATGGTAAATAGCACAGGTCTCTCGTTGGCAACACCCGAAGCTTTAGCAACACATTCATGAAGTGATGTGTAGCCAAACAACGGATGCGTATCGATTCCATAGTTGTCCACCAGCTTCTGCAGCAGCGTTGCTGATTTTGTTGTAGTATCAGGAGCGACCCAAATGCCAACATCAGCCGCAAGTAGCGCCAGCAGATCCATGGCGCTATCGCCAACGTACACAATCGTGCTGTCAGTGTCCTCCTTCCGTAGCTTTTCAATCCACTTGGCTTTATCCGCTGCAGACTGCACCTTCACATCAATCTCACCTGTTGTCAAGCCCTGTTCATCCACCCTCAATTCTTCCAAAACAACAACTGTCAGTCGTCTTTAGCTACACGTCATCCGTTAACCTTCCACTCACCATTGGAAATGATGTGCTCCATCTCATTATCGGCACCAGCTTCCAACATCACATTTCGCACCACCTCCGTGCTCCAATTAGCAGATATGATCTTCCAGTCATCAGTAAGTTGCAGCGTTTTGACCACATCCGGCCTGATCTCGACGGTCCTAGCTGCCTTGGCCAGTTCTTGGTGCGGAATTCCCTGCAAAACTTGACTCGCCACCACTCGATATTGAGATCGCAAGTCTACCGAAGAATATCCCTCTAAGAACTCGTGAAGCCCTGCACTGTCGAATTTTCGGTTGGATGTTTCCTGCCATTGAGCCTCGTAGCGCTTACGGAGCTCATTGGACTCGTCTTCATACTGCGTTGCCACCTGCCCATAGGAGTTATTCACCAGGCCAAAGAGCACTGATGTCGTGTCTTCATGAGTGATGGTCTCATCAAAGTCCGTGCACAGCAGTAAACGCTTCGGCTTCGTGGGGAACTTCATGTGGCGCACTGATGCCAACATGGGGGAAAAATGACTATGCGTTATCAGAACATCTGATTCTGAGTCAAGAGGGTACACAAACGTAACCCCAAACGTACCCTTCATCGTCTTGGACAGCACAAGACCAGACCATCATGGCGTTAAGGAACGAGACGCTGGGGCAGGCCAAGCAACGCCATAAACTGGAGCTTCGTGTACGTGCGAGCAGGGCATTTGTCTCATCTATCTACTCGTGCAATTTTCTTGACAATCCGAGCTCTGTGTTTTTCTCCACGATATTTACCCTACTTTACGTACTCGTAGAACCTGCAAAATGACATTAAGGCGTTTCAGAAGAAGGCCAAGAAGGACAGACTGAGCAAGAAGGACATGGAGACCCAAGTCGCGGCCTTGGAGAGTGCCGTGAAGGAGCGTCATGAGCAGGAGCTTCGTGCTTTCGAAGCAAAAGGCGAGGATACCTCAGACGCAACCCCCACTGAAGCTGAAGCTGAGCCTGCAATGCCTTCCAAACAGGCTAAGGCCCAGGCCAAAGCTCAACGCAAGCGTGAAGCAAAGAAGAAAGAGGAGCGTGAACGTCGTGAGCGTATCGAAGAGGCGAACAAGAATACAGTGAGCGAGCGACAGATCGAGGCCGACATGATCTTGGGGCAGCTGTCGAGACACGGCCTCACGATCAAGGATATCCCGTCCGATGGACACTGCATGTACCATGCTGTGGCAGATCAGATGAAGCAGAAGAACTTGCCTATTCAGGACGAGGTGGCAGGATTTCAATACCTGAGGAAGCTTACGAGTGAGTACATGCTCGCTCATCCGGATGATTTCCTGCCGTTTATGGCGCTGGATGAATCTGGTCCAAGTCTGGAAGATGCATTTACGACGTATTGCAGCCGAGTGGCGAATACTGCGGACTGGGGTGGGCAGCTGGAGCTCCGAGCTTTGGCGTGTGCACTAAGAACGCCCATCGAAGTGTTCTCGGCAGAAGGCGACGTACTTGTGATGGGTGGCGAGTTTGTGAACGAGGATGACCACAGCGCTCCCACACTGCAGCTCACTTACCATTTGCACTACTACACGCTAGGTGAACACTTCAACTCCGTCACACCTGTGTAAACGGTTTGGAGCTAGAGCTGGCAAGGAAAGCAATATCGATCTCAAAAAGAAGGCAGCATTCAAAGTGTTGCACTGTTCCCGCTTGGATTACAACCAAGTTTCCTCCGCCATCAACTGTTTTACGGGAAACATTGTTATTTGTTATGCTACAGGTTACTTAAACGTTCAGGCACAACTGGTCCAAGGCTGCACGACAATGGGAGGCTAGCTGGGCATCACGGTGTTTGGCGTGTACTCGAAGAAGATGCAAGCACCGCTCATCATTTACACTGGAGGCAGCAACAGACCGTGGGTCTACTTCCGACGCCAGCCTGGCGAAAGCACCAAGCGCTCGAGCACATTCCCGGAGTAGCTCAATTGAAAAGAGAGATCGCTCGCTTGCGTGCTCGAGCTGTGCCAATACGACCGGAGTGGCTTGGATCCGAAGCTGTTGTGCTGTCAGCTGAGCTAGCGCCAGTTCACTCTCAGGAAATCGTGGGACGGCACGAGCAATGTTAGCCAAGGCTCCGACGGCGCATCGTGACATGCTGAGATCAGTAGCTTCCGCTGCTTGAACCAACGGGGCAACTAGGTCGGCTTGAGCAACCAGGCAGGAGTTCTGAACGTCCTCTGTGAGCTCCGCGAGCCCAGCACATCCTTCTCGCATTGCATCAAGGTACCGTGATGTCAGCATGATCTTCATTGCCTCGACACCTGAGCTCGGCGTCGGTTTCTTGAGTGACAGTGTACGCCATAGCTGAGTTCCCAGACCGTCGTGGTCTGTTGAATGTGACTGCATCGAAGTTCCATGTTGGTTTGATCCAAGATCAATATCGCCTGAAGCGTTTTCCCTCGCAATGCGCTTTTGGCCGCTGCTTTGTGAACACGGGAGTGCTGTCGCATCAATAATTGGTGTCAGTTTCTGGTGAAGAATGCGGTACAGTCCGTCCCAGAGCAATACACTGCCGCTGCGTCGCTGAAATTCCACGAGCAATGTGCGTTGATGTGCATACACCCTCACTACAAACTCGACGTGGCTGTAGTGGACATACTTGAGGCATTTAAACTTGCACTTGAGTGGATGGAAAATGGCTTCAATGCCTGAATCCGCGAACAACGCCGCCAATTTTGAAGTCACCTCTGCAGCTGCAGTCCCTGCTCCTGAATTGGTCCTTTTGGCTTTACAATAGAAGTGATACTGGTCTACCGGATACGGTGGAGGAGGTAAGGAAGGCGCGATGATATGCTGCAGCACAGAAGGTAGTGCTTCCTGTCGCTCTTCTTCTTCCTCCTCCTCATCCATAACACTGTCCAACTCCTCCTCTTCATCGTCCATTTCATCGTCACTTCCCAGTCCAAAATCATGTCGTCCCGTCTTGGGATTCACCACGTACGACGCGAAGCTGCTGGTGCTGCTGGTACTAGCACAACTGTTGCCACTAGCCGTTCGCGCTCGTCTCAGTCTTCTCCACTGCTCATAAGGAGTGCTTTGTCCTCCATTATTACTCTCACTATGCCCACTGGAGCTCGGCGAGAAGCCATCGACGTTCGAATTGGCACTAACTTTAGTCGTCCGACTGCTGCGGAAGACTGGAATCCCCAGCGCCCCATGGCTGCGACTAAGCGCAGCTCTTCCCCCTGTTTCACTACGTCGCAGCTCCATCTTGGACGGCAAACGGGACGTCGAAGAGCGTAAAGAAGACGTCGAAGACGTGCTGGAATGTGTCGAAACAAGACGTGGAGGCCCGTCAAACGACCCGCGCGAGTTATGCAGCACCTGAGACTGCTGCATCGACGGTCGCTGGTGTTGGCGATGGTAGTGGTGCTCTAACTGAGCGATGGGCTGCTGCGGATACTGACGACGTAGCCGACGTGCGGCTGCGCGGCTGTCCGATACGCCAGACACGTCGCTGTTAGCGGCGATCGCGGCGTTTTCCTGGCCGCTGCTGCGCGAGCGCTGCATGGTGGGAATGGTGCGGCTGGTGATGAGACCTGACTGGGGGCCGGTGCTCTTGCGCGGGTTCCACGCGGGCTGGAAGGCCATGGCAGAGCGGCTCGACCGGCTGGTCTAATGAGGGAAATGGGGTGCTGCTGGAAGGCGGACTAAGCCCCGGCGATACATTGGAACTGATTTGACTTGAAAGTTGTATGGCTTTTTCATTCGGTTGTAATAGGTTTTGCTACTGTACCCGAAATACTGGATTGCACTTTTTTTACATGCTGTAGAAAATGCACGGAACGTTCGTTTTTTTCTAAGTGAAAAAATATTTCTTAATAAATAAAAACATTTACACAGGTGGAAGGCTAGCGTCGTGTCGATCGTTGCGTCTTAGTGCGCGCATCTGCCGGTTAAACTTGCGGACGTGGCCCTGAGGATCAATAGCTGCTGCGTCCCGTTCTGCTGTTGCTGTTCGTCCAGGACTTGCAGAGCTGCAGCGTACATTCGTTGTGCTACTACCAATTCCCGAGACAATTGGCCGCGATGTCACTGCAACGAGACTTTTGGGCCGTGGAGACGTGGACTCTGCAACAGACACGGGCACAATCTCTTCTGATCCATTGGTACGCCGGATGACAAGCTTCTCCATACTCACAGGGAAAAGATATCCTCCTGTGGAGCTTTCACTGACCATATCGAGGTCATTATGGACCCCTGACGTGGTGCTACGACTGCTGTGAGCAGTTTGCCCCATTGTTGCTGTAGTGGTTGGAAGGAGGTCCTGGAAACAGGCTTTGGGGATCCCTAGTACACGCATCTGCTTCTTCTCGAGCTGCGGGATCATGGACTGTGAAGACAAGATCGTTTTCAGCACGTACACCATCCACTTCTGCTCTCGATACGTTTGCCGGACACACTGTGTGGCGAGGACGACTATACTGCAGCTACCAAACGTCCGTCGGCCTTCAACAAACGAATGAATTCCCTCCGAAGCTTCAGTCTCGTTCTCTACCCCTTGCAATAGATCCCCAGGCCGTGGAAGCAGAGGCGCGTTCGCCTGTACAAGTGTAAACCGTCGAACTCCATGCGTGGATGGAGGAGTGACACCGACAGGGTTGTCTCCGATCGTGCTGGAGTTGAAAATCGAGATCTTCTCACACTCGTAGCGAACCTGTTGCAGTTCTTCGTCCGTCTGTCGTAGCACATTGAGCAAGCTGGGTACCAGTTGACTGCGTGAATCCACAGTGGCTCCTTCTTCAATTACCAGCCGATGCAGTGTGGCAGTGCAGATTCGCCCCAGCAGAGTGTTGCGGTATCCAGGTCGTAGTCGAATTGGAGAGGTTGACGACGGCGTTAGCATTGGTGAAGAGACAGTCATACGCTGAGCTTTGGGTTTGGGCTGGGTCATGAGCTGCAGCAACGTCGGGATCACTCCCAACCGGACCATGGCTACTCGAAACACTTTGACTGTGCTCAGATTAGCGATGGCAGCACTCGCTTCTAGCAGAATTCGATCACTGGCTTGTCCCGACACAATTTCCTCCTGGAAGTATTTGATTCCGTGCAGCATGTGGCGCTCCAGCATCAAACTCACGGGTGAGTCATCGTAACCTCCATCGTTATCTTCGTCTTGCAGATCTTTGAGTGAATCAACGAGTTTATCTGCGTGGATATCGTGCAGCGTGCCATTGCCATCGTCATGCTTCTCGTAGAAGAGAGAGAGGTGCTCCGTGACACTTAATGTGAGATTTCGGATTGTGACAGCGCCACACTCTCGAAGTCGCAAATGCCTCGCAGTTCCTAACGGATTCGCCATTGAAGTCGCCGCACCACTGGCACAGACACTTACGACCACATGGACAGCTTGTGTTTCGCAGAGCTGGAGCTGGATATGCTGGTAGGTTGACAACAACATGAGAATGCGGACGCACTCACGAGCGATTACACTGCTATTTGCATGCCGCCGATGGAGGAGAGCGCAGAGACTCACAGTTCGTTGACGTAGAAGTGCCTCTGCACATTTCGGTTTCCCAGCGAGTGCATGAGTCAAACTGGCCGCTAGTTCACACGCGTGGACGTCAGTCCCCAACGCTCGATACTCTAGCAGTGGCAACAAGCGCAGAATGACACTTTCTTCCATCAGAGCCAACGCCAATGCGTCGTCGTGCGAAACGTTGTGAAGGCACTGGATCGCAGCCATGTACGTGCTCGTGCTTGTTGCTTCTTGAGGTTTATTCAGCGTCCGAGGATCATGATCGCCTGATAATTCCCAAGAAACAGACACTGGAGAGGTACCAGGTGACCCATTCGCTGTGACTTCCAGCAGAGTTAAAACAGCCCTCGGCACGCGCATTTCCCCGAAGAGATGAAGTGAATCGGTCACCAAAGAGCAGTTGGCCAGTGCTTCAACGGCGAATTGGCGAACAACCGGGTGGTCGCACTCTGTACACAAAATTAAGAGGTGCAGGGTCTTCCGTTCACACAGCATCTCCACCCACGGCTGTCGACAACTCAAATTCCGCAGTGCCATCGCAGCTGAAGCACAAGACTCAACGTCCGCATCCACGTAGTTGCGGATAACCTCGGCCACTTGAGCACGCATCAGCTCCTCATGGTTCTCATCGTAGCTGGCCAAGTTACAAATGATGGCAAGAGCGAATCTCCGACTTTCGATACTCAAGTGGTTGGCAACACATTGGAATTGCTGCACTGACTTTTGAGCTTGGCGAGTTCGGCCAAATAGGAAGGCCGTGATAGCTGGGTCATTGAAGGATGGTGCTCTCCGGTCGGGACTGCCATCACCCCTGGAACCTCCTGACTGCTTGCATTCCACTGCGGTGGAGAGATACGCCATGATCCCATTCGACAGCAGTTTGTGGTGATACTGGCGATCGCAAGACAGATTAAAGAGGGCTCGTAAACCAATACTGAAGACCTCGTCTGCCGAACCTGACATGACACCCGTATCAATCGATCCAGACCCTCGACGGTCTCCTGTTGCTCCCGCAGTGGAAGTGGGTGTAGTCGTGCCCGACATCATGACCTGTGAAAGCTTCATAAGTGCGTAGAGCACGCCATCTTCGACTACTTTTGGTCGCGTCGTACCATGAGAGAGCAGGTTGGACAACGTTTTGGCGTGGATCTGCTTGGCCTGGATCGAGTTCGCACGTAGCAAAGCCACAACGATGAAGTCTTTGAGCTCAGCAGAGGACCACACGCACTCGACAGTGGAGACGTTGCAGGCGGCGATAGCTGCGTACTGTTGACACTCCACCTGACTTGTCCGTCCAAGTCGGTTAAGCGCTCGAGCCAAGTGATCGCACTGCACTAGCTGTTGACAGCCTTCAGGTGTAAACGAGATGATCGCGAAGGCAGCCGAACAGGCCAGGAGCGATTGGGATTCCTCGTTGGCGTTGCAGCAGTTGATAAGACCCTGGATGACCCGCTGGTTTGCCGAAGTGGACGCGCACATGTGGTACAGCGTGGCGGCACAAAAAGCTTGTGTGATACCTCCTCTGGATGCCCCGGCGCTCGGTCCACTGCCTGTAGATCCTGACGGTAGCGCGCAGACAGCGATCAACATCTCTTCGGCGTCATCTGACTGCGTAATGTGCTTCTGGCTGTCTCGACGCTGAGTAGCAGCCCGTGTAAGCGCAAATAAAACCGCTGACGCGTAGCACGTGATCGGGAGCTGTCGCTGCAGCTGCAGACGTGTCGAGTGAGAAGGAGAAGCACTGAACGAGATAGAGGTGGCTAACTGCATGTACGTCCGCAAGCAGGGCAGCACCAGAGTCACGACTAACTCAATGTTCGTCATGTCCATCAGTTCGCTGGCGATAAGGAATATCGAGGCCAAGAAGCGTTCTTGGTCATCGTCAAAGGCTAAGTTCAAGGCTTGAAACTGCGCGATCTCGGAGTTTAAAGCCGCAGGAAGTGATAGGGACGTTGCGGCGTTGCTCTTCCCGTCATTATCACTCATGGTTGTCGCAAAGAAGTTAAAGCCATTCACCAACGCACGCACCACTTGGTCACCATACACAATCTGCTGCAAGTAGCTATCGAAGAGCAGGTTACACAACACGGAGGTGTAGATGTAGCGGAGTCTTCGGGAATGGCTGACATCTTCTGCTGCCGCAGCCAGGAGTTTTCCGTCTAACGTTCGAAGCAGCTCGTTCACGTACGTTGACTGATGTGCGAAGTTAAGCAGAGCCACAAGTGCATCCTCTTTCGCATCCTCCGACATGTCCGTGGTCCAGGGGAATGCCGATACACTCGAAGGACGCGACGAGCGCAAGTACCAGACTGGAGAAGGAGCTGATAGTTTGCCGAGCGCAATGGTTCCTACGATTCCCGCGTGTTCTTCATCGACGGGATGCTCGTATCCTTCAGTCATAGACGGCATTCTCCCTTCGTGCAGTTCCTCCGTCGCGTCACAGTCCTCCTCCGTCTCATCAGCCGAAATAGGAGGCAGTACTGCAATCGCGTGCAGCATCACAAGCAGTTGAGGGATCTCCGAGAAGGATGCTCTGCAGGAGCTCTCAAAGCTCAAGTTACTGAGAGTTCGGACTGCGTTTCGCATCAGTATTCGAGCGTCACGCGCAGTAGCAGCAGAACGTTGGTGATCCATCAGAGCAAGTTTCGTCGCTAACTGGATCAAGTCTGGAGGGAAATTCTGTCTTCGGAGGTCCACATTGCTGGAAAAGTTGGCCAGTGCTCGAGAACACGCGATGCCCGTGCAACGAAACCTCTCCTCGACTGTGACGCTAGATGAGGAGCTGTTGAAGTCGCGCAGAGCTCCAGACAGCATTAAACTCAAGGCCTTCAAGCCGTGGGAGCTCATCATGCTGTGATACTCGACAAATGCCGAGAAGTTGGCAAGGGTGTCAGCTGCCAGACGCAGTAGCTTCATACAGACGCTCATGTCAGCCGTCCACGATGGAGCATGTACCCCAAGACTCAGAAGATATCGCGAGCTTGAGCCTCCTCCACCACCATCCACCAACTTACACAACTGAGTCACTAAAGTATGCAGAGTTTCAGCTCCACCACCACGCAGTACGCCTAAACAGCTCGAGCGATACAGCGAAAGATTGAACAGAGCTTCAACCGCGAACTGAGACGTTGCTGGTGCCGTCGCCATCTGACTTATAACGTTCATGAGCCCAAGAGGACTTTGTACTGCTTGTGGATCTCCGACGAAGACGCGGTCAGGAAATGTGTGGCCGTAGACGACAAGATTGACGATGCAGCTCACTACCAGTTGTTGGAGAGGCACGTTGGGGACCGTGAGCATCGACATTAACTCGGTTATCGCTCGGCAACGAACCAGCACTGCAGCGCGTGCTCTACTTTGAGATAGGCGACACAGTGCAGTAGTGCACGCCACTTTGACGTCCATCAGTGGCGTCCAGCTTAGCTCCAGCAGCGCAGAGACACCGTCTCTAGAAGCGAAATCTTCTAGTACAGACGAGTCTGTGGTGATATTCGCCAGTACGGCCGCTGAATACCGGAGGAGTTTGGAATCTTCCACGTCGCTGAAGTCCGCAATCTGCCCAATGGCGCCACCCGTTATAATGGCAAGTTCGCTGCCAGCTTGACACGACAATTTGTACAGCGAGTGAGCGCAGGTCAATCGAGCTCCGAGGTTTTGCGTGTGGTCTAGGTAGGCCTCAGCATCTCGAGGCTTTGCGTCGTAGGTAGTCATGAACGCACTTGGATCTCCTCGAATTGAGTTCATCCGTTTTAGAGAGGCCTTATTCAAACTCACGCGCTTCATGGTCGCACTCTTGAACGAAGATCGCAGCGGGGATTTTCTTGGTGGAGATGCGAGTGCGTTGTGTGTCGAAGCAGTTTCAGAGGATTGGTCTTCACTTGAGAAGCGCACCTTGCTTTTGGTTCCTTCTGATGGCTGGCATGAGTCAGAAATGGCGTCGAAGTTGTTGCTAGTTCTGCTCTTGCTAGCAAACGCTGCTATAGCGTCTTCTTTCAGCTTGGTCTGGATGCCTGCCATCAGTAGATCAACCCCCACGTCCGTCTCGTCCGTTCCAGCCTCACTAGCCTGCAGGAGATATTTTCGCTGAGCAGGTTTCTGGATGCCGAGCGAATGCCTGGCGCGTACAGCATGCGCCAGAGCTTTCAATCGTATCACAGTCGGTGAAGAAGGTTTCTCCTCTTCAACTAGTTCGGTCACAGACTTGAGCGATGCGTTGGACGTCCGCCGATTGTTGCCACTGTTGGGTCGAGACTTTCTGCGTGAAACTCCACGTGACAATCTCCGCTCCATCAAAGACGCACTCCCTGATCTTGTCTTGACTTCGACATCCTTTGACTCACTTGATAGGCCCGGGAGTAGCTGTTTGGCACTTGACTGGGGCACAAGTCTCGTCGACATTATCGTAGTAATTGGTGCACAGGGTTTCATGAAAGCAGGGAAAGCCGACACGCTCGTCACCACTCTAAATAGCTTGTGCGTGTCTACAAGAGTCGAAGGAAATAGCAAAACAAAAGCTGTCTATTAGTCAGTTGATACTGCCAACAACTTACACAGAGTAAAGCCGCAAAGCGACACCCCACGCAGTACCCGACCGACAACACGGTTCAGTCGTATGAACACGCCTATTTCCGCTGTGTAGGCAGCCATCTGTGGTCCTTGCTGGCGTTTTTCTTGCGTTTCTTGGCCATGAACTTGGACAGCCTTCCTGTCTCCTGCAGGTCCTGGAACTTGGCCTGCAACTCCAGCTTCTTCTTGTCCTTCCGCTTAAGGTAAAACGCTCCCTTTCCACTGGCCACAGCCTCGCGTTCCTCACGTTTACGCTTCGTTAGTGCACTCTTAATCTTCTCCTGCTTCTTCTTCTCCGTCAGTTCCTGTTGTCGCTGTGCAATCTCGTGCTGCACAAAAAATAATCCAAAATCAGTACATTTCAATGCATCGGTCCAGCAATACATTCCTCAATATACTGACTTTAAGTTCATCCTTCTTGGTCACGCTCTTGGTCTTCTTCAGCTGCTGCTTAAGCTCCTGCAACTCACGCTGCTTATAATCATCCAAGAATGCATAACTCTTGTTGAAAAGATCCTCATTCAATCGTCCACTCTGAGCCTCGAAGCGTGGGTCCAGTATACGACGCTTTTTCACGTCCACAACCTGTCGAAACCGACCTACAGCTCGCTTGGACGACAATTCCAGCGGTTGATTCTTGTTAGCATGGCGCGCAGGTCCACTGTACGCTTCATCCGCCTCCTGCACGGCAAATCCCTGCTTCTTCTGGCGCAGACGCTCCTCGAGAGGCACGTCACGGGTGTCATTCACTGTGGACTTTACCATTCTTATCAAATGCGAACAACCAGTTATAAATGACTTGATTATCGTATTTGGTTATTTATGCAAATTTGCATAAAGTTTTTTTTTTTTTGGTAGGTATATGATTGAATTGAAGTTACAAGTTATTTTCGATACATACGAGTATGTTACACGCCATAGGAGTGATTCTTTTCACGCCATTATTAATACCGTGTTTGCTCTTTATTGTTGGTTTGGAGGCAATTCCTCTTGCAGATTGGCGTCTTGGACTGTCACACAGCATGATGTCGAGGTTTCCTCGTGGTTTTTTTCCATCGCCTTCGCTGTATGGGAGCAAGGTCGCCACTTTGTTCCGCGTCTCCCGATGACAGACACTCAGTTGTGGGGTTCTTCTATATTCACTGCTTTGTTATCGTGACGTATTGGCTCTCGCTGTGGGATTTCCACTTCCATTCACTATTGCTTTCGGATCACCACCGTGTAGGTTCTCAGTTTAGCAATCTTTTGTGGGAAATTCTTGATGGAAAATGCTGTTGAACGGGACAGATTGATCAAGTATGTGCTTGTTGTGGCGGCACAAGTTGCCATGTCGTACGTCTACCCAGTGTACAACTTTATCTTCGTGCATTTGGGTTCATCGGCTCAAATAGCGTTCGCGTTCTTGCTTCCAGTGCTTAAAATCCTTATTAAAAACTGGATCGGGTTTCTCTTTCGCAGCATGGATGATTTCAAACCTGAGTTAGCGATCATTAACGCTGAGATCTATCACGCTCTCTTTGTGTCATGGTGTATGCAAAAGTCAGCATCCACGTATACAACTGTGTTGCTTATCAGATTCAAACTCCAAGCGCCTAAGCACTCGGTTAAGCGCTTCACCATAATAATCCAATCGCTCTTGTGTTCCATACATTACCTGCTTTGTCGACAATGGCACTGCCGGCTTTATAATCTGAGCCAACAACGGTGGTTTCAGTGGTGCATGATGTCCTATTACGATTGTGTTTTGGAGACCTTATTGTTGGGTCGCGGCTGTACTTCCTCAAAACATTAAACCCAACGATTCAACAGTGCGTTAGAAAGTCGTGTGTAGCGATTGAAACGGTGGAACACTGGTTCTTTTCCGAGAAGTTCTCGTGCCCAGGATGACAAGAAATGTATGAGTGTTATGGAGCAAAATGTTCACAGCCGGCTTACGTTGGCGATTGCTACTTTTCCCGCAGTTACGAGATGCCAATGCAGACTGGAAACAGCACCACAGACTACTGTTGCTGTTGTGGAGAGTCCACAACAGCAATCCTTTTCCATGCTACTTGGCGGCTACGCAACAAGATTCACTTCAAGGAAACGGTAACAGAAAAAGTGAGCACTCAAAGTGTGATAAATTCGTTTCATCGACATTACCAACATATCTATCTGCACTGTGAGGAACTGGAGCTGAATGGCGAAGTTGTGGTTTCAGTTCTTCAGGGAATGGGTTTCGATCCTCCCAAACCAAGAAACTTACCCGAATCCAGTGACCGAATATGGACTCCCCGGATGTAAACTAAGCTGTCGTAAGTAGATATTACATCGCTAGCGAAACGATAGGTCCACTAAGCAGTTAATCAACTTCTTCTTCTTCTAATAAATAATGTACTATAATGTCTGTAACATCAGTACGATGAATGGTAGCGGCAACGTTTTACTGTACCGCGGAAAAAACGAATCAACAACTCATAAACAACGAATCAACAACTCATAAACAACGAATCAACAACTCATAAACAACACAAATTGACGGACGATTGTGAGATAGTTTTACGCGTAAACAGCAAGTTTCTGACTTCCCCGCAACAGGAAATTGAAGTTGATTAACTGGTTACTAGTATTCCTGGTTGCTACTACTTGGCTTGACTACCTAACTTGCCCGCAACAGTATTCATTCATTCCACAATTTTCCTCCCGCCTCAAGACCCAGCCAGACATGCGTCTCTTCAACATGACCCTCGTGGTTCTTGCCGCCGTCCTCTTTGCAAGTGACACAGTCGAGTCAAAAGCCGATCAAGCCGGTGTGTTGAACGAAGACGTTGTTCACTTTTCACGTGTTCTCTCTGGCGAGGACAAGCGTTCTCTTCGACGCCAACCAATCGAGCCTGACGAGGAAGAGAGGGCTAACGGATATAACATGTTCTCTGCACTGAAGCAGCAAAAAATGAAGTGGGATTTGGATTACCGCAACACGGTGTTCACGCGGTGGAAACGGTATGGAAAGACCTTTGACGATGTAGATGGACAAGTGACAGACCATCTCGCTAAAGCGTACAAACAATTCCTGGAAACGAAGACGCGGTCGGGGTGGGGGATGAATCCGGGCCGTATCTACAGATCAGATTAGGCGGCTTCCGTCGCTGCTTTCTACGAATCTAGGAAACTCGAACGCAGTACTGAAGAAGAAGAATCGCCTATTTCGCGTTGATAACACAAATAGAGGTTCTACTCTTTTGTTCGGTTGCTCAGCTCTTTTCATGGACTTCTACGCTGTTGAGACGTAATGCTGCGGCTAAACTCTTGGATTGAAGAAGAAGTTGATTAACTACTAAGTGGACATTTCGTTTCGCTAGCGATGGCAGGATTCGTCCTCAAGCAGCAGCAGGAGGTAAACCTATCTTACAAACTAAGATCTCCTAGTGTCTGAAAGTTGATGTGTAATTTATCTGCTATTTGCTGCAGCGTCTAAGTAAGTTCAGTGAGCTGCTAGAGGTAAAAGACGATGAGATCGTCATGAAGCCAAAGTCCCCCACTGTTGAGGAGAGATCACAGGCGTTCCAGAAGATGGAGGCCGAGCTGAAGCTGTTGTCCTCCGACAATAATCTATTAAGTTTGTTAACTGGCACAATGGGAATGGCTTCGAAATGCACGAGTAAAGTGGTGAATGTCTTGCAAGTGGAACTTCAAGGTCGATATTCCATTGAGCGTCTCTATCGACTGGACCAATTTTGTCAACAAACGAGTACTAGTATTTTACACGCCATAGGAGTTATATGTTATTGTTGGTTTGGAGACAATTCCTCTTGCAGATTGGCGTCTTGGACTGTCACACAGCATGATGTTCTGGATTCGAGGTTTCCTCGTGGTTTTTTTCCATCGCCTTTGCTGTATTGGAGCAAGGTTGTCACTTTGTTCCGAGTCTCCCGATGGCCGACACTCAGTTGTGGGGTTCTTCTATATTCACTGCTACTGGAACTGTTATCGTGACGTATTGGCTCTCGCTGTGGGATTTCCACTTCCATTCACTATTGCTTTTGGATCACCACCTTGTAGCTTCTTTCTGAGTCTCAGTTTAGCAATCTTTTGTGGGAAATTCTTGATGGAAAATGCTGTTGAACGGGACAGATTGATCAAATATGTGCTTGTTATCGCGGTACAAGTTGCCATGTCGTACGTCTACCCAGTGTACAACTTTATCTTCGTGCATTTGGATACATCGGCTCAAATAGCGTTCGCGGTCTTGCTTCCAGTGCTTAAAATCCTTATTAAAAACTGGATCGGGTTTCTCTTTCGCAGCATGGATGATTTCAAACCTGAGTTAGCGATCCTTAACGCTGAGATCTATCACGCTCTCTTTGTGTCATGGTGTATGCAAAAGTCAGCATCCACGTATACAAGTTGTACAACTGTGTTGCTTATCAGATTCAAACCCCAAGCGACTAAGCACTCGGTTAAGCGCTTCACCACAATAATCCAATCGCTCCTGTGTTCCATACATTACTGCTTTGTCGACAATGGCACTGCCGGCTTTATAATCTGAGCAAACAACGGTGGTTTCAGTGGTGCATGATGTCCTATTACGATTGTTTTTTGGAGACCTTATTGTTGGGTCGCGGCTGTACTTCCTCAAAACATTAAACCCAACGATTCAACAGTGCGTTAGAAAGTCGTGTGTAGCGATTGAAACGGTGGAACACTGGTTCTTTTCCGAGAAGTTCTCGTGCCCAGGATTACAAGATATGTATGAGTGTCATGGAGCAAAATGTTCACAGCCGGCTTAAGTTGGCGATTGCTACTTTTCCCGCAATTACAGTATGAGATGTCAATGCAGACTGGAAACAGCACAAACTACTGTTGCTGTTGTGGAGAGTCCACACAGCAATTGTTTTTCATGCTACTGTCGGAGTTGAATCAAATGCACTCACACACAACTTGTTTGGTTAAAGGAAACTTTCGGACTGAAGGCAGGTCCGCCGAGTGCGGAATCGATGCCTTTCTACCATCACTCTGCTAGCTAAGTTTCATAAGACGTCTTCAACTTCTCAGATCGTCTCAAAAGACGGTACGGTTTCCAACACGCCCTCCTCCGAAGTAAATCGTTACTGAGGAAGATGCTCCTTAGACAAACCGACCATCGCACATAAAGTCTCGAGTCTGTCGCTGGCCAGGGGCTTCGTCATGATATCGGAAGGATTAACTTCGGTCTTGACCTTCCACAAATCCATGGTTCTCTTAGCCACTTGGTCTCTCACGAAGTGCCAACGTAACTCGATGTGTCGCGTTCTGCGACTGTAAGTTGGGTTCGTCGCCATGACGAATGCCGCTTGGTTATCAATGCCCATGCGGAACTTAGTTTCCAACTCCGGAAACACCTCAATCAATACATTGCGAAGCCCTTGGCCGTCCATGCATGCCTCACATGCTGCAACGTACTCCGCCTCTGCGGTAGATTGAGCTACAATGCTCTGACGCCTAGATGCCCATGAAATGGCACCGCCCGCCATGCAATGCACAAAGCCCGTGATGCTCTTGCGTGTATCTGGGTCATTTCCCCAGTCAGAGTCACAATATCCATCCACAACCAGCTCTGGGTTCTGCTTTCCACTCTTCTCCTTGGAATACACAATTCCTAGCGTTTTGGTCCCAATGAGGTACCGCAGTACTCTCTTGGCTGCACCGATATGCTGCTGTGTAGGATTCTGTACGTAGCGACTGAGCTGACCAACCACAAACGCGATATCCGGTCTCGTGCAGGTTGTCAAGTACATCAAAGATCCGACCAGCTCACGATATGGAAACGTCTTGCCATTTGCGGCCACCTGCTTCCGTTGATCTGTGTCGGTGTCTTTCACCGTCAAACGCATGTTTGTCTCCATTGGTATTCTACTGGGATGAGCGTCAGTAAAGTTGAACCGCTCAATGACCTCCTCGCAGTACTTGGTCTGGTGTATCTTAATAGACTTTTCGTTCTGCTCCACCTGAACTCCCAAGTAAGTGTTGAGTAGGCCCTGGTCCTTGAGGCCGTAGTCCATGTCTAGTTTCTCGAACATCTTCTTCTTGAACTCCTCGTTCTTGGTTGCACACAAGATGTCGTCGACATAGAGAAGAACAATGGCGAACTCGCCGTCTTTGTCGTAGAAGTACAAGCAAGGCTCAGTCTTGCACTGCTTGAACCCGTAGTTCACGAACCAGTTATTCACTTCTGAATTCCACTCTCTCCCGGACTGCCGTAGCCCGTATAGTGCCTTGTTGATGATGTAAATCATCCCGCCATCCTCGCACAAATAGCCTTCGACCTCCTCCAGATACTGCTTAATGTCTAGCGCAGCATTGAGGTAGGCTGTGTTTATATCTCCTTGGTAGAACACCAGGTTCAGAAGAATGCACACTGCAACAAACATTCTGAATGTCGCCATGCGAGCGACCGGCGAGAATGTGTCTGTGAAATCAATTCCGAAACGCTGCTTATCACCTCGAGCCACGACTCGTGCTTTGAAGGTCACAATGTAGCCTAAGTGATCCGTCTTCACGTCGAAAACCCACATTGTCTTGATGGCATGCTGTCCTGCCGGCATATCCGATCTTGGAATCTGCTTCAGCACATCCTTGGACTTCAGTGCAGCCATCTCCTTGTCCATAGCCTCTTTCCAGAAACTCGATTGTTTTGACCTCATTGCTTCTCTGTAGTTCCTGGGTATTTTGATGTCACTAGCCCGTAAACCACCCTTGCCGCGTCGATCCGCATGCAGCGCTTTGAACGCCAAATAAAACCTCAAAATCTTCGAACGGTTTACGCTCAGCAATTTCTCGGAGTCCAGCTCGTCTTGCTGCTATCACTCGCTGTGCGTTCACCTTGGTACGCTTCCGGTCTTGTGTGCAGCGAACCTCTTCGTCCCTAGGGTGTACTTTTCCCACTAGCATCTGCTGAGGAAATCCAAGAACATCATCCCGGACTGGGATCTGTATTGTTTGCCTTGGAGGATCATCTACTTCTTCACTCAGGTTGCTGTTCCACTCAGCTTCATGTTCATCACTCGGGTCAAACAAGAAATCGCATCCATTCTCGTCACTCTCCACATCTTCTGAGACTGAAACAAGGTCTGTAACGTGATTAGCAACATCTTCGTGTTCAAACTCAATGAATTCTCCGCCTGCAAAATCGTCATCACCGTCAAATTCACAATTATCGTGTTCACTCACTACCGCATCGGCATCGTCATCGCTCTCGACTTGAGCATCGTCAAAATCAACGTCCTCGCTCTCGATGCTCACTTGAGCATCGTCAAAATCACCGTCATGTTCACGATGTTCATCCTCGTTCTCATGTCCCTTGGTGCTGGCATCGTCTTCGCCCTCCTGCGTTTGAACTAACGCAAGCTCGTAGTCCGGCATGGAACTATTCTCCAACATGTCTTGCCATACTTGTTGGTCTTCATCGGCCAGTTTGCTGCTTGGAGTGCTACTCGGTGCATCCTCGAATGTAGGTAGTACACTGTTCTGTACCATCTCATTCCACTGAGTCGCTTTCTCGGCATCCAGCTCTTCACTCTCAGCCACACTGACCATGTCCACGTTACTGTCTTCGCGAACTGAATCTTCATCACACTCCGCGTGTTGTGAAGATTCTTCACTGTCACTATCTCCATCGTCAAAGTAGCCATCTTCGACAAACTCTGTAAACGTTTGCAGCCATTTGTTCACTTTGGTCTTGAACGTACTGCCGTATCTGTCCTTATACTTAATTGACTCGTTCACTTTCACGTCTGCAACGAAGCCTTTCTGATGCTCCGTAGGGAAATACACTTGACAACCCACAACATCTTCCTGGTAGCCGATAAGAAATCCCACCTTGCAGTTCACAGCCAACTTCGTACGCTTGGCGACCGGAGTGTGGCAATACACCAGTGAACCAAAAGTCCGGATATGATGAAGATCCGGTTTCGTTCCATACACCATTTCATACGGCGTACGGCCAGCCCCCTTACAGAAAACTCTGTTCTTGATGTAGACTGCAGTTTGTAGGGCATGTGTCCAGAACGACCTCGGTAACCCCGAGTCGTGCATCATGGTCTTGACCATACTGATCAACGTCTGGTGAGTCCGCTCTACCAGGTTCAACTGCGACGATTTGGGACCAACTTTGGTGTGAACAATTCCCTTGTCTGCGTACCAACGCTCCATTGCATTGTTGCAAAACTCCTTGCCTTTGTCCGTTAGCACCTCCTTCACAGGTCCAATAACTTCGTCGTCTTTATCGTGAGTCTCAGCACACCACTGGCGAGTCACAACTGTGTCCACCCGGCGTCCGTGTTGCCGTTCGGCCCACGTGATATACTGCTTCATGTATTCGTTCACTTCCCCTTCTGTCTTAGACTTCAACAGGTATGTGGTCACGAAGCGAGAGAATCCGTCCATAATGACCAACACTGCACTGTACTGTGTCCCATTGTGTAGACCAGGAATCAATAAGTCAGCGAAGATCATGTCATTCACCTTCTCGATGTTGCGCTTGAGCTTCTTGCGAAACGACTTACGTCTCTGCTTGCCGAAATGACAGTCAGCGCAATCCATTTTCCCACGTTTCTTTAGCATGATGCCCTTGGCCATCCCGCGATCAACCATCAGGCGTATGTACTCTGGACAAGTGTGTCCGAGGCGCGTGTGCCAGACGTCAAGATCCTCAACTCCATCAGTCACTGCAAAATTTGCCAGTACACGCTTCTTAACTGCTGCAGTCTTCTTGCTGTTGACTTTGACACCACCAATATTGTGCACTTCGAAAGTCCATAAGCGATGGTCTTGTTTCGTTCGAATCACCTCTGTACCACCCTTTGACATGCCGAAAATCATTGCCTCCTGATCCCAAGACATCTTGAATCCCTGCTCCAATGCTTGTCCCGGCGAGAACAGGTTGCATCCAGCCGCAGGTACATATAGTACATCCTCCACGAAAACGAAAACCATCTCTTCATCAATCATACTGGCTAGTAGAATCGTTCCAAATCCTTCTGCTTGGGCATCGACACCATCAGCAAACCCTGATATTGTCGGGTTCCAGTCACTGTCCTCCATGCTGTTCAACACAGTGAAATACTCCTTACTGGTCACAATGTGAGCGTTGGTCCCGCTATCGAAGTACCAACGGCTTGGATCGTAGTTCTTAGCGACGCGCTTCACTACTTCTCCCACCACCACGTCACGTTTGTGTGCGATGTTGACAACTTCATCTGCGTTTTGTGAGGTCACTTCTTCCACAGACTTCTCACCAATGCGTGCCATCTTGGCCTGTCCATTCTTCTTGGCGCTGGATTTCTCCTCCAGCTCTGGGCAGTTGCTCTTATAGTGGCCTTTGACACCACAATTAAAACACTCGATCTCAGTCTTCGGTGTCTTCTTCTTAGTTGAGTCACCAGCAGGTTTGTTGCTGCCGTCTTTCTGGTTTCCTGAAGAGCTTCCTTTCTTCTTGGAGCCTTGATTATTCCCGAATGCATTCTTCTCCCAGTCCTTGCTACGAGACTCAGCCGTGAGAATCAATTCTCGCAACAACTCAGGTGTGTATTTGCTCATATTGGAGCTAAATAGCACTTTTCTTCGGAGTTCGTTGTAGCAAATTTGCGTCGGGAGACTTCTTAGCAGCATATCCACCATCTGGAGGTCGCTCAGTGGCGAGCCGAGCTCGTCGAGTTCGTTCTTGATGCGAAACATGGTGTACAAGTGTGCACGCACGTCACCATTCGTGCGCAGATGAGTCCGGTGCAGCTCTCCTTGTAAGCGGTACACTTTCTGCGCCTTGGTGGCATCGTTGTTCTTTCCTTCGTAGATCTTGCACAGCTCAGCCCACATGTCGGTACCATTCTTCTGGTCCATCAACTGCTGAGCGAGTGTGGTCTTCAGCGAGCCCATGATCAGCGTCTGGATCTTGGCTTGCTTCTTGGTGTGCTCATCCTTCTAGTCTTGACTCCACTGGTCGTCTTCCTTGACCTTACCGGTCGCGATCTGCTCGAGCAAGTCTCTCTGGAACGCCACAGTCATGGCTTTCTTGTAGAAAGGCCAGTTCTCTCCGTCCCAATGCACTGGGTTGCCGGACGAGTTGATGTGGAACTTCTTGTCCTTGTTGCTTTTGCGTCTGTCGTCGTCTGAGTCGCTTGAGGATGGCATCTTGTTGTGGTAGTGTTGTTTACCGATGTGTAGCGTAGGTCGTAGCTTGGGTTTGGGCTCGTAACCCTGTCGGAGTTGAATCAAATGCACTCACACACAACTTGTTTGGTTAAAGGAAACTTTCGGACTGAAGGCAGGTCCGCCGAGTGCGGAATCGATGCCTTTCTACCATCACTCTGTTCATAAGACGTCTTCAACTTCTCAGATCGTCTCAAAAGACGGTACGGTTTCCAACAGCTACTTACGCAACAAACTTCACTTCAAGGAAACGGTAACAGAAAAATTGAGCACTCAAAGTGTGATAAATTCGTTTCATCGACACTACCAACATATCTATTTGCACTGCGAGGACCTGGGCGATGAAGTGATATCAGTTCTTCAAGGAATATATTTCGATCCTCCCAAATCGAGAAACTTACTCGAACTAAGTTACCGAACATGTCTGTAAACTAAGAAATCGAGTAGATATTACATCGCTACCGAAACGATATGTCCACTAAGTACTACTAGTAGTACGTAGTAGTTATCAACTTCTTCTTCAAGACAAGAGTTTGATATCACATCGCTAGCGAAACGAAATGTCAACTTAGTAGTTAATCAAGTTCTTCTTCAATCCAAGCGTTTAGCCGCAGCATTACGTCTCAACAGCGTAGAAGTCCATGAAAAGAGCTGAGCAACCGAACAAGAGTAGAACCTCTATTTGTGTTGTGTGTGTGAAATAGGCGATTCTTCTTCTTTAGTACTGCGTTCGAGTTTCCTAGATTCGTAGAAAAAGCAGCGACGGAAGCCGCCTAATCTGATCTGTGGATACGGAGCGGATTCATCTCCCACCCCGACCGCGTCTTCGTTTTCAGGAATTTTTTGTACGCTTTAGCGAGATGGTATGTCACTTGTCCATTTACATCGTGAAAGGACTTTCCATACTCTTTCCAACGCGTGAAGACCTTCAAGCGGTAATCCAAATCCTCCTTCATTTTGCTCTGCTTCAGCGCACTGAACAGATTATTCCCACCACGCCTCTCTTCCTCGTCAGGCTCGGTTGGTTGGCGTCGAAGAGAACGCTTGTCCTCACCAGAGAGAACACGTGAAAAGTGAACAACTTCTTCGTTCAACACACCGGCTTGATCGGCTTTTGACTCGACTGTGTCACTTGCAAAGAGGACGGCGGCAAGAACCACGAGGGTTATGTTGGAGAGACGCATGTCTGGCTATGGATGTTTGCACGCTTCAAAGTAAGTTGCGAAGTGAGTTTATTTAGGCTAGTTCTACTTGCCTCACGGGGAGCTCAGTACGCTCCAGCCCCCCCCCCCCCCCCCCAATACCAACCATTGGTGCTTGTTGATGAATGCCGCAGTTGACGCGGCACACATTGTATATGCAACCCGATGTTGACGCGGTCTTCCAGGGGTACATGTAGATGTCGGTAGGTCGCTGTCTGCACGTCGTCGCCGTCGGCGACAGCAGCGCCAGGTCGTCTGGTACATACAATACCCCCCCCCCCCACACACACACACTGGCTGGGTCTTGTGGCGGGAGGACTCATTCTGAGCATGACGTACGTAAGAAGAAGAAAGTAGTTTATTAACTGTTAGCGGACAGTCGTCCTACGCTCTAACTTCGCGGAATCCATATGCGTTGTCAGTTCGGGCTCAAAACCCAAACGCGTAAGTACACGCGCTTCGCCGTCAATATTCCAATCCGATGAGTGTCGAAACAAGAATTCGAAAGGAAGCCTGCATGTTCGGAATACTTGGTGTCACCGCTTGTGTTTCGCCGACGTAAATGTCGTTGCGTAGTCTCTACGTTGCGTGGAACACTATCGCAGTGCTGTATTTTGTGTCGGTTGAACTTGATTGTGATCGATCTACTCTGGAGAGCCTAACCCGTAAACTGGGGTTTTTGCCTGAAAGAACAAACAACATCTGGATTCCGCAGGTACAGTGTAGTTTTAGAAGACGAGAAATCCGCTAACTAGTCGTTCTGAAGTCTCTAAACCACATGAAAAACAATAGCTGTTTGTACATTCCACAATATAAGAAGTACCTTTTGGTTCCTCCTCCAGGTACTTTGAATTTCACGAGATTCAGAAAAACTATCAATCGCCAAGGTCAATGACGACCGAAACACGCATGTCCACGGAGTCCATATCTGGCGCCATGTTGATGTCAATGCTCAGTACTCGACACAGGTTTCGAAGCTTCATCGGGCCTGTTCCCAAAGGTTTCAAGGTTCTTGAAGTCCATGCTCATTCAAAACGTGAAATTCTGGCATCGTGCTCCACCAGATGGGGCTATATATACAACGCGAATTCCAACTCTTGGATTCTATTGAGCAACAACGTTCGATCTGGCCACTGAATTCACTCCCACTCCCGCAGGTTTGATAAGCTTTTTTACGTTAGATACTCCAATCCCATCGCCTTCCTTTAGACCTGTTTGGACGATACTGACTCCAGGTTTCTTGGCACTCGATTGTAAACACATAGCGGTTCATAATTCCTTGCCACCGAAAGAGACAATGAGGTGAGAATTGTCACATTTGTTGTGAAATACCAGAGCAGTGAAAGGATAATGACCCTGAACGATAAGTCCTAATAACGTCCGAGCTCGCCCTTGCCATAATGAAAGTCTCGTAAGCATTGTCACGAGTCATTGTGGAAAGACTCTGCCACTTTATATCAGTGGACGCTCGACTCGATCTACTGCTCCAATGCGCATTCATGCTACATTATCCCAATACCTATCACTGCGGGGATGTCTGGTTCCAGTGGTGCATGATGTCCTAATACGATTGTTCTTTGGAGACCTTATTGTTTGGTCACGGCTGTACTTCCTGAAACCATTAAACCCAACGATTCAACAGTGCGTTAGTGGAACACTTGTTCTTCTCCGAGAAGTTCTCGTGCCCAGGATTACAAGAAATGTATGAGTGTTATGGAGCAAAATGTTCACAGCCGGCTTAAGTTGGCGATTGCTACTTTTCCCGCAGTTACGAGATGTCAATGCAGACTGGAAACAGCACCACAAACTACTGTTAGAGAAACGAGCACGGGCGATAGAATAGCGAACTTCATAGTTTGGGACTTGCGGGATCCAAATGCTACATGCTTACCACATTTCGTAGAATATACACTAGAAGTATTACGACGATTAATAGCGTTACGTACAGTGTTTTTGCAAGTTGCTCTTCTCTTTGTTGAAAAGCAATAAGGACAACATCACGAAAAAAAGTGGGCAGTGCCACTAACATGTAGAGTAACTTTTCGCAAGATTAAAACAGTACACTGTGATCGCCTAAAACACGAGGAGAACAATTCCAACAAATCTCCATTGTCTCCTTTGTCGGTTCCTCCGATTGACTATGGTCTCGGACAATAACTCTTCAGCCTTTAGCGTGTTCCATCCCGTCTGCACACGCCGGTGTGCAGCACTCGCCAACCCTTGTTATCGCAGTTCGCCTTGTTGAAGTAGCATCGATTCTCGTAGGTAACACCGTTGCTTCCACAGACTTGTGTAGTATCATTGCCGCCGTTGCATTGGATGTTGGCAGCAGCACTGCAGTTCCAACTTTGCGCGGAGGTTCCAGAGATCAGGAGTGAGATGAGTACGGAGACAATGGCGAATTTCATGACTTCGTGTACGTCTTCAGGTCTCTTTTGGATGAATTGGTTGTGGTGTGTTGCTGACAAAAAGCAAAGTGAATAGGAAAGGTTTTGCTGGGTAAGCCTTACTTATCATGTGCTCGGAAAATAAAATATAAAATTGTATTGGATTCTGAGTGAAAAATAATCCATCATTGCCGTATCCATGAAAACAATAATAAGTAATGCAATTATTATACCGTCGAGGGCGCTTGAATTTGCATCAAGCGCCCTAAAAAAATGCATCACCGGGACGAAATGATGCATTTGTTTATTGCTCCTCGGTGCATCATTTGAGGCACTACTGTGCACAGACGGTGCCGACAAGTTTGTCTACCGGACGCAACACACTTCTTGTAGGTTATCGAGATTTCTACAAGGGCGACAGCAAGGTCGAGACGAGGAAGACGGGAAGGGAGCTCTCGAGGACGGCCACCAGGCATTTTGAATGAGTCGGAGGGTGTTCGGGCGGGATACTTTCACGGCTAGGATGCGATTGTGGCAATCTCGTCAAGAGGACCTTCTAGAATTTACGACGTGCGATCTATGCAATTATTTCCGCCACGGCTCGAATGCATCATTTCGTCCCGGTGATGCATTTTTTTAGGGCGCTTGATGCAAATTCAAGCGCCCTCGACGGTAATAAATTGGTAGGGTCAGAGCGGTGCAGTGCAGTGGTTTGGGATGACCCTACCAATCCACTGCACAGGGTTAAAAAGCTGGTGGCTGCCACCGGGACTTTTGTCCTGGCTTACATGTACTATCGCAAACAAAAATGAGCCGGCAACGGCAACACAGTCCAGGATGAGGTTTGTACACCCTGTCCCAGGCGCCTGCTTCCAAGTTGTCCCGCATTGCTTGCAGGAGAAGTGACCGTTGCCACAGTCCGTGAAGAAGAAGTTGGATATTGCTCGAGAAGTCGACATGCCACTTGGAAGAAGAGAAAATGACCGACGTCATAGCACTTTTGAGTAGCTGGTGAGCTCTTGAGCACATTTAGTATTGTAAGAAGTCAATATTATTATTACGGGCACAATTGCATATTTTACGGAAAGTACTCCTTACCAATAATCCATAATTTCGTCAATACAATTGCACAATAACTATATTATAATTATTTTTTCCGAGCTCTGCATGTGGTGCTGTGGCTCCTCCTAACCATGAAAGCCACAACATTACGAGGCGGCATCTATCGTATGGCATAGATTGCGAAACGTCTCGTAAACGTTCACATCCTGCTCTGCATCATGCAGTGCATGTAGTTCGAAGCTGCAAGTAACATGTGGTTCGAAGCAAGATTGCAAGTAACAGAAGAGATGTAATACCGGTATGACTCATACTGTATAAGCTCGCTCTGAACATCGCAATATTGTCGTATTTGTGTACATGTAGCCCCTGCAACTGCTCGCTCGGCAAGTCGATACCGTTTGTCAGAGGAATCGTTTGCATTAGACGAAGGTTGTCGTTGAATTTTGGCGTGCATCTCGGTTTGTAACTTGGATTATGTATACTATCAACAATGCTGACTCAACATGACGCTTTTGATCAAGAACCCCGCCGTATCCATCAGTGATGGACATTGCCAGGGCGTTAGGCTCTTCGATGCCGCCATTTTGCTGCACGCGTAATTCCAGCTAACCATTGAACGTCACTCGGAGTGACTCACTCCCGAATTTGACCTAACGTTTATTGAGTAACAATCGTCAATCATGAACAGGACCGCAACAATTCTGTTTCCACCGAATATTCGGAGTATGAGTGACGTTGTTATTTGCAGTGTCAAGGAGCGTTCCCACCCTAGGCGGTATCTCGTATTGGCCAGACCGAAGATCCCTTTCAACTAGTCGACTTCAAGTCGTGCAATACACTCTTTACAGCCCAATTTGGTGGAACAAGTACCAAGAATTTCAAGTGGCAACGTCAATGCCACTGGGAACAGGGTCTGTAAAGTTTCGAAATCTGTGTCGAGCTCTAGCAAAGGCAAACAAGCATTGTATCGCAGATTTTCTGGATAGTGATCGTCACTGGCTAAGCTCTGGAGATTTTTTCGAAATGGTCTGTGCTATAGTGGAACCTGAGTTAGGCTCACGTATTCTGCTTCGGGATGTAATAGGACAAGCCTATTGATGGACGAGTCGATGGCGGTTAACGGCGTGCGGCGTGATGTGGATGCTGGACGTGCAAACCGACGGTTCGATGAGGAAGATCGACGTGAGAACGACGTTGAAGTGCGAGCGGTCCACGAAGTGGAGCGATCTTGGAACAACTGCGACTCAGGAGAGCAGCTGGCTCATGGGTGTGCAGGGTGCTATAGCAGTGAGCGAAGAGCGAAGTAGCCGATTGAGACGGCTGGACGGAGACCTCACTTCGAAACTTGCCAAGTGGGGCGCAAGCGAGTGTACTACGACGACAAAACGCGGAGTTGCCACAACGGGCACTTCAAAACTGGCCAGGTGGAGCTCGAGAGAGAGAGACGATACTCCAAAACTTGCCGGGTGGAGCACGAGTGACGAACGACTTCGACGAACGGAGTGCAAGTGAGACTCTGGACGGCGACTGGACGGGTAGTGCGGACGAGCGGTTGACTAGACTACAACTGAAGCTTTGGGCGGTGCTAGACGAGTGAGTGACTGAGCCAACGACGGGCCACCGGGAACGGGTCATTAGTTGAGATTCCTCAACGTTTAGTACGGGATCCAAGGGCAGTTGTTGGTGTAGGCAATTGTTTGGACGGACGACTGGTTTAGGCGCAAGATAGAGAACGAGTCGCATTCTTTGGATTGCATTGATTGAGTTGAATTCAAATAGGGACGGAGACGTTCCGGCGCAGGTGAGCTGGGCCCGACGAGTGTTGTTGACGTTGAAGTTGTGCACGATATACAAGAACCCGGCGAGACCACCCAGCGCAGTACTGGACGCCACTCAACCTGCAAGAGAGTGAAGCAGATTGAGACCCTATTGGGATTGGTATCGTCACATGGTGGTCATACAGGGGCTATTATCGAAAAAGCGTGAGTTACGAAAACGACGGAAAGAAACAAATACAATGAGCACACGTACATCCACAGTGACAGCCTCAACGAAAACAGCGAGAACGACGCGCAGTAAGAAGCCAAATCCACGAGATGATGAAGCGAAAGCGGAAGACAACGACACCAGTGATGATGTGGAGGCGCCGAGTAGTGAAGTAGCGTTGGAAGCAGACGAAGAAGCAATGGAACGGACGCGCATCAGAACCGTAGAGTCCGTGGGTGACGAAGCTACTGACACCTTAACAGAGCAAGCTGATAAAGGTCCTACCGATGCTGAGCTGGAAGCTTTTGTGAAAATGGTCCAGGCCCGTAGCAAAGCAGTGGACGGAGACTCAATGCCGAAGGGAATACGAGAATTAGCTGTAGGCTTGCGAAGATTGACAACACAGGTGGTAGATTGGTTTCCGGAGACGGATGACGCAGTTGAGCGACCTTAGGCGGAGCAACAGCCTTTGGAGTCAGCAGAACGAATGGAAGTCCAGGAAAATGCAGCACCGATACTTGAAGTACCTATGGCACCCCAGCGAGACGTGGGACAAGAAGCCCAGGACCACGATCAACAACGCATAAAATCACGAGGAGTACGACAACGTGTACGCGAACCTCGGCGGGATGAATATCGACACGGGGATGTAGACGACCAACACTCACGAAGTAGGCCACGAGAACGGGAGGCGCCCCGAAAGGAATACCGACGTCGTGATGATGGCGTTCAGAGACCACGAAGTCAGCGACGGGAGCGTGGAAACGATCGAAGACGATCACCGGCTGATAGACACGAGCATGGAGAACTACAGCGACAACGGTCACAATCACCACCTCGACGAGCAGCACGAGGAGATCCACCACCAGACGACAGTGATAGCTCTGACGGTGATGGCAGTGATAGCGATCATGGACGACCGCACGGCCATGACAGTGATGGCTCGAACGAAAGCTCTGGAAGTGAGTCCAGTTATGATGGAAGCAGCGACTCTAGCGACCATTCTGATGCCGAGCGACGGCGACACCATGGATTGCGACAACGTGGACGACGCCACGAACCGAATGAACGACCTAGAGCTCGAGAGCGACGTGACCGACGAGAGCGACGTGGTCGGAATGAGAGGCGAGCACGCAGAAGATCCGAGGAACGCGGTGGTCGATACCAACGACGAGCGAGGAACATTAAAGACTTGGAATTGCCGAGCTTTACCCCGACACCGAGGGCTTCCGTGTCCACGTGGGTTGATCGTATAGATTTGGCACTGAGAGGAGCTCGAGAATCAGGACGTGGCGAATGGTCTGATCGTTCGTTGTATTTCATTCTGGGTAATAAGCTGATGGAAAGCGCAGCACGATGGTGGGTTAATATGGATCGGAGATTGCATAGGAAAGATCGTACCTGGACGAAGTTGAAGTGGCGCTACTGAGACGATATGGACCCCGAGTTGACAAGTCGGCAGCAGAAGCAAGAGTGAACGCCCTATACAGGTTTAAAGATGAGCCTTATGCCGATTTCGCTGCTGGGTTACGAGAAGCTGCGGACAGAAATGAAGTCAGTGAACGTGTGTTTCTTGCCCAATTCTACCGATGCATTGACAAAACCTTACGCCAGTTGGTGAAGCAACCACCGAGACCTGCGACGTTGGAAGAAGCGGTGGAGAAAGCGATTGAGATAGATGACCCGATGGACTACGCCGTACCGACAATGTTGGGAGTAAATCAGTCGACACCTCCAGGTCCAGCAGTTCCGACGACAACCGGTGAAGAGAAACGAATGGTGATTATTCCAGGCGTGGGCGCGTTGACGATCCCCATTGAGAAAACGGGAGAGACTGTGAGCGAGAATGCAGTGATGAAACAAGTGTCAGACGCAATGGCAGTGTGTAACAATCAACAAGGTGTTTATAACGGACCTGCTGGAGTGTATGAATTTCCACCTGGAAAATCTTGGAATGGCAGATACTGGGCGGTGAAACAAAAGCCTGAGAAAAAGAAAGCGAAGCCGAAAGTCAAGCCGGATGCCACCAAGCCGAAGACGAGAAAGCCAGCGAAGCGAACAATGATTGACTCTAGCTCCGAGGAAGAAAAGGAGGCACCACGAACGAAGCGACCGAAGACAAATCCGACAACGGCGGCGGTAAAACGAGCAGCAGCTGATGACAGTCACTATGGCGAGACCAGAATCGTAGAAGTACGACAACAGACGGCTGGAGGACGAGAGCGACAACCACCTGGAACCTGTTTCCACTGCGGAAAAGAAGGACACTGGTCATCGCATTGCACAGCTGAGCCGAGATGTTATGCATGTCAGCAACGTGGACATTTTGCTCGAGACTGCACTAACGAAGAAGCCAAGAAGCGCAACGACGAGTACCTGCAGAAGCGAGCCGTGGCAATGCAGAAGTCAGCGGGAAACGAAAACCGGGCGTAGTACGGGGAATACGACGTCCGAATGTGCATGTGACTCCCCGACGGACTGCGAATGGAGACCGAAGCGACGTTGATGGAAACCCGGCATCAGAGCGACCTACGACGATGGCGGAACTCCAAACACACGCGGTGGCTCGAGTGAACGCAGTAATTGCTGGAATGAGACGGAATGAAGAAGAACGTGATGATGAACGAGCAGCAATCTACGTGGCAACTGTGCGACCTGGCATGGCAAAGGCGACGCGTTTGATGACCCAAGTGAATGAAGCTACACGAGAAACGACGAAAGATGAGCCGGGGAGTAACGCTATGGCCGTGATTCGGCGAGAAACGAACGCACCGAGTCAATGGAACGGCGAAACGGCAACGAAGAAATATACGAGTGATCAAAGTGACGGTGTCCACGATGAACAGGAGCGACCAAGCCACGATCGACCGGACGGCGCCCTTGAACCGAGTGAACAGGCAAGCGTACCAGCGAACGTCGAGTGAACAGGCAAGCGTACCAGCGAACGTCGAGTGCGCTGTGGCGCTTGATGACCAGACGAAGACACGAACGATAACAACAGGTCCACAGGAGAACGGAACGCTCGAAACTGGAGAAGGCGCGAAGATTACTGCACATCAATCTGACGAGAAGACGGTACCACGACGACGACTAACTGCGCAGCGACGGTTGATGCGGCGTGCAGCACGAAAAGACGCCCGACAGCGACGACAAGCGAAGCTACGGGACGAACGAAAATTAGAAGAGCAAGCAAAAGCCGAACGGACTCGCATTGACCTAGAAGTGCGATTGTACCGAATTAAAGGCGCAGTCGATGGTCTGCAAGCGTTGAACAAACGACGAGGGCGACGTAAAGCGGAACCAAGAACAAATGAAGATGACGACCGTTCGAAACCAGTGCCAGTGAAGTTGGTGAAGCGTATACGAGGAGATGTTAGTCGATCGCTGACCAGTGACAATAGTGACGAGGCAACGGTGAGCTCTGAGGACGGTTTACCTACGGCAAAGGTGTTGGTGAACAATATCTGGCATGGAATCAAACTGGACAGTTGTGCGCGCTACACAATTGCTGAAACTGACTGGATGAAACATGGTGATCGAATAGAAGGAGATGCGCCTATCGACTACGTTGAAGGAATAGGTGGCTTCTTGTTGGATGTGGTTGGCATGTGGAGGTTTCAATTCAAGACTGTGTTCGGTGAGACGGTATATGCGGACGCATGTATTGTGGATGGCTGTACGAGTGACTTTCTGTTGGGCGTTGACTTCCTACGACAACACGGTGCTAACATGGACTTTGAACGAAACGAGTTGAGCTATCGAGACGATGATCGGAAGGTGATCATACCGTTTCACACTACGACAGGCACTACAGACAACGCGAATGGCGCTCGAGTGGCAGCAGTGATGATGACTAACGGACACAATTGCAGGGCAGAGTAGTGACTTCGGTGGAAGTAGCTGTAGCAGCTCCCGATGGCGAGGTTGGCATATTTGTACCGAGTAGACGAACGGGTGCAGTGATGTTGAGCGCCACGGTGACGACGGTGCAGAACGGCAAAGCATGGGTGCCAATGGTGAACCCCGCGATTGGAAGAGTGAAGCTACCATCGAAGAAAGATCTCGGCACGTGGATACCTCTGGATGAAAATGTTGAGATTCTAGAAATGAATGGTGCGTTGCAGCGAGATCGATTGAAACAATGGTTGAATGAGATGAGTGACAGCAAGCCACTGGACAACGAGAATGAAGTGGTGACTGGAGTGCAGGACACAGAGAGTCGCGAGCTGATCCTATTGCGAGCTTATCCGGAGCTATTGACGAACAAAGATGACTGTCCACCTGCCACAGCGCTACCTGTTGAGCATCACATTGATACCGGCAACGCGGCACCGATCATGATGAAGAGAAGACGTCAAGCTCAAACGGAAGATGCCATTATTGGAGAAAACGTGAAGAAGATGCTAGCTGCGGGTGTGATCGAAGAAGGCAACGGAGCGTGGGGGTTTCCTGTGGTCCTAGTACGGAAAAAAGATGGCGAAGTACGATTCTGTGTAGACTACAGAGCACTAAACAAGATCACTCGGAAAGATGTATATCCGCTACCACGAATCAATGAAACTTTGGAATCTTTGGGTGGTTCACTGTTGTTCACTACTCTTGATTTGAAAGCGGGTTATTGGCAAATTCTAATGGCGTTAAATGACAAAGCGAAGACGGCCTTTACTACGAAGCAGGGTTTGTACCAGTTCACGAGGATGCCATTTGGACTGATGAACGCACCATCGACATTTCAACGAATGATGAACAGTGTATTACGTGGATTAACCTGGCCTACGTGCTTGGTCTATCTAGATGACATCGTGATATGTACACTAGAGGCGGAATCGAACGACACATTCTGGAGTTGGCGTGTGTGCTGGAACGGTTGTCCAGTGCTGGTCTGACATTGAAGCTGAAGAAATGTGTATTTGCAACGGAGACGATGGAGTATCTCGGGCATGAACTTAGTAAGGAAGGTGTGCGACCACTGGATCGGCTGGTGAACGCTGTACGAGAATTCCCGAAACCGACGGACGCGGCGGAAGTGAAGCGGTTCGTGCACTTGGCTGGATACTACCGAAAATTCGTGAAGGGGTTCGGATCGATGATGGAGCCACTAACGAAGCTGTTGAGGAAGAACGTGCATTGGGACTGGGGGCCAGCGCAAGACGCTGCATTCGACGAGGTAAAACGAGTGCTCACTACAAAACCGGTGTTACGCTACCCTGATTTCCGACTTCCGTTTCGACTATTTACTGATGCGAGTACGATAGGCTTGGGCGCGAGTCTGATGCAGAACGATGGCGATGGCTGGAGGCCTGTGGCGTATGCGAGCAAAGTCAACAACGAAGCTGAAACAAAGTACGGAATTACGGAGTTGGAATGTCTGGCAGTGGTGTGGGCGATAAAATTGTTTTGACCTTACCTGTATGGACGGAGATTCGTGATAGTCACTGATCACGCGGCTTTGAAGTGGTTGATGACCAGCACCAACTTGACCGGTAAATTGCACCGATGGGCGTTGACGTTGCAGGAGTACGACTTTGGCGTGAAATACAGACCTGGAAACACAAACGTAGTTGCGGATGCACTGTCGAGAGCACCGGTGGTGAATAAGGTAAAGGCGGCGGCTGGCCGAAGACGAAAGAAAAGAAGAAGGGCATCGAGATTGAGTGCGGTGTCTATTACGGCTACGACTGGCGGAACTGTGGCGGATGACGGCAAGGACCATGGCGATACGCCACGTGGGCGAGACTCAGAAAGGAACTTGGGCGATGGTGATCCTGCCGATGAACGAACGCGCACTAAACCAACGAAAGAACAAGCTGCAATGCAAAAAGGGAACGATGTCAGTGATGTTCAACAAACGGCACTTTGTAATTACGATAACGAACGAGATGCTGATCACGGAGAACCTGGTGGAGTCGATGATTCGAGTCTGGAGAAGGCGTGCAGCGCGACAGAGGTGCGAACAAATGCGACGACGGGTGTGCCTGTGGTGAAGAGGAATGTGAATGCAGTACGACGCCCTAATGCTACGAGTCGTGATCGACGGACGGCTAGTGGACGACACAAAACGAATACGATGGACACTAGACGGCGAGATAATACTACGGCAAAGACACTGCCGAAGAAGAAACCATTATCACGACGTGAAGCGCTAAAACGAACAACCAGCGAGTCGCGGGAGGTGCAGTTAGTGTATGATGACGACGCCGATGACAGTGCCGAGGGCGACGCCGACAACGATGTCGATGACGACGCTGATGACGAGCCTGAACGACGGATCGTGAGTGCCGTGAACAAACAGAAGCCAGCGAACGAAAGGAGCAATGTTGGGCGACCAGCGGGATAGACACGAACCACGGGAGAGCGAGCGGTGGATGGCCATGAGCTGATAAGAGGACCGGGTGATGAGCAGCACCGAGTACCGATGTCACAGAGCCAGCGATACCAGCTTTCGGAACGTAGTGCGGAAGAACGGCGGCAGCGAAGAGAACACGGCGACACATTGCAATTGACAGACGAAGAGATCACGGATGCGCAAATGAAGAGCAAAAAGGTGCAAAAATTGATCAAGGAAGGCGAGTACAGGAACATGCATGTCACGACAAGTTACGGGTTGGCTGTGATTGAAACGCCGGATGGAATACGCGTGATTTTACCACCTGTACTGTGGGCGTTGGCATTTAAAGAGTGCCATGATTCGATTTGGGCTGGACATCTACGGACAACACATACACAAGCGCGAGTTGCACAGATTTATTGGTGGCCGAACCTAGCGAGAGAAGTACGACGTTGGGTGCGTGGATGCCAAGATTGTGGAAGTCGTAAAGCGAGGCCGCGAGATGTGATACCGCCACTAAGAAGTTTGAGAGGTGGAAATGTTGGAGATCGTTGGGCGTTAGATGTGGCGGGGCCGCTACCTGTTGGAGAAAACGGACAACGATATGTGATCGCAGCCGTTGAGTACGTGACGCGA
The DNA here is from genome assembly GCA_018806915.1 of Phytophthora colocasiae. Lineage (NCBI taxonomy): Eukaryota > Oomycota > Peronosporomycetes > Peronosporales > Peronosporaceae > Phytophthora > Phytophthora colocasiae. The sequence continues at coordinate 773,978 of JAGKQI010000054.1, read as the reverse complement.
TACGCGGTGGCAACTACGGTAGAGTCGCACGAAGCTGAGAATGTGGCAGCGCTCTTGATGAAGAACATCGTGTTGAAATTCGGACCATTTCGTGAATTGCTGACGGACGGAGCACCGGGGTTGACTGGCAAAGTGATCGACGAGTTGATGTACTTGTTACAGGCGCAGCAGAAGAATCCTGTACCATATCGACCACAAATGATCGGGTTAGTTGAACGATTTCATCGTACGTGGAAAGACTGTGTGGCAACGTACATGAGTGATGAGAAGCAGTGTGACTGGGACAATTGGGTGGACTTTGCAGTGTATTCCTACAATTCCAGAAGACATTCGACAGTCGCGCTATCTCCCAATGAACTTATGATGGGACGTAAGCTACGGACGCCGAACGAGTTACTACGAGCTACGCATGTGACCGAGACTGGAGACTTGACTGAGTACCATCGAAAACTAGTGACGGCACTAAAGGACAGTGTTGATTGTGCGGACGAAGCTCGCGAACGGGAACAAAGGCGACAGGCAAAATACTACAATCGGAGAACGAGAAAACGACAGACCTTTGTAAGTGGTGACAAAGTCTGGATGTATCGACCTCCACGAGGAGCTGAGGCTTCGAAGTTTGTGCACAATTGGATTGGACCGTTGAGAGTGTTGGAACCGGCGGGTTTCGATAACTTTCTGCTGCAGAGAGAAGATCAGAACGATGAAGGCGAGCTGATAATAGCGCATGTGTCATTTTTGGTGGCATATCACTATCCTGTTGAGTATTTGCAGAAAGCAGCGGACGACATTTTGGACGAGCTGGTTGATGAAGGCACGGTCGAACGGACGCCGGATGCAGAAACGACAGGAGAGATTGTGGGAGCAGCGACGGCTCCATTTAACGCAGCAACGGCGAGAAGACCTGGAATACGAATGCAACGAGCAACTACGAGTGGGAAGGAATGTGAACAGCAATGTAGACCGATGGTGGAATTGCGACGTAGGAGACGAAGAAATGCGGCGGGACAATACGTCTTGGAGGTGGAGCTGCGACCAATACGGGGAGCAACCGAGCAACAAACGAGCGAACCGGACGATGCCAACGATGAACGGATGTGGGTCTCACTGCGAGAGTATGAGCAGCTCTTTCAGGCCGGCAGAGTCGTGGAAGACTCTGAGGTTGGAGAAGGCGTGTAATAGGACAAGCCTTTTGATGGAAGAGTCGATGGCGGTTAATGGCGTGCGGCGTGATGTGGATGCTGGACGTGCAAACCGACGGTTCGATGAGGAAGATCGACGTGAGAACGACGTTGAAGTGCGAGCGGTCCACGAAGTGGAGCGATCTTGGAACAACTGCGACTCAGGAGAGCAGCTGGCTCATGGGTGTGCAGGGTGCTAAAGCAGTGAGCGAAGAGCGAAGTAGCCGATTGAAACGGCTGGACGGAGACCTCACTTCGAAACTTGCCAAGTGGGGCGCAAGCGAGTGTACTACGACGACGAAACGCGGAGTTGCCACAACGGGCACTTCAAAAATGGCCAGGTGGAGCTCGAGAGAGAGAGACGATACTCCAAAACTTGCCGGGTGGAGCACGAGTGACGAACGACTTCGACGAACGGAGTGCAAGTGAGACTCTGGACGGCGACTAAACGGGTAGTGCGGACGAGCGGTTGACTAGACTACATGTGAAGCTGTGGATTCAAATTTTCTATCTGGACACCGCCTCCCAGAGCCACCCAATATGTCGAGAGGTGATTGGCTGAGGCATCGAGTACCTGGGACTGAGCTGTGGAGCACATTTTCACCTTATTGCTTTAGGACTTCCGGAATCCGGACTTCCAGAATCCGGATGCCCGACCATGATCGGATTCCACTATTCAGGAATCAAGTCCACCATGTGGTGCCCAAGTGAATTCCTGGTGCGTACTTCCGGAATCCAGATCCAGATTTCGGGAATCTGGATGCCATTCCAGTCAGGGCTAAGGGCTCAAGAATCCAGTCGCCCATACACAGACCAAGTGTATTCCGGATACATGCTTCCAGTGCTGAACTGAGGACTTCCGGATTCCAAGGATCGGGAATCCAGATGATTAAGGGCGTCCGGACCCTGCCTGATTTGTACCCAGTATGGACATTGAGGTTCGGAGTATACTCAAGCCAAGTCAAGACCGACCGACCAAGACGACCGACCAGGATGTGTTCGGCACCAGCCGGAATTCTTCGGGGTTCCGTGCCAGAGACACGCGCCTCCTGATGAGTGTGCGCTTCCTATAGTGAAAACAAGATGTTAGCAGAATCTTTAGCAGAAGACTTGTATATAAATAACAGAGAGTTCAATTTGCCACCAAGGGCGCAAGTGGTCTTCTGGAAGGTTTTCCTGGAAGATACTGCAAAGCACTGCGGACCAGCCTCTTGTCAGAGGGCTTCGAGTTAGTTGAGCCAGCGTACGGCCGCGTCGACTGCGTACATCGCCGCGGGACTCTCCACCAAAGGTTCGAGACCAAGTTGGGTAAGTGATCCGGCGGCGCATCCGGAAGGGATCTTCCTATTTCATATTCCAGTTGGAATCCGGATTCCGGATTCACATTTCATATTATAACTGCGTTTTGGGAGGTTGTTAGTAGTTGGCCCTTGGAACTGTATTGAATTAACTACTGTGTGATTGGACGTTTGCATCTGGATTCCTAGTCTAGATTGCATTTGGATTTTGGATATTTGGATATACAGGCATCTGGATATCCTGATCTTGATATTGTCTTCCGGAAACCAAGTGGTTATCCGGAAGTGGTGCGCTTGTTAGGGTCCCGGAACTGAGTCAGTGTTCCGGAAGTAGACCCCGTCGACTGGCATTGGGAGTGCCCACCGCTCGAGGGCCACAAAGAATAAGAGCGGCTGCGTGTTTTGCATATTAACTCTCTGTATTGTATTGGTTAACTGTTGGAAGAGGACTCTGCTAATAGTCTTTTGCCTTCCAGAAAACCAACTGCATTTGGAAGTACTTTTGGTACTTTGGATCTTTGGATCTGATCACACCTGAAAGTAACTCACCTGGTGATACCCTTCGGATACTCGAAGACAAACGACACCAAGGAGGATAACCACAAGGTCACACGCCAACTCCGCCTTCCGGATACCCATTTGGATCCCGGAAGGTAGAGACTGACCCCAGTTCTCAAGTGTCATCTGGAAGTTTCCTTCCAGAATCGGACTGGCCACCAGCTATACGTTCTGGGCGACCGGGTTTTTCTTTCAGAAAGTCCGGAAAGTGTTCACCCACCTCGTCACAACCGAGCAACGAACGAGCGAACCGGACGATGCTGACGATGAACGGATGTGGGTCTCACTGCGAGAGCATGAGCAGCTCTTTCAGGCCGGCAGAGTCGTGGAAGACTCTGAGGTTGGAGAAGGCGTGTAATAGGACAAGCCTTTTGATGGACGAGTCGATGGCGGTTAATGGCGTGCGGCGTGATGTGGATGCTGGACGTGCAAACCGACGGTTCGATGAGGAAGATCGACGTGAGAACGACGTTGAAGTGCGAGCGGTCCACGAAGTGGAGCGATCTTGGAACAACTGCGACTCAGGAGAGCAGCTGGCTCATGGGTGTGCAGGGTGCTAAAGCAGTGAGCGAAGAGCGAAGTAGCCGATTGAAACGGCTGGACGGAGACCTCACTTCGAAACTTGCCAAGTGGGGCGCAAGCGAGTGTACTACGACGACGAAACGCGGAGTTGCCACAACGGGCACTTCAAAAATGGCCAGGTGGAGCTCGAGAGAGAGAGACGATACTCCAAAACTTGCCGGGTGGAGCACGAGTGACGAACGACTTCGACGAACGGAGTGCAAGTGAGACTCTGGACGGCGACTAAACGGGTAGTGCGGACGAGCGGTTGACTAGACTACATGTGAAGCTGTGGATTCAAATTTTCTATCTGGACACCGCCTCCCAGAGCCACCCAATATGTCGAGAGGTGATTGGCTGAGGCATCGAGTACCTGGGACTGAGCTGTGGAGCACATTTTCACCTTATTGCTTTAGGACTTCCGGAATCCGGACTTCCAGAATCCGGATGCCTGACCATGATCGGATTCCACTATTCAGGAATCAAGTCCACCATGTGGTGCCCAAGTGAATTCCTGGTGCGTACTTGGAATCCAGATCCAGATTTCGGGAATCTGGATGCCATTCCAGTCAGGGCTAAGGGCTCAAGAATCCAGTCGCCCATACACAGACCAAGTGTATTCCGGATACATGCTTCCAGTGCTGAACTGAGGACTTCCGGATTCCAAGGATCGGGAATCCAGATGATTAAGGGCGTCCGGACCCTGCCTGATTTGTACCCAGTATGGACATTGAGGTTCGGAGTATACTCAAGCCAAGTCAAGACCGACCGACCAAGACGACCGACCAGGATGTGTTCGGCACCAGCCGGAATTCTTCGGTTCCGTGCCAGAGACACGCGCCTCCTGATGAGTGTGCGCTTCCTATAGTGAAAACAAGATGTTAGCAGAATCTTTAGCAGAAGACTTGTATATAAATAACAGAGAGTTCAATTTGCCACCAAGGGCGCAAGTGGTCTTCTGGAAGGTTTTCCTGGAAGATACTGCAAAGCACTGCGGACCAGCCTCTTGTCAGAGGGCTTCGAGTTAGTTGAGCCAGCGTACGGCCGCGTCGACTGCGTACATCGCCGCGGGACTCTCCACCAAAGGTTCGAGACCAAGTTGGGTAAGTGATCCGGCGGCGCATCCGGAAGGGATCTTCCTATTTCATATTCCAGTTGGAATCCGGATTCCGGATTCACATTTCATATTATAACTGCGTTTTGGGAGGTTGTTAGTAGTTGGCCCCTTGGAACTGTATTGAATTAACTACTGTGTGATTGGACGTTTGCATCTGGATTCCTAGTCTAGATTGCATTTGGATTTTGGATATTTGGATATACAGGCATCTGGATATCCTGATCTTGATATTGTCTTCCGGAAACCAAGTGGTTATCCGGAAGTGGTGCGCTTGTTAGGGTCCCGGAACTGAGTCAGTGTTCCGGAAGTAGACCCCGTCGACTGGCATTGGGAGTGCCCACCGCTCGAGGGCCACAAAGAATAAGAGCGGCTGCGTGTTTTGCATATTAACTCTCTGTATTGTATTGGTTAACTGTTGGAAGAGGACTCTGCTAATAGTCTTTTGCCTTCCAGAAAACCAACTGCATTTGGAAGTACTTTTGGTACTTTGGATCTTTGGATCTGATCACACCTGAAAGTAACTCACCTGGTGATACCCTTCGGATACTCGAAGACAAACGACACCAAGGAGGATAACCACAAGGTCACACGCCAACTCCGCCTTCCGGATACCCATTTGGATCCCGGAAGGTAGAGACTGACCCCAGTTCTCAAGTGTCATCTGGAAGTTTCCTTCCAGAATCGGACTGGCCACCAGCTATACGTTCTGGGCGACCGGGTTTTTCTTTCAGAAAGTCCGGAAAGTGTTCACCCACCTCGTCACAGCTGGTGCGCGTGCCCGGATTCGATACCGAAAGGGTTTTACCGAGTTATTTTTATGATTAGTTTCAGGGGTTCTGAGTGCTAACTAACTTTCTGATCGTAGTTGTGATGGTTGGAAGTGAAAGCGCACGCAGAGGAGGAGACGCGGATTCTGGAAGCGGAATGGCATCCAGATCGTCGCGTCGGTTGAAGGGGCAGCAGCCTGAAGAGCATGAGGATTTGGATACTATCATGAAGAAAGCTCGTCAGGCCAACGCTGCGAAGCGAAAGGCTGCCCAAGAGGCGAAGGAGTCGTCGGATCATCTGGAAGAAGAATCTGAATCCTCCCTTAGGAAGCGCACCACGCAAGTCTGGATGGAAGTGATTCGGAAGAGATTTCGGAAGGAGACGACGACCCTGAGCAGGAGGAATCTGGATCCATGTCGGATTCGGATGCAGAAGAGTCCGGATCGGAAGGTGATCCGGATGTGGAAGCCGAGAACGCGTCCGGTCTGGAGGAGGTCACGGCTGGTGAGGAGTCTGAGGTCGTCGGAAGTGATGCTGAAGATTCTGGAAGAGAAGCGTCGGGAGATGATGCTGTCGAGATCGAAGACCCTACGGAGGATGGAGTTCAGGACTCTCCTCCGGAAGGTGCGAATCCAGATGCCGAACCTGATGTTCGAGAAGAGTCGCCACGAGTCAAGCAGGAAGCTCGCCCGTTGTCGCCGGTTCAGGAAGAAACTGTGCTTGAGGATACCAACATGTCTTCGCCAGTAATTTCGGAAATCCGGATGCCAACATTGTATCCTGTTGAGCCGCCGCTCTCGGCGCCCCCAGAAGCGCCTCGTCAAGAAGCTACCAGGTTTGGTATTCCGGATTCCAGAATGGAAGAATTTCCGGAAGCACCGCTGGGGACGCTGGAAGTCCAGATGAGCGGAATCCAGATGAAGGCATATGTGGCTGAACAAGTGAGGCGTTGGGAACGTGACAACTCCGAAAGGAGCTTTGCACCTGATGTCGGATATGATTGGCCGCCACTATACCTGAATCCTGAAGGTTTCATTCAGGCTGCCTTGATGACTTCGAAACACCTGAACCGCCGGATGTTGATGCCGGCTCAGACGGACGCCTGGATTTCAGAACTCCAGATTCAACGTCGGTCATTTGGAAGGGCACAAGATCTTCAGGGTGCCATGATCCCGCCGAAGGAGTTTTCGCCTCGTGAATGCATCGCAGTCCTGCAGACAATGCTTTTCGAAGCGGGATTTGGATTTGTGAATTTGGTGCCTGGATGGTTCCGGACGCGAGTTTTCAAAGTGCATCCGGATCTGGTTCGGCATGTTGTTGGGGAAATGTTGCAGCTATTGGTCGTGGAGATAATCGGATGGAGACAACTAGTGACGCGAGCTCAGGGGTACGCCCGGATCCTGATGGCAACTGGAAGGGAACGACTTTGTCAAGTACATCCGGATGCCCAATTTCAGGGTGAAGGTGTATTCATGTCGGATTACGAGGTATCTCTGCTGGGACGAGACTTCACTAGACAACTGAAGGCATCTGGATTCCGGAAGGTTCGGAGTCCTCGCGGACCCACCTATCAGGAAATCCGGCCGAAGCGAGTGCAACGTGTGATGCCTCGACCACCGCCGTCGTCAATCCCGTCGCCGTCGCCCTCATCCCTGCAGTCTGTGCCATCTTTGCTAGTCCGGAATCTGGAAGCGGATCTGGAATCCGGAAGTCACATGTCTTCATACCATAGTCTTTCTGATAGGACGAATTCGGCACGTACCTCCAGTATGTTCGAGACTTCCGGAGGATCAAGTGAGTCAATGGCGAGTGCGACTTCCGAAACTCGGACTTCCAGAGAGAGCACCTCGGATTCTTCTGGATTCGGGATGAGCAGAAGTGCAGGAACGCATATGCCATTCTCCGCCTTCAGGCCGATGGCGATGACCGCACGGGGATCTGGAAGTGCTGCGCCGATGGATTCTGGAATCGCTTTCCAGATTTCCCACAGGAACCCGGATGCCGAAGATCAAGACGTCCCGCAGGGATCAGACTTGAATCGCGAGAAGCCCAGGAAGAAGCGTACAAAGTCATCTTCAAGGAGGCGAGAAATGCTTCAGGAATCCCAGGCTGCAGAAGCATCTCGATCACGAGGCATTCAGAAGTCTGGGAGTTGGGATCGTGAAGTTCCAGAAACTTCAGCAAGGTCTGAGCGCTCTTCGAGGTCCGCCAGTTCTGGATCCACGCAAGCTGCCCTGAACACCATGTTCTAACTTCAGAAGGTCATGGCCAGGATGGAAGATCAGCAAGGGTCTGCGCTGGAGAGGATGTCAGGCGATCTGGATGCGAAGCTTGAACGCCTTCTGGATTCCAAGTTTCAAAGACTCTTCCAGAAGAAGGAAGCGATCCCAGATCTGGTCTCTGACGAGGATTCACGCTTGACAGTCAAGAATCTGGAGGTTCGGTCATCCGGACACCAATCTCACAAGCGGCACCCGGAAGCAGTTCGAGGTTCCGCCGCCAAGTCGAGCTCCTCCAAGAGCGCGAAGGTGAAGGAGCTTCAGCAAGAACTCGAAGCCTCGGAGTCTGCGCGGAAGAAGGAAGGAGAAGCAGCGAGGGCTGTCCAGAAGTTTTTGGCTACCCAAGTTCGCGACCTGAAATCGGTGGCTGCCAAGGCCCCTGTTGCAGCTGAGACAGATGGGCGTAATCATGATTCTCAGGAATCAGGTGCGTCCCATCATCCGACTCTGTACCCAGTATCCAGTAACGCATCCCGAGGTGCATCCCATCTGAGTTCTCGTAAAACAGATGTTGGGAATCCAGATGAAGCCTTTGCCGCACAGCTTGAGGCAGCTCTCCAACTGGTCACTCGTGAATCCAAGACCCCTAGAGCTCAAATGGCCAAGTCCTCGACACCCCAGGCGCTCGTGGTGAAGAAGGAATCGACATCCAGAAGAAGAGAGGCGTCTGGAAGCGAGAGCCGGGGTATCCGGAAGCGTTCAGGTGAGGATGGCTCGAAGAAGCGTTCGTCCAAGGAGTCTGGATCGTCGAAGCGGGGTTCAACGTCCAAGCGTGAGAAGGGTGGAACTTCCAGAAGTAAATCCCCTTCAGGATATCCAAGTTCTTCGGATCCAAGTTCCGAATCAAGTAGCTCTTCGGATTCCGGAAGTTCGGATAGCAGTTCGTTCGAAGACAAGACCCCTGCGGTGACGACGACCAAGTCCGGAGGGACGATGACATACATGTTCAAGCCATTCGTGAATGCAAGCACTTTGGAAGACTTCAATGAGAAGGCGGCGCTGGCCACTCGGATGCGCTGGCTGGAACGCTTCCAGAGTATCTCCGTTCAGGGTGGCTGGGCCGATAACGTGAAAATCTACGAGATGAAGCTCAAGTTGTCTCCGGCCGTCCAGAACTGGAGAGCGAATCTGGATCCGAAGGTCCGTCGCAACTGGAAAAGACTCCTGAAGGCTTTCAAGGAGCGCTACTGTAAGGCGAGGACTTCGGATGCGGAAAGGTACTATACGATGGTTCAGAAGAAGCATGAGACGCCTTTGGATTTCTATTACCGCCTGAACAAGGTGGCTGATAGAGCCGGTATCCGGATCGACGGATCGACCAAGCTCCGTGAGCAGCATCTGAAAGCCTTCACCAAGAAGCTTCTGGATTCCAGACTCCGGACTACCTTCCAAGGTCAACGCCTTCGGAGTTTGGAAGATGTCGAGTACGTCCTGAAGCAACATGAAGAACTGAATTTGGAAGACGACTACGACACTCCACCTCCGAAGCGGGATTTCCGGGCGGATAACGTACCTCGTGAGAAGTTTCGCCCAAAGCGTTCCGGATCCGGAAGAGCATACACTGCTCAGAGTGACGCTGACTCTGAAGATCCTGACCGACACGTCCGTTTTCAGGATGAGGAAGACAAGATGACTCTGGAAGCCTCGAAAGCATCTGCGACTACGAAGTCTGGCGATCCAGATTCTGGATTCCCGGCCATGGATGATCTCTCAGATACCGTCTTCAAGATTCTTCAAGAGGGAGGCTGGAGGTCCCGATCCCCTTCAGGACGCCAAGGTGACTAACAATCTTCGGAGCATCAAGACTCCAGACGCCAAGGTTTCCGGAATCCGAATTACAGTGCAAGGTAATGTGAGAACTGCCGCAATTTCGGACATGTCAAGGAGGATTGTTGGGCAGATATCGAGTGTGAACGCTGTCATCGGAAGGGCCATCCTGTGCGATTCTGTCGGATGCGTCAGTGTGATTTCTGCAACAAGTATCACGATGGACATTGTGAAGAGCTGAAGACCCTTCGGGATCTCAAGAGTCTCGTTCAACAAGGAGCTTTGATACCGACTGCTATCCGGAAGAAACTTCTGGATGGAGATGCAGATTCTGGGAACAACCGTTAAACTAGGAAGCCCGCTGGATGGGGATCCAGAACGCGCCGGGCTCAAGAAAACCCCAGAATTGTGTGTCTTAGCGTACGTTGGTCCAGAGTTGAAACGACAAGTTAACCATCAATGCATGACTGTGACTCAAGATGTCGACTTTCTCCTTCCAGATTCCAAACTTCCGGATGACAATGATTTCGGAAGGTCGGATGATTGGAATCCTGACAATCTGGATGACACTCCAATGGAATTCAGATTGAAGCCTGGTGAAAGTTACGGATGGTGGGAAGAACACCGTTCGGAGACGTCGAAGAGAGTTGCGATGGTGCATGGTGCAGTGAGCAATGTCAGGACAGACATTCTTCTGGATTCCGGAGCTTCCGTGAGCATGCTGAGTTTGGATTTTGCGCGTAGACTCAAACTCAGGCTGAATTTTGGAAAACAGCTTCGGGTATCCGGATTGGGAGGCGTCCCGACGATCATCACTGCCCGAACCGAAGTGAAACTTACCCTGGGTTAGAATGTGGTTTACATTCTGGAACTTTGGGTGGCGAATATTGGTGAAGGTGTTGACGTGTTGCTTGGAATGGATTTTATGTATTCTGCTGGAGTGCATTCGTGAAGGACTGGTCCAACTTCCTGATGAAGAAAACGTTATGCTTTCCGGAAGAACTTTCGACCAGCAGAAGAAGGGATTACGTTTGGAAGTCCGGAGTCCGGAAACCCTGATACTTGGACCAGGTGAACAAGCTGTCGTCCGGATAAATTACGGGCAGAGCAATCCGCAACGTGAAGTGGTCTGGGCTGGCAGAGGTGATCGCTGGGTGACGCAGCTGATATATGGGGCGAAGGGTCGCTGTGAAGGTGGAAAATATTTCGGATAAGGATGTTTGGATCGACACAAACACCCCGGTCGCCCAGATTGTGGAATACGGATGCTATCCATTTGGAAGGTTCGTCAGACCTGGACTCCGGAGGTATCGTGAATGGGAAGTCCTGATCTACGAGAACACCAATTCTCATCAGGAAGTATTACGTCAACGGAGATACCTTCAGGCGATCCAAGCTTCCCAACCCCCAAGTGTCCAGAAGCCGGAATATCCCTGGCCCAAGAAACTTTTGATGAGACCTCCCAGGGGTGGTTCTGAAGTCCGCATGGTTCGACTACAAGATCCCCCGAAGGATATTCAGAAAGGTGAAAGGCCACTTCCAGATGCCGTCGTTTCGGAATTCCAGAATCCTGATAGCATATTGACTGTAAATGAACATCGGGAGGGAATTTCGAATGAGACTTCAGGAAGACAACAGGTTCCAGAAGGCGATGGTTTTCTGGATTCCGACGGTGACGAGTGGTTTGATGCGATCTCCATGGATGAGAATGTGCCAAGGGACGAGATTCCAGACGGTTTGCCTGACGCAGAAGAGGATTCTGGAACGGATCAATCAGGAAGGCAATTTAATCTGGAAGTTGTGAAGAAGGCCGTCCTGAAGTTGGAAACGAAGTTTGTCAGGTGTCTGCATCTGAATGTGGAAGAGCTCGCCTTGGAACCAGCTGTGTATGTGCATGAAGGGAGTGATATGTTGTCACACTTGAAGGATCAACTCGTCATGCTTCCGGAAGACAGTTGGAATCCGGATGCCGAAGAGAACGAGTACGAAGTCGAAAAGATTTTGGATCTTCGATGGTCCAAACGTACTCGGACGTCGAAAAGGAATCGGGAATACCTGGTCAAATGGAAAGGCTATCCGGATCCGGAATGGCTTCCAGTGTCACAGTTAAGCTGCGGTGCCCTTCTTTACGAATTTAATCAAGGGGCAAGGGCGCGAGCGAGGTTCCAGGCTATGTAAGCCGGGGGCGACCATCCCCAAGTCTAGACTTCCGGATGCTATCATCCGGGAAGTTTTGAGAAGGGGATTCCTGAACTGTGACTACCGATTGAACTTTGATTCGATTACGATTGGAAACTGATTTCGGATTATGATGGAACTTTGGAATCCTGGGTTTCAGAAGGATGAATATGAAGGAGATGAACAAAAGCTTACTTTCGGAGAAGTGAGGTGTATTACGAGTGATTAGTGACGAATTACGTATGGAAAACATGCAGAATTGGAAGACTCACTCTATCTGAACTACGCCTCCTAGTTTCCGTAGTTCCAAAGGGCATCGATCCGGATGCGCTGATCCGCAGGAATCAGGGTGCTCTGGACTTCCGGTGGAAGATGAGCAATGCGATCCTGATCCGAAGTGGAGAAGCTCCACTGAACACGTGCAGGCTCTATGGCATCCAGAATCCCAAGCTGTTCCTTGAGCGAGTATGGTTCCGAAGTCCCAGGCTTGAAGTGTTCTGGATCCATCAGGATCCAGTGACAGAGCTTCGCAGGGTACTTCCAGACGCACGTCTCATTCCAGATGGATTTTGGAAGCTTGGAAGAGATCTTCTGGAGCAACGGGATCGCCTTCTTCCTAAGGGACGAGTGGAGCTTCGATCGCTCGGAGTAGATCCGCACGAGCTTCGGATGCACGGCTTCGGAAGTGTCGAACGTGAGCCAATGAGTTTCTTCCCAGAAGGCCTGGAGATGACCGCTCACGAAAGAAAGCCAGGTGTCAAGAGCCTCCAAGGCGTTCGCATCCAGATCGCTGCGCTTATGGAAGAGTAGATCCCGAGGCTGACAACTGTATGCGTGTTCTTATGGACGTTCATCCAGAAGCGGAGGAAGCTCGGACGCCCGGATCACGAAGCGCTCTTTCAGAAGGTCGAAATCAAACCTGTTGGGAGCGGAATCCGGAAACCCGAGAGTCTGAGTGGTCGCTGTGGACGTCGGATCTCCCTTCTTCATGCGAACTCCGTAGTGGAGCCAAGATGCCACTCCCTCGGTCGGATTCTCGATGGTCTGCTTGTCGAGTCTTGTCAGGTTCCCAAAGTCTTTGGCAGCCAGATAGGAGGTTGACCGGTCATGTGCACGATAGCCCCTGGATGCTGGCTTGGGAGAGCGATTGGAACGACGACGCTTGGATTTCGGAGACTGAACGTCAGGATCACGGCGAGAGGAACTTGAGTGGCCCTGATCATCATCTGGATGCACCACCTCTGTCTCATCTGGAATGAAGTCTTCATCCACTGTCTTGTCATCCACCGTTTCCGTAACCAAGGCTTCCGGATCCGGATCTTCGACGTCGTCTTCTCCATCTACAAGAGGTCCCCAGTACTCTGGCTCGGTACCTTCATCCTGAAGTCCATCGAGAACGCCTTCAGCCATCTGGAAGTACCGACGCCGGACGTACTTGGTCCACGGAATGTCATCCAACTTGTTCCAGAACATCATCCGAGTGAGCATCTCCACGAGAGGTTTCAACTGGAAAGCCATGTGAACTGCACGGTCTTCACGAATCCATTCCAGAGCCCTGATATACTTGACACCAGACATCATGAGCTTCTGAAGATCCAGACGCAAGTCACTCCAGACAACTAGGTAGTCCGTCAAGGACTCTCGAGCTTGCCTCTCCGTCCAGACTAGAGGATATTTGTCACTCCGACAGTCGTCATCCGAATGTTTAATCCACTCAGAAGGACGAGCCTGAATCACGTCGGGAGCCCTTGGGACTTTCCTCGAAGACTTGAATCCAGAACTGAAACGCTTGCGCTTGGAAGAGGACTTGGAACTTGGATTTCCGGATGCAGATGCGCCAGAAGAACCACGACTCAGATCCAGATACGACGACGAATCGCCCTCCTTGGCATCACCGTCATCACTTCCCTGAGAGGGATGCAGTTCGACGAAAGGGGCCGAAGTGTGTCCTGGGTCATCCGTGGCGATGACACAGATGACTGTACGCCATTCCGAAGGAACAGTTGTGCCGTTCTGAAAGTGCTTCAGGAGTTCCAGAAGCCGTTGCCAGTTCACAGTGACAGTCGACTGTCCTTCGCCGGCGCCAAGGAAGTTCATGACGTCGACAGCATTAAACGCCAGTTTCTGGATGCGGTGTTCCAGAAGGCGATTCTGCATCCGGGCATCATCCAAACGCTTCGCGAGATCTTCGACCTGCTTCCGGAGACCCCTCTTGTCGCGGTCATGCTCCTCCATCAGGTGCTTGATGTTGCGCGGGCGTTCTGGAGAGCCTCTTCTTTCTCAGAAACAGCTTCCACGTGTCGAAGATCCAGATGACTTGTTACCAACTGGTAGTCCCGACGGAGCTCGGCGAGCTCATCGTGGACCCTGCCGACATTGACGAGATCCGGATCCTGATCTTCGAGCAGTGACTGCGTCTGGATGCACTTTTGGATGACTTTCCGAAGAGCAGAGACGGTTCCAAAGACGCGCTGCGCGAGATTCTCAGGGTCGTACTCCGAAACAAGGCTGGCGATATCCCTCTTGACGGCGACGCTATCCAGAAGTGCGTGAAGCTTGTCATCCGGAAGCGAGGCTGGCCGAGGTGTCAGGATGAATTCCGAAGGTCCAGATGACCGGCGCAGAAGTCGTGTAGCACTGCCATTTCCCTGGTGGACAGCTTCTCAGAATGCATCAGGACTTCCAAACCGCCATAGCCGTTCCGAAGAAAACTGTTGCCATCACGATGCACTGTTGAAGCTGGAACACCGACCACTTGCAAGTTGTCGTCGCGCTCGTGGGATGGAGGAGTCTTGAAGTAGATGGGACGCGAAGATTCACTTCCGAACGCGATGCCCTCGGACAGCCCGAACTCCTCCGCACTCTTGTGCGTGACGAACTTCGGGTAGACTCGATTGAGTGGCTCATCATCGTCCTCAGGGACGCCTCCGCCTCCACCTGCGGGCGGGCAAGTCTCCGTGCCCTCAGCACCATGTCTCCCCTCATCAACAACGCTATCTGGACCCCCTGTCACTGCCGTGTCACCATGGTGGCTGCCAGCGTCACCAGTGTCGCCCTCAACCGAGGTGTTGCCTGGTGGAGGCGCCGTGAACGTTGAAGGAGCGTCTGCTGACATGATATGATCGTGCGGAAACGCTTGGGTGATCTGGAGCCTTGAAATTGTGAAATGTGTGCGGACCGACTGAATGATACTTGCCGTTTGGACGTGCGATGGGACCGGGGCGCTTGGGACCGGACGCAGAAAAGAAGCCACGTCAGCCAATTGATGGATGGAATGTGACCCAGTGTAGTGATTTGGGACTTCCTGAACCCGGATAGGGTGAACCCGGATACGTGAGACCCGGGTGGGTAGAACCTGGATACAGTGTGGGACGCCTGAAACCGGACCGTTCGACATTTTCGTGATGGGCATTTGGATGTATGGAATCCGGAAACGCGACTCGACGACAAGTGCCGTTGTGAATTGCGGGATTGTGATCTGGATGTCTGCGGTGGTCCAGTGATCTGGACGACTTGCCCACGCTTCGTCTCATAAGGACCTGTCAAGCTCGGAGGTAAATTCCTCAATGACAGCTCCTGACGAGAGGGACGGTTGTGAAGCTGTGGATTCAAATTTTCTATCTGGACACCGCCTCCCAGAGCCACCCAATATGTCGAGAGGTGATTGGCTGAGGCATCGAGTACCTGGGACTGAGCTGTGGAGCACATTTTCACCTTATTGCTTTAGGACTTCCGGAATCCGGACTTCCAGAATCCGGATGCCCGACCATGATCGGAGTCCACTATTCAGGAATCAAGTCCACCATGTGGTGCCCAAGTGAATTCCTGGTGCGTACTTCCGGAATCCAGATCCAGATTTCGGGAATCTGGATGCCATTCCAGTCAGGGCTAAGGGCTCAAGAATCCAGTCGCCCATACACAGACCAAGTGTATTCCGGATACATGCTTCCAGTGCTGAACTGAGGACTTCCGGATTCCAAGGATCGGGAATCCAGATGATTAAGGGCGTCCGGACCCTGCCTGATTTGTACCCAGTATGGACATTGAGGTTCGGAGTATACTCAAGCCAAGTCAAGACCGACCGACCAAGACGACCGACCAGGATGTGTTCGGCACCAGCCGGAATTCTTCGGGGTTCCGTGCCAGAGACACGCGCCTCCTGATGAGTGTGCGCTTCCTATAGTGAAAACAAGATGTTAGCAGAATCTTTAGCAGAAGACTTGTATATAAATAACAGAGAGTTCAATTTGCCACCAAGGGCGCAAGTGGTCTTCTGGAAGGTTTTCCTGGAAGATACTGCAAAGCACTGCGGACCAGCCTCTTGTCAGAGGGCTTCGAGTTAGCTGAGCCAGCGTACGGCCGCGTCGACTGCGTACATCGCCGCGGGACTCTCCACCAAAGGTTCGAGACCAAGTTGGGTAAGTGATCCGGCGGCGCATCCGGAAGGGATCTTCCTATTTCATATTCCAGTTGGAATCCGGATTCCGGATTCACATTTCATATTATAACTGCGTTTTGGGAGGTTGTTAGTAGTTGGCCCCTTGGAACTGTATTGAATTAACTACTGTGTGATTGGACGTTTGCATCTGGATTCCTAGTCTAGATTGCATTTGGATTTTGGATATTTGGATATACAGGCATCTGGATATCCTGATCTTGGATATTGTCTTCCGGAAACCAAGTGGTTATCCGGAAGTGGTGCGCTTGTTAGGGTCCCGGAACTGAGTCAGTGTTCCGGAAGTAGACCCCGTCGACTGGCATTGGGAGTGCCCACCGCTCGAGGGCCACAAAGAATAAGAGCGGCTGCGTGTTTTGCATATTAACTCTCTGTATTGTATTGGTTAACTGTTGGAAGAGGACTCTGCTAATAGTCTTTTGCCTTCCAGAAAACCAACTGCATTTGGAAGTACTTTTGGTACTTTGGATCTTTGGATCTGATCACACCTGAAAGTAACTCACCTGGTGATACCCTTCGGATACTCGAAGACAAACGACACCAAGGAGGATAACCACAAGGTCACACGCCAACTCCGCCTTCCGGATACCCATTTGGATCCCGGAAGGTAGAGACTGACCCCAGTTCTCAAGTGTCATCTGGAAGTTTCCTTCCAGAATCGGACTGGCCACCAGCTATACGTTCTGGGCGACCGGGTTTTTCTTTCAGAAAGTCCGGAAAGTGTTCACCCACCTCGTCACAACCGAGCAACGAACGAGCGAACCGGACGATGCCAACGATGAACAGATGTGGGTCTCACTGCGAGAGCATGAGCAGCTCTTTCAGGCCGGCAGAGTCGTGGAAGACTCTGAGGTTGGAGAAGGCGTGTAATAGGACAAGCCTATTGATGGACGAGTCGATGGCGGTTAATGGCGTGCGGCGTGATGTGGATGCTGGACGTGCAAACCGACGGTTCGATGAGGAAGATCGACGTGAGAACGACGTTGAAGTGCGAGCGGTCCACGAAGTGGAGCGATCTTGGAACAACTGCGACTCAGGAGAGCAGCTGGCTCATGGGTGTGCAGGGTGCTAAAGCAGTGAGCGAAGAGCGAAGTAGCCGATTGAGACGGCTGGACGGAGACCTCACTTCGAAACTTGCCAAGTGGGGCGCAAGCGAGTGTACTACGACGACAAAACGCGGAGTTGCCACAACGGGCACTTCAAAACTGGCCAGGTGGAGCTCGAGAGAGAGAGACGATACTCCAAAACTTGCCGGGTGGAGCACGAGTGACGAACGACTTCGACGAACGGAGTGCAAGTGAGACTCTGGACGGCGACTGGACGGGTAGTGCGGACGAGCGGTTGACTAGACTACAACTGAAGCTTTGGGCGGTGCTAGACGAGTGAGTGACCGAGCCAACGACGGGCCACCGGGAACGGGTCATTAGTTGAGATTCCTCAACGTTTAGTACGGGATCCAAGGGCAGTTGTTGGTGTAAGCAATTGTTTGGACGGACGACCGGTTTAGGCGCAAGATAGAGAACGAGTCGCATTCTTTGGATTGCATTGATTGAGTTGAATTCAAATAGGGACGGAGACGTTCCGGCGCAGGTGAGCTGGGCCCGACGAGTGTTGTTGACGTTGAAGTTGTGCACGATATACAAGAACCCGGCGAGACCACCCAGCGCAGTACTGGACGCCACTCAACCTGCAAGAGAGTGAAGCAGAATGAGACCCTATTGGGATTGGTATCGTCACAGGGATATTTTCACATTATACTATCAAATGCGGAGTATATACCAGCGGGTCCTCCCTCATCCGGAAGCAGGTGGGCTACGAAGAGAAGTCAGCTGTGCAACACCTCCATCTCTAGGGGTGGCGGTGGCTGCAAACACTCCTGAAGGATCACAGTCTCGTTTCTTTCCTGACCTCAAAGCCACAGACTGGACGAAAGTCATACAGCCTGTTGAAGAATTACAACAACATCCCACCATACAACTTGGATGCCCCCGAGGACGCGTGCATCAAACGCTCACTCAGATATTTTGGCTTCGACGGTGTCTGGTACCTGTCATTCATGATGTAATGCTGAGATTATTCTTTGGAGACCTGATTGTCGGATCAAGACTGTTCTTTATGCGAATTAGCAATCCGGAAGTACAAAATTGTGTTCGGGATGGTTGTGATTCCATTGAAACGCTGGAACATTGTTTTCTCAGTTGTCCAAGGCTAGCAGAAATGTGGTGAATACTTTGGTGTAAATGGCGGGTGGCATTTCGAAGCACGCTGGAGTGGAAGCTTCTGCTTTTCCTATCCAACAGCGATATTGCCAGAAGCTGGAGAGAATATCACGAGATCTTGTTAATACTGTGGAAAATACACACTGCGATTGTGTTCCACGCAACGTGGAGACTGCGCAACGACATTTACTTCGGCGAAACACAAGCGGTGGCGCCAAGTATCCCGAACATACAGGCTACCTTTCGAAGCCATTATCATTTCTTGTTTCGACACTCATCGAAGTGGAATATTGACGGCGAAGCGCTTAATCGAGTACTCAACGCGTTTGGGTTTGGAGCCCGAACGTACCGAATTGCTTCCAAATCTTCCAAGACAACGCACAGGGATTCCACGATGTTAGAATTGTTAATAACGTAGTAGCATAGGTCTGCAAAACGACTGTCCGCTAAAAGTTAATCAACTATTCTCCTCCTAGGCGGTATCTCGTAGAAGATACCCTGGACGAGCTGCCGTGTCGCTCTCATGAACCGGCAACATATTTCAGCAATCTCGTTCCAACTAGGGAAAAGAAGACGAAGGAGTACTCGAGCGTAGACGTGGATCCAGGGTTTGAAACTCAACTCGCTACTGGTCACACAAAGAGGACGAAAGCCAGGAGTCAAACTCGCCAGAGCGTTTACCAGAGAAGATATCAAGCCAAGAAAGAGGCATATCGGATCACTCTCGAAAATGAGACTCGACAACTACAGGTGGAGAACGTGAGTCCGTCCTTCGTGCTCTGCGCCTTGAGCTGTTGAATCTCCACCCAGGGATCGGACAATATACATTGTTAATTGATTGTCAGGTTGACTTTTCAATCAATCAATAGTGTAACAATATCAATATCGAGGACAATCAATTGCAATACGGCGATCTAATTGTGTTGAAGTTGACCTCGCAGTCTTGGCAGAGGCGTAAAATAGCTACGCCAATCGAAAACGAGGTGGGATAGCACAACTCACCTGCGAACGACCACTCCAAGCCTCACTTTCAAATCAGCGCTCCTCCAGTTTTACCGCATCCCTTTCCAAGCCGGCGACTCCGACTATATCGCCTCGTTACAATTCAGAGTCTACTCGACCATGGCTATTTCAACTTTTTCACGGCTCAAGCCCCTAGACGACCCCGTCGTTTTCCTATTATGCAGTACCTGCCGAGTCCGTCTGAACACTACTCTATTCTGGAATTACTGGACGACATTGTCGCCGTGATGACGGTCAGACTTCAAGCTTGAATAGTGCAGCAACACAAGTTTGTGCTGGTGTCCAATCAACACCACGTCGGAGCGCAGGACGCGTGCCAAGGATTGCGGCGTGGCAGACTAGTGGACGACGGCATGCAGTTTGCATTACAAGTGGGTGCTGGCACGCTCTCGATCGTCTTCATGTAGGAGCGCGCTCTAGCGGAGGCGCTCGATTTGTTTCCTTTTGCTTTTGCTCATTAATAAATTTCCTCCTTCGGAATTACTCCGGGTTCCGCGACAGACATGGAGATACTGGAAATGGCAACAAAACGTCTACAAGAACGCATCAGCGCGAGATATCCTGGATGAAACAATAGTAGATTTTCCTGATCTCGAGGACCGTCTCAGAGTTGATACCAACATTGTCGAGTCGCCTGCATTTGAGACTGGAGTGGTCAAGATCATGCAAGGTCAAGAGAACCAGTTAACATCAGAAGAGGGCATTGCTGTGGCCCGCCTTGAAAGAACTCTTGCAGAAGAAGATATTTCAGAAGTTTCTTCCGTAAAACGCAAGAGAAACAAAGAACAATCGTCTTCAACGACGGTCTCGAAGAAGAATCGCTACAATGCTCGCCCCCCAAGGTGGTCAACTCTACAGATCGACAGAACCGGATTTTACCCGACGTTGTAGATCCCCAGATGAGGTGCCATTGTAGTGCGAGCAAAAGCCCGAAAGGATGGCAAGTCCAAGTACATGGATCTGTCGTGGCCTCCAGCAACTTCCGTTGAAGTGGAACGACTCTTTTCAGCGGTGAAATGTATGCTCGGGTATCTCCGCAACCAAATGAGTCCTGAGACCCTTGAGGCGATACTAAATTTGAGGATGAATTGGGATCTCGTTACAAACGAGGTTACGTCTAAGGCAGTGCAGACAGCTCAAGGAGGAGATGAAATCGACAATGAAGAAGAGTACGAAAACGAATAGGATTCTGGTATATCTTCTACACAATATTGATCAATTTGAATTAGATATTGCAAGTTTTCAATCAATCAATATTGTAAGGAACAATTTTTACAATGCTACAATATCAATCTTTTTTTTTCCAATCCCTGTGTGTGGACTGTGGTTCCACAATCTGCTGTACACGAAAGGAGTTGACTCTCAAAATTGGGATGATATACATATATTGTCTTCATCACCGATGACTCCACTATTTGCTTTCAGGGTTAGGAAAATGATATGGCCCATTCTGGAGGCCAGAATCTAGTGATTTCTTGTTCCTGGACCCTCCAAGACCTTCAAGGTGGAGGGCGACGATGTTACCTGTCTGATGGCGCCAACGCGAGAATGGAACCGATTACAATGGCCGGACCGAAGATCCCTTTCAACCAGTCGACTTCAAGTTGTGCAATACGCTCTTTACAGTCCAACAATTTGGTGGAACAAGTAAGATTTTCAAGTGGCAACGTCAATGCCACTGGGAACAGGGTCTGTAAAGTTTCGAAATCTGTGCCGAGCTCTAGCAACGGCAAACAAGCATTGGATCGCAGATTTTCTGGATAATGATCGTCACTGGCTAAGCTCTGGAGCTTTTTTCGAAATGGCCTGTGCTATAGTGGAACCTGAGTTAGGCTCACGCATTTTGTTTTGGGATATTTTCGCATTATACTATCAAATGCGGAGTATATACCAGCGGGTTCTCCCTCATCCGGAAGCAGGTGGGCTACGAAGAGCAGTCAGCTGTGCAACACCTCCATCTCTAGGAGTGGCTGCAAACACTTCTGAAGGATCACGGTCGTGATTCTTTCCTAGTCTCAAAGCGACAGACTGGATGAAAGTCATACAGCCTGCTGAAGAATTACAGCAACATCCGACGATACAACTTGGATGTCCTTGAGGACGCGTGCATCAAACAGGTATTTTAGGTTTGGTACCTGTCATTCACGATGTAATGCTGAGAATATTCTTTGGAGACCTGATTGTCGGGTCAAGACTATTTCTTCAACCGGATTAGCAATCCAGTGCAGGGATACGAAAAATACAATATCATACGGATTGGAGGCCTTCATCCAAGCCAATAAATAATTGAGTTATTGCCAATTTTTTCGACAATGTCAACCAAGTCAGTAGGTCACATGAATTTGTGACACTATGTCGTCTTTTCTCATGAGTTTTTGAACGAGTTGGTTGCTGTCGATGCGCCTGGATTCAGGAGGGGTTACCTCGAGAACCCTCCCACCGCGTCCAACCTCTCCAACCAACACACACAAGTCATAGTCCGAATTCCTCGACATCATACATACAACACACAAATCAACTGATATAATATAATTCAGTTAGGAAATGACAAGCAACTGTAATAACCCGTGTGCCCTGTGTGCAAACGTGGCCACACCACCCGTTTGGCGATAGTTCTCGCTACCATCCATTGGCAAAGCAACCACACATGTCAACGACATTTGGCTATGGCCAAGATTGACCTGTATAAAAAATTGCATGTTATTGGGGTTGAGGAGCAATAAATTATGGCAATATGACATTGCCAATATCGGCAATAGTTACGGAAAATTACCAAACCCTGATCCAGTGAACTCCCCGGATGTAAACTTAGTCGTCGTAAGTAGATATTACATCGCTAGCGAAACGATAGGTCCACTTAGTAGTTATTCAACTTCTTACTTCTTCTACTTCTTAAATTGGGTCTTCTCAAAATGCTTAGATGTACATATACCAAGGCATCAGCTTTAACACTAGTTACATGTGTTACTAGTAGTATTTTTTCGCAAGAGTTACTTCTTGCCTAAACGCAATAAACGGTATCCCGTCATCTGTTAAGAGAAACGCTCGAGCTCGTTCAGTTTCCTCGGTTGCCCTCGCTCCTGTTGCACATACCGTCGTGGAGCACTCGCATCCCCTTGTTGTCGCAGTTGGCCTCGCATCTGTTCATGTAAGTCCAACCGTTGCTTGCACAGACTTGTGGGCCGGTAGTGCCGTCGATATTGTTGCATGTAATGGTGCCAACATTGGTGCAGTTAAAACCTCGAGCGAAGGTTCCAAGAATTAGGAGCGAGGAGATCACGGACATAATGGCGAACTCATGGCTACAGACGGTGGGGAGGTTTCAGGTCTGGAGTGATCCACCGTTGTGTGTGTTGCTGGCAAATAGCAAAGTGAATTGAACTACTTCTAGTACTTTCGTCGAAGGATTACGAGTTGTTGTTTACGAGTCCTATCCTGATGCAGATTTAGGAACCATAACTCCGATTACCTACTCGAGAGCGAATATTTGCCCAAGTACATGTAGAGCTCATTAACCCTTCTACTACGGCCACTGTTCCGGGAAATCCGTTACTCGTAACATATGAATTAACATATGCCGAAAAATCAGTACTATATATCATGTATCAAGCCCTTTCGCGTGACACGTAGCCTCAGAAACAATTTTGATTGGCTCTTACGAGGAGATGAGCTGTGGATAAAACGACCAAAAGTCTGCCAATTGCGATCTCCCGGCAAAACCGTTACGATGTGCAGGCATTAGAGGTGAGCATAGTGCAGCGAAACGATCATCACTCGTTATTTAGACTCCTACGACTCACTATCGCTCTCACACACTTCAGGCCTACGCTTCTCAATGAATCGGATCTTGTCCTGGTACTCAGGAGGAATAGCGGTCCCATTACGCCACGACTGATGCCAGATTTGGTCGCAGGTGAGGCTGCTGCCGTGGTCAAGACGCCGGGCCTTGTTGCACAACGACACTCTGCCTCGCTTGGCACGTGTGCAGGCTGCACAGAAGTAGCTTGTCTCGAAACTACGCAATCCAGGACCAGCATACGCGGAGCACACCTTGCAGAGCCATTGGCGGTTCTTTGTCTTGGCCTTGTTCTTCTCTTCGAGCTTCTGCAGCGTGTGAGGCTGACGCGGCAGCGGCCGAGTGACGAGCTCTTCCATGTCGTTGCCGTGAGCAAAGTCATCGCTTGTTTGACCGAGTGGATCAGCATGCAGGCGACGCATGAAAACTGCGTGTGTCGGTACAGGTTTTTGTAGCCTTTGCATGGCTATCTTGTGCACGATAAATGCGTTCACCATAGCAATATCGACAAGACCAATAAAGAGTGTCTTGTAGTATTTTCGCATCCGAACTGCTCGCTGGATCGAGTAGCGCTGGAGACGGAGTTGGTCGTGGACATCAACTCCGCCCATGGCTTCGTGGTAATCCTTCACCAGTCGGGGACACGGCACTCTGGACACAGCCCCACTCGGTTCACGTCGATTCACGTTTGTCAGCTGCGTGGAGCACCCCGTCGCGAGGAAACGAACCGGCTTATTGTCCATCCAGTTCAGCGCAATAAAGTCGGGGTGGGTGCGCCACTGCGCAATGCGAAAGGTGCCTCGGGGTATACTCTGGGGACGTCGCTTCTGTTTGAATTCTAGATCCTTGCACCAGCCCTTCCGATTACTGCGAATAGTTCCCACGTGCATGTGCCCCATATCTAAGAGCTTGTGTGACAACGGGATAGAAGTGTAGTAGTTGTCGGTGCATATCAGCCGTTGTGCAGGTTGTCCTTGTAGCACATGGCGAACATTCATCACGACAGCTTTCTGTGCTACTGCGGTTTCATCTTTGTCAGCTTTTCCACAGTATATGTCGATTCTACACAGCAACGCACAACATAGTCAGTATAAGCCCGATCACAATGCGGAACATCCCGATTATATTCCGGATTATCCCGCACAAAACAATTCCGCACCTGGAGCAGTATGCTGTCTCCGCACAGCAAGTCATATAAAGCTTGGTGCCCCACTTGTTGGGCTTGTTCGCCAAGTACTGCCGCATAGGATTACGCCTGTGGCGCATGGGCACCATGCCCTCGTCAAAAGAGATGCGAGCTCCAAGCCGATACCCGCGGAAAAATGTCTTCTGTAGTGCTTGTACAACAGGCCGGATCTTGAAGGCTCTATCTCCGCTGGCCTCTTGTAGATCGTTGTCGTTGAAGTGAAGGTATCGAGCGATGTCGTGAAACCGATCGCGGCTAAGAAACTGACCGAACGTGCCTCGCGATAGTGCGCCTTCTGTCCTTGTGATCCAATGACGAGAGAGACTCTCACGCCGGGGTTCCAGGGCCCTCGCAATCAACAGTCCGATGAATCGAACTATCTCGTGGGGCTGAATGCTGTTCTTGTGTCCCAACCTAGCTCGATACTCCTCGACAGAAAGTACAGTTGTAGTCGGGCTCGTCAATCGTTTCTCGCGAGCACGCCGGTGCATACCTTGGGCCACCTCGTCAACGGTGTCCAGCCGATACTTATTTGTTTCCACGGCTATCCGACGCCATAGCTCCTTGGGGAGGAAAAAGTAAAAAATAGCCAAAGGGTTTTCTGCGTATGCTAACGCGGCCTTGGTCGGTCCACTTGGTCCGTCGTAAAGCGGAGCAGCATCCACTTGAACTTGGTCACTGTGACGCTCGTCAAAATAATCCCACTCTTCGTCTTGAAGGCGATCTAGGTCAGCAGCAACAAGATCGAATGTGACTGGGTCATCGTCGGCTTCATCTAGCGGAACCTCCGTGTCATCTTCCGCGCTCTCGGCATCTGACTCTTCGATGTCTGCGCTGCTCTCTTCGTCATGAAGAATAGACTCTTCGTCCCCCTCAAGATCAGAATCCAGTCCAAGCAGCCAGTCGTCCTCACCGACGTTCAAATCATCCGATTCCAGCGGGCCAAACAGACGGTCCTCACGAAGAGCATCCAAGAAGTCGTCCGAATCAAACGCGTCCAGCAGTGATCTCGTACCATTTGTGTCAGCTCCAACACCAACCTCAGCACAAGTTGTTGTCACCTCCGGAATAGGCTCATCAGTCGCATACGGATCTCTATCCTCCGGCTCCGGAATAGCATTATCGGTAAGGTCCGGAATAGTTTCGGTCAAATCCGGAACAGCAGCTACAGGTATATCCGTAATAATAGCAGGTTAGTCATTCCGTACCAAACTGATGTTGCGAAATACTTACCTGCATCTGTGCGCACGATTGTCGTGGCTCTTGCTTTGCCAACAGCAGCTCGCTTGCGGGGAGGATGCTTACTGATACTGGAAGCAGGTCTCTTGGCGGCCGGCTTCTTGGCAGTTAGCTTCTTGGGAGCGAGCGTCTTTGCACTAGACGTCTTGGGGACAGGGGGCTTCTTGGTCGGCTGCTTTGCAGCTGGATTTTTTGTGTTTTGCTGCTTTTCTTCAGCTGGTGCTGGGCTCGATACTGCTTCTGTAAGAGACTCTGCCGGTGCCACCGTAGCTTTGGCGGCAGCCTGAGGATTTGACGGGGGTTTTGCTGCAGCCAAACCTGGGCTGGATGTCGCCTGGGCGGCTTCTGTAGCAGTGGGGAGTGGGGCACTCGGTAGAGGGTCGAATGCCAGCCACCCTTGGCGGCGGCAATAGCTCATCAAACTGCTATCGCCTGCATAGCATAACTGTGTTAGCCCGAATACGTATGTAACAGCGCAAAATATACTCACCGAGGAAGTAATCGACGCCCTCTTTTCCCTTCAAACTGCCGCCCGGTGGCAGATACCTGAGGTCATCGCTCAGGCCTAGTGACTTGCGAAATGACCAGCCCTTCTTAGTCAGCTCGCTCCAGACTTGGGCTAGCGTTTTCTCGGTGGCGAGGGCGTAGCCTCTCATGAGGCGGGAGTGATGGTCTCTCTTGCGGTGCAGATCTTGGAATGAAAGGCTGGCAGCCCCCTCGCTTCTTATATCAACATCCCTAACCGCTTCCCGAAAATCTCATGTCTCAATGCCCAAAGCTGCTACAGTTTACCTGGTAAAATTTATCCCATACAAATTCCAATATGCGGATTTTTGACCGACCGACCTTTGTTGCGGAGAATGCTGAATATTTTCAATCCTATAATCAAATTCCGGAAAATCCGGAATGATCGTATTAGAAGGGTTAATATAGCTTCAAATGAATTGATGCTCTAAAACTTGTGCTTGAAGTCGTTGATAAGCCGTTAATCGTTAATGCATTAATCTCTCTAACCGAACCGTGTTGCCGTGGCAATAGAGGCAAATGGAACGCATTCGTACGATGTTGCGAAATACCCTTCACTGTTATAATAGGTTATACATGTACTTACGCTTTTCTTTCCACTCTGCTTTGCTCAATCCACGTGAACAACGGAGTGCATTCCATAGACTTCACGTCGTGAAGTCTATGGAATGCACTCCGTTGTTCGACAAGAAGGCGGGCGACGTTTGATAAACACTCTGAAAAGGAAAGATGGGTATGCATGAAGTCATCTGGCACAGATTGAGCAACAACAAGGCTGGAGAACCTCTCCTTTCACATTGGTTTTTCGGTTGTCCTAGCGAGTTCCATCCCGTCTGCACATACCGTCGTGGAGCGCTCGCATCCCCTTGTTGTCGCAATTGGCCTTGTTGAACTCGCACCGATTCATGTAGGTGACACCGTTGCTTGCACAGACTTGTGGGCCAGCAGTGCCGTCAATATTGTTGCATGTAATGGTGCCAACATTGGCGCAGCTAAAACCTTGAGCGGAGGTTCCGACGATCACGAGTGAGGCAAGTGCAGATATAATGGCGAACTTCATAGCTTCAGATGTGGAAGGTCTTGTGCTGTTGTGCAAAGTGAAAAGGACAAAAGCTCCCTACGAGCCTTAAGTTCCGAAGAAGCTGTACAGTGCACATGTGCCTGCTGTAATGTTTCGCTTGTTCTAGAAAACAAGTGAAGGCCACAAAGATTTCGAGTCGTAATCTTTGTGGGCTGCACTGCTTTAGCAGAAGAAGTGTAGTCTATGAATTGCAGTTGGCATTTAACCACCGGGTGACACCTTCCTCCAATGACAGGGCCCATCTTCCAGTCTAAATCTTCGAGCATACAGCTGCAATCTCCGAGTACACACGGGTGTAGTGTGCTCGAGAGCGAATATTCGTGTGATCGCCAGGAATCATCGCCACATAGTTCGGCACAAGGGAACCGTCTTGGGCGTTGTCCTTGCTGGTTCCAATCAATTTCTGCAGGGAGCGGCAAGCAAAGTCGAGGTAGTACGTGTCCTCGACGCCGCAGAAAACGTGGACTTTACCACACAACTTGGTCGTCAACAAGTCGGGTCGCTTCTTTAAAAACTTGCAGACGTCATACCGCTCCCAGTATTTGGCAACGTCGTGGTTGATGTCGCCCGACACCTTGTCGAACAGCGGGATCGGCATTCCATCGGCTCCACGTGGACTGAACAGAGCAAACTGGAAAGTAAATGTTAGTAAAAAAAAAAACTACAGAAGTCAAGGGATCCCGACAAAACTTACGAATGCATCCCATTGCCCTCCATTGCCACGACCATACACTCGCTCCACCAGATTCTCATCGCGATTGCTACACGTAGTGAGTCCGTTGCTTCGGCTCGTTGGATACGGATGGCCATCAGCATCCCAGTACGCATTCTCAGCCTCGTAGATGTTGACAACTTGGAATCGCGAGAAGTCGACTGGATCAGGAGCAGAACTCCACGTGCCACCAAAGAAATCGGGGAACTGTAGTTGCAGCCATAAAGTAGACCAGCCACCGGAGGAGTGACCATGTAGGAAACGGCCAGCAGCAGAAGGAATAGTAGGGTACAGGCTTTCCAGGTACGGGATGAACTCGGTGACCAAGGAAGTTCCCCATGGACCGTTAACTTCTGTATCAGCGAACGACGTGTGGCCGAACTTGAAGCGCGACCCTAACGTCACTCGCAGCATCGGTGTCGGCCAGCGTCCAGCCTTCCAGTCTTGTCCCATTTCTGATGACAGAAAACCTTGAGCCCTCTTTGCGTACGTCTCGGTACCAGTGAACCCTTCGATGTAGTAAACAGTCGGAAACTGGTGCGAGTCCTTCAATGTCTCGTAGTTTTTCGGCAGGACGACAGACGCCATCATATACACATCCTGGTTGTGGTATTCGCTTAGAAGTTCACTCTTCATGGAGATATGCTGTACCCACTCCGTCGGAGTTAAATCCATCGTTTCTTTCACCACTTGGTCAGCCACAAGATTCACCACATTATCCGCTTCGTCATCTTCGAAACGGACCTCCACCGGCTTACTGTATGTGTTACCGACTCGAGAATTGGCGTCCGGATCGTTCATATCTAATAAATCAATGGTCAGAACCTATTAACAGTTATTAAATCCTCTCGTTTTCACCGTACCATGTTGAATCAATGCTTGGACGAAGAGTTCATTGGAGAACAAGTCAAGGTTTTGCGGTACAAAACCCAAAGCTTCGGGTGTCGAGTACTCAGTGCTCTCGAACTCAATGATGTCTCCAGGCTGCACATTTCTCTACAAGAACACAACGAACAATTAACCCTTTGAAATAATTAACCATTCCACCAAATTTATCTTACCACGTCCTTGGCGAAAATGGGGCGAAGAGCGTCGGTGTCGAAAGCTTCGAACCGAGGTTCCGGCTCTGGACCAGGGGCAAAGAAAAGAATAACCCTCCCGTCCTCAATAGCTTCCTGACCTTCGTACGTGACGCGGAAGACGAAATTCGACTTGCTCGAGCCCTTAATAAGCGGAAAACAAGATGAGTATTGCCATTAGCAGAGGAATATTATCACGCAACGAACCTCTGGATAGGAATAATAAGTGCGCGCAGTGGCGTGACGACTAAAATCCGAGAAAACTGCCTCCAATGCGCGGTTCATGATGATTGCAACTTGTGCAGCTTGAGGTGAATTGGAAAATGAGTCAACTCTATTGCTACGTCAGCCGTGATTTCTGACCGAAGACGTGTGTGGTTTTCGCATCAGATGTCGACGCCACAAGAAGAAAACTACATCACCTCTATTAAACGTTAGCATATTAGCAAGGTTCATGAATTTGATTGGTTAAAAAATTAAAAAAGAAAATATATCATCATGCGTGGATGACATAAAGTATCTAACCATGGCTATCGCGTACGACCCGGAGAACATCTTCCTCAAGATCATTAAGGGCGACATCCCGTCGTACAAGCTTTTCGAGACGGAGCACGTTGTGGCAATCCTTGATGCATTCCCGGTTGCACCGGGACACGCGCTGTTGCTGCCGAAAGCTCCCGGATTCGCTACGGTCCTCGACATGACGCCGGAGGTGGCCGCCAATTTGTTTAAGGAGTTGCCACGTCTGGCTAAAGCTGTGCAGGCTGCTACAGGCGCCAGTGGTATCAATATCATCCAGAACAATGGCAAGGCATCGGGTCAGATGGTCTTCCACGCCCACATCCACGTGATCCCCCGCTTCGACGATGACGGTCTGATCAAGTTACCGTCCGGCCCGGGTATGATCACCAAGGAGGATGGCGAAGCCATGCAGGCCAAGATCCAGACCAAGCTCTAGTCATCTGTAGATA
Organism: Phytophthora colocasiae; assembly: GCA_018806915.1. Classification (NCBI taxonomy): domain Eukaryota; phylum Oomycota; class Peronosporomycetes; order Peronosporales; family Peronosporaceae; genus Phytophthora; species Phytophthora colocasiae. Next base: position 743,984 of record JAGKQI010000054.1, on the reverse strand, counting down.
AGAGACCAGTTTCACAAGCTTCCAACAATGTTTACCTCCTCCCTTTTGGCTGTATATTTAGCTGTTCAAAGGTGGAAACACCCCGTGGTGGTTATGTCTTTTGAGCTTCATTCTCCAAGAGACAACAGAGCTTCAGCACTGCGGATTGACCATTGCGTCCTACCAACCTTCCGCCATTGAGGCGACTCGAATTGACATGACCGTGCTGGAATCTGTCATCGGCACGAGTTCTGCTCGTGTTACGGACGTGGAGGTGGAGACTGAGTCGACGTACCAGACGTTGCAGGTAGGTGGGTCTCCCGTGGCAGCATCAACCGGTTGGACGCCTAAGATGTTAGCGGAGGCAGCAGCGGGTCTGGGATCGTCCACGATGTCCATCTTGTCGGCGGTTAGTGATGGTGCTAGAGCCGAGAACACTGCAGCTTTAGCACTCGCGGAAACCAGTGCACGTTGCATCTACGTGAATAACTACGAGGAGAACCAGAAGCAGAAGTTCTGCGACAACAAGGTCGTCACGGCCAAGTACACGAAGCTCAACTTCCTCCCTCGGTTCTTCTACGGACGGCTGTCCCAAGTAGCCAACTTTTACTTCCTGCTGGTCGGTGCCGGTCAGATTATCCCGGAGATTTCATCCACGCAGACGATTCCGTACCAGTGGATCGTGCTCATGCTCGTGTTATCGATTGACGCTGTGTTCGCGGCGATTGAAGACCGTGGAAGACACATTGCTGACGCTAAGATGAACGCACGAGCCGCACACATCTTCGATCTGGACGAACCGGACTGCTTTCGTGATGATACGTGGCGGAATGTCAAGGTAGGAGACATTATCAAAGTCGACAATTACGAAGCCATTCCGGCGGATATCCTGCTGCTGGCGGTGTCCGAGCCGGATCCGAATGCTCCCACTGGTATTTCCTTCGTAGAGACGAAGTCACTCGATGGAGAGACGAATCTCAAGGTCAGACAAGCTTTAAGCTGTACGTTTTCACAGCTTAGCGATCCGCGCGCTCTTGCACAGCTTCCTGGTCGAGTTTTCTGTGAGAAGCCCAACCACGACGTCAACAGTTTCTCTGGACGGTTCGAGCCTCAATCTGGTCACGCCATCCCAATCGACCTTAAGAACGTAGCGTTGCGAGGCTGTGTGATCCGCAACACCCCATTCGTCTACGGCTTGGTGCTTAATACCGGCGGAGACACCAAGATCATGCAGGCCGGATCGCACACGCCTCCTACAAAGATCAGCAAGATCCTGGCCATCGTGAACCGGGGCAACACCTTACTCATGGCGATTCTCGCGTCCTTGTGCATCTTGGGCGCTGTGCTCTGCGCCTTCTGGGTCGCTCAGAATCGTGAAGGGGCCACGTACTTGCATCTGGAGAACCTTAGCGGTGTGGCGCCATTCCGCAACGACGTGGTGGGGATCTTGACATATTTGGGTTACTTCTGGATCCTCATCGCGTCTTTCGTCCCCATCACGCTGTACGTGACGATCGCGATCGTGAAAACGTACCAGACTTTCTTCCTTAACCGCGACCTTGGGATGTACGACGAAGTGACTGACACGCCAGCGCTCGTCCGGAATTCCGATCTCAACGACGACTTGGGCCAGGTCACGCACATCTTCAGCGACAAGACGGGGACGCTCACAGCCAACGAGATGGACTTCCGCAAGATGAGCATCCACGGCGTGTCGTACGGCCGGGGCACGACTGAAATCGGCCGAGAAGCTACGCGACGTCTTGGAAAGGACCTGTCAGCTAGTGACGTGTTGGCAGACAACACGCCGGTTCTGGTCAAGACGGACAATGTAAACTTCCTGGATCCCGCCGGAGATCTGGAGCGCGACAGTGACGCACGTTTGCACCCGGACCAAGCAGCTCGAATCTACGATTTCTTCGTGCACTTGGCAGTCTGCCACTCCGTCGTACGGGAGACGCTGACTGAGAACGAGACGGGCACAGGATTCTCTGCATCGTCACCCGATGAGCTGGCGCTTGTATCTGGTGCCAATTACTTTGGCTATTCCTTCCAAGCCCGGCGCAACGGCGAAGTAGCCATCACAGTTCCTGGTAAACGTGACGAAGTAATCTACGAATTACTGGAGATGGTTGACTTCACCAGTACGCGCAAGCGAATGTCGGTTGTTGTCCGCACGCCGGACAAACGGGTGATGCTGCTAACGAAAGGAGCGGATTCCGTTATCTTCCCCCGCCTGGCACCTTCAGCGGACCAGACGATGATAGACACGACACTCGCTCACCTCGAACGTTACGCAACTGAAGGCCTGCGGACTCTAGTGATCGCTCAAAAAGAGCTGCCCCCGGACGCATATGCTGAATGGTCTTGTGAGTACGCTGCTGCCTTGGGGGATTTGGAGCAAATGGCCATGCAGAAGCGAGGAGAAGTCAACCGCATTGAAGAGCTGGAGGAGCAACTGGAGCAAGGGTTGCAGCTCATGGGCGCTACAGCCATCGAAGACCGTCTGCAAGACCAGGTGACGTCCACGCTAGGCGATTTGTCTCGAGCGGGGATCAAGATCTGGGTGCTCACTGGCGATAAGGAGGAGACGGCTGTGAACATTGGTTTTGCCTGTCAACTGCTGAACAACGACATGGAGCGGATCATGATCAACGGGGACACAACACCGTCAGCCTCGGATCTGTACGATATGTTAATGGCTCGGTGTCTGGAGGCTCGGAAGCGCGCAGAGCGACAGGCGAGTGGAGTACTCGAAAACTACCAGCAACAAGCAATTGTCATTGATGGCCGGTGCTTGACTATGGTCTTCAGCAACAACGTTTTGTCCGAGCTGTTCCTAGAGGTTTCCCAGCAGTGTGTATCTGTCATCTGCTGCCGCGTTTCTCCAAAGCAAAAAGCTCAAGTAGTTCGGCTCTTCAAAACGAATCTGCACGGATGTCGATCACTGGCTATCGGCGATGGCGCGAACGACGTGGCCATGATCCAAGAAGCTCACATTGGTATAGGCATCTCAGGTCACGAAGGAATGCAGGCGGTGAACGCGAGTGACTTCGCGATAGCACAATTCCGGTTTCTCAAGAGACTGTTGCTTGTCCACGGCCACTGGAACTACCGACGCATGGTCAAGCTTGCTCTATATGTCGTCTACAAGAATATCTTGTTGTTCGGGACCGAGTTCGTGCTCGCTGCCCTGCCTCAGTGTGGCTCCTCCGGCACACTTTACTTCAACAACATGTGGATCAACGGCTATAACGTCTTCTGGTCGTCCATGCCCATTGGTATCGTAGCTATCACTGAGCAGGAGGTGCCAGCACGTATCGCTGAGCAGTTCCCTGGTCTCTATCACGTCGGGGCTCAGGGTGACCTCTTCAGTCTTCGTATCTTCGCCCAGTGGGTAGTTGAAGCTCTCTACGAATGCGTTGTGTGCGGATTGGTGCCGGCGTTGATCCTTGGTGGACCTGTGGACTCGACCGGGAACGGGTTCTCTCGTGATTTGTGCGGCGCCATTTCGTACTGCTGTTTGATCAGCGTTGGGTGGGTCAAGCTGGCGTTAAATATGGTGACTTGGAATGCTATCACCGTCTTCGCATTCATCTCATCCATCATCTTCTGGTACATTTCGGGCTATGTCATAGCCGCATCGTTCCCGTCGTCCGTAGCCGACACTGCCTTCCCTCACATCTTCGTTCTACCAGAGTTCTATCTGGCGTTGTTCTTGTCGCTACTACTGTGTCTCGGACGTGATTTTCTTTGGAAAGCGTACAAGCGCGAGATGAATCCCGAGTACTACCACATTTTGCAGGAATTTCACCGACGCGGAAGCCAAAACCCCGATAAAGCTCGATGGACGCCGCCTGAGCTACGCTACGAGCGATTCCAAGCAGACTTGACCGAGGAGAAGCCACGCTTCGACCTACCAGAGCAACAGGCACCACCAAACCACCGACCATCCCAAGCGGAGCAGAAGACGTACACGGGTTTTGCCTTCTCAACGCAAGTGCTCGAAGACCGCTTTCTGAATCCACTGCGTGAAATGGTACTACCCGTGAGCCAGGTGGCAAACGCCATCGGTAGAGTGCTGTCTCCTAATGGAAGCCCAATAAGTCGCCACAATCCAGATAGTCCATCACGTCGTGAAGCTCCGGAAGAGCCAAAGTCGTTCGAAGAAAAGATCCTGGCGCAACCCATCGAGGAACAGGCCGTGTACGAGATTCAGCGCTTCCAGGTGTTCACTGGATGGGGATCACTGCGGCCGGGTCACCTACTCATCACTGATCCGCCAAAGTTTACCAACGCGTTGATGACGGACGGTGCCAGCACTTTTGAACTTGACCTTTGGGTGGTGGACCCGGGCTTCGGTGGCTCCGATCAGTGGCAGTACGCGACGAGGTTCAAAGACTTCCTTCGTGCGCAGCAGAAGTTGCAAGTTGATACACCTGAAGGCGCACCAGCCGAGTTCGTCACCCATGCGAGTGGACTTGATCCGGATCTTCAAGAGAGACGGCGGATCAAGAAGAAACTCAACAGACTTGTCGGGCGCAGTGTGCGTCGTCGGCGTTGGGTTCGAAAGGAGAAATTGCTCGCTGAAGCCATCGAGCGCGCGAATATCGCCTTGGCCGCGCCGGATCCAGAGACTCCACGTCCGTTCACGCCTCCCAACACACCGCCATCCCAATAGGCCGTATAACTTGCATTTTAGTTCAGCACAAATTCTATGGCTGCTTACTCTCACTTGTGTAAGTTGATTTCGTTACGGCTTGCCGTCATCAAAGCAGTGCAAAACGTAGTGGCAGGTCGATACGCGCAAAGCAGCCGAAGGTCACCACCATCGTCACGGCCGTGAGGTACCAAAACTGTGCGTGAAAGTCTTGTAGCATGAGTCGTTGTATCCAAAGACGTGCTGGCAGACCGTCGATGCTTCCGCTGATGGCGTCCGGTTGCGTCGTGCTCAGGTCCTCAGGCGATGAGCGTAGTCGAGACCGTAGCTTGCAGGTGAAGATCTCCCGTGCGAGGAATGAACCGCCGAGTCGTCCAATGAACATACACACACAGCGCAACCAAAGGTTCGTTTGATCTTGGAGCACAGCGAGAGCATTACCGGGCTTCTCAAACACAGCCAACAGTGTCAACAACGACGGTACCAGTATCAATGCAGTCGTGTCGGCCATATTGTCTTGCTCTGCCAGCTTCATAAGAAAGTAGAGAGGTTTCAACGCGTCGCTAGTCGCAGTCCTTGATGTGGGATTCGCCGATGGGGCGGAAGGAGACACGGTTCCGCTACGTGATGATCCGGTGGCATGGTCGCTGCACTTCCTGCAGCTCATCTGCGCCCGAGAGCACGTGTCGCGGAGAGATGACATTTTCCGCGTGTCCGTCTTGAAACCTGAAGAAGAAATGTCTAGAGTTGACGCTTGAGTATCTCTCCGTCCACCAATGCGGTCTCTTTCGCGATTGCGGCTACCTGTTTCTTGCCAGGACGGCAGGTCTCCGACAGAATTCTCCTTTTCATCGATATTCCGCGTCACAATAAAGCCGTCAGAACCGTAGCCATTGTCGTACTCGTCATTTTCGTCTTCAAGTAGATCCGGTTCGTTCCCCATTGCTGCTGCGCCAGCCACACCGCAGTTAAGACCTAAAAGGTCTTGTTTTCCAAGTGATCGTCTATGCGGGAGACACCTCGAAACATTCATAGCTGAGGTCGTTTTACGCAGGCAAAAAGCCACCGACGAGGTGATATTGGCGTGCAGCGGCATGGCCAGCCAGACTGAAGACGTGCGCTTGAAATCCGTGTAGACGCCCGTGTTCAGGAACGCGATGTGGACGTTGTTGAGCAGCAGCATACCCCAGTACAACCCATCGATGGGCGTGTCCGAACCAACAAGAATGTACCAAAACACGTAGTAGTAGAGCTGTCCGACGTACAGCAGCGATGGATGGGCAAATGGCTCGGACATACTGTTGACCACGTAGGTGATGACGAAGAAGTAGCCTTGCATGAGAAATAGATACAACACCGAGATGGCCAGCTTCAGCCATGATTCGCTGCTGGTAGACGACGACACAGAAGGGTCTTCCGCCAGAGCGAACAGCCTCACGCACAAATGGCCAAGAAATAGCGGCACATGCACCACCAGGGTGCTGTACGCAACAGCATGCTCAAAACTGAACCGCACGCGCGCAATGCGAGAACAGAACAAAATGACGCACAACAGTGGCGACAGCAAGTACAACAAGAACCACGACCTATTCGACGCCTCTCCACCACGTGCAGCACTGTAGGATGAGAACATGATGAGCCAAAAGACGAGCGCGCAAAACCCGCACCCATATAGCAGTCTGGTCATGCCTGGCTGTCCATGGTGCTGCGTTTCCACTTCTCTCAGTCTTGAACTTTGTCTCGCCCCAACTCTCCTCGCTTCTTCTTCAGTGTAGGAGTCCAATGACGACGTCGAACCTGTTTGTCTTGACGTGTAGAACCTGTCCTCGTCTTCTTCAGGGACACCGCGCATCCGGTCCTGCTCCTGTTCCATCACCAAGTCGTCATACTGAGATCTGGCCGTCCTAGGCTGCATACTGAAGAACAACGGCACCGCAGCCAACGCCACAATGCCAAACAGAGTATTCCCCACGATCCACGAATATCTGCTGGCCGGTAAACTCATATACCACTCCACAAGGCTGATAGCAGCGCTGACAGCGGCCAGCGCGTACCAGATTTTAGTCTGAGCTTCTCCATCCGCAGCATCTTCAAGACCGGAGAACCGGAACACCAATAGAAACGGCGTGGCAACCAGAACCAGATTACAAAAGTACCAGATCGGGTTCACCAGCAGCGAATACGCAGCGTGGCCAAACTGCCCGATGATACAGAGAAGTGTAAACAATACTAGCGCTACCAAAGGGAAAGTCGCGCGCCACAACAGCAAGTTCCACTCGCTGTGGGTCTCTGGCCCTTGACGAAACTTTTCTAATAATTCTAAAGCCGCGTGCGACTGCCGCCGGGCGCGTCTCGGCCCCGCAGAAAGGAAATTCCACACGCCATTGCGCGTAGAGATGCCGGATACACTGGGTAAACTGGCGACGTGTGGCCCGCGTACGTGTGCGGCCGCCCAGGAGAGCAACGCGGCGACGCCGCGCCGGACTTGGCCCATGGCGCCCATCGAGAGATTGTGATCTAATCTAAATCGGTGTTGATTCAGATTTAGATGTTTCAGAATCTGAGCAATTTTGCGCCAGTCAAAATTGATTTGGAACGAAAATGGCGGCCGACGGACTCCACGTGGACCGCGCGCAGTCGAACGCTATGAACCTGCAAGTGCTGAAGCGCCAGGACCCCAACGTTGTGGAGATTGTGGACACTGCTAGCCATGTCGTTATGTACGAGTTCGACCAAGACGCGCAGAGCTGGGTTCGTCATAACTGGTTGAAAATGCACAAAGGGGGATACCGGTAAATCTAACGTTGTTGTGTGTATAATCCCTTGTAACTTTACAGAAGCGGAAGGATGTTGAGGGGTGTTTGTTCGTGGTCAAGAGGTACGTCTTTTAATGTAACTTTAAGCTAGATTTAATCTCTTAACTGTTCCTGGGTGGATATCTGCAGGTCTTCTTCGCCACGTTTCCAGATCTTCGTCAACAACCGCCTGAGCACTACCAACATGACGTTGCCGCTGGAAGAGCGTCTGGAGGTGGACAACGTCGACAGTTTCCTCATCCTGCGTAGTCCCGACACAGTAAGTTTGATTGATGGATTCTGACCCGAGAATTCGGTGCTGAATGCTGACTGTATTGGTATTTGATAGGCATATCCGACGGGTTACGCGATCTATGGTATTTGGTTCTTCCCTGAGGAAGACCGTGGCAAGATCTTGCAGTTGCTTCAACGGTAGGTTGGATACTTGCTGATCTGATGTTGGTAAGGTGAGCAGTTTTAACGGTTGACTTGTTGCAGACTAATCCAGTCGCTGAAGGCTCCACAGAACGCTGCCATTGCTGACGCAACGCCCACTAAGCAGGAACCCGCGAAGGATCAAGTACCTATTCAGATGCAGAAGCCAAAGCAGCAGCCACAGCCTACGCAGCAGCAGGGACAGCAGGAGCGGCCGCCGTCACAGTCGCGTAACCGAGGACGTTCTCGCAGCAAGCGTGATGACTCCAAACGCCGTGGTTCGAACACGAATACCCCCACAGCTATTCTGCAGCGATCTCCCAAGGGCAAGCGCAGCAACAGCAGCAGCAGTGGCGGCAGTGTGAACGGCTCAACGAAGCAGGAGAACGTACAAACGGCCCCCACCTCGAGCGGAATGGTTCCTATCTCGAAGGCAGACGGTATCGCTGCGGGCGAGGCCATCTTGGGTATGATCTCACAGAACCGACCTCAGCAACAGCAACAGCAGCAGCACAAGCAGCCACCGACTTCCACTGTGAGCAAAGAGCAGTTGAAGCAGACGCTGATCGGCTTGCTGGATGACGCGCAGTTCTTCGACCAGATCTACCACGCGTACGTGAGCCGAGTCTCGAACCGAGGATGAAGCGAGCGACAATGGGCGTAGATACAAGACGTAGTAGCGTAGGCAGCGATGGCTGCCACCTGATCGTTGGTATAGAACTTGAGCGTACACCCATCCATCCCTACTTTCCAAGTCTTGCTTGAGTGGAGTGAAGGGGACGGCTAAGCACGCACACACACAGAAACCAGCTAACCCTTACACAAAGTAACATGGGATCACGTGAGTTGTGCGTGCACGAACGTCCATCCTGTTTTACATATCCTTGTTGTATTTCGTGGTTAGAACAGCATCTTTAGCATCGATGTCTGGGACGGGTGGCAATCCGTTCAAGCGCTTCGCATTCGCGTCGGGTCCTGCGCAGAGCAGCAGTGCCCATGCAGACGTCAAGAGAGAGCAGACCACGACACAACAGCCGAGTTCCAACGCCAAACGCGGTAGAAGTGGCAACCACAAGAGTGCTTCTCCTAACCGTCCGACGAAGCTTCTCAAGACGGAACCTGATCCAGAGACCGACAATCGACTGGAGCTGCTACTGGATCTCTATGAAGCACGGAAGACCATGGACACGCCTATCGACAGGTTCGGCACGCAGGTGTGCGTGGCTCCAGGCGTGACGTGTGCGAAAGTTGAGCGTTTCCAGCTATTAGTGGCGGCGCTGTTAAGCTCTCAGACGCAGGACCCCATCACGTACGCGGCCATGCAACGACTACATCAACTTGGAGAGAGCGAAGAAGGTCTTACTATTAAAACTGTACAGGACACGAGTGAGGAGAAGCTGAGCGAAACCCTCAAGCCCGTAGGGTTCTACCACCGGAAAGCACAGCAGCTCAAGCGTGTAGCTGTTATTCTCCGCTCTCAATTCCATGGAGATATCCCTCGTTCACTTGACGAACTATTGAAGCTGCCAGGTATCGGCCCAAAGATCGGTCGAGTTATCACTCTGCTGGCGTGGGGTCAAGTGGACGGTATTGTAGTGGACACTCACGTGCATCGTCTTGCTCAACGTCTTGGCTGGGCATCAACTATAACTCCGGAAGATACGAGGAAAGAGCTGGAAGATTGGATCCCGAGAGAACATTGGGGACAGCTCTCCCTCGCTGTAGTAGGCTTCGGTCAGAGTATGTGTACAGCCAAACACCCATCGTGTTCCAAGTGCCCATTAGCCACTAAGTGCCCCAGTGCGTTTAAAGTAGATCCCCCCAGCAAGAAGAAAAGACCATCTAAAACGTAGACCTACATAAACAAGAAAGTGTCATTAATGCTTCAGCACTTCTACGCTGTCTGCGCGTACACCACAAGCAGCAACAGCACGCAGAAGCCCAACGTGATGATTGCCAGCAGTGCCAGTGCACGTTCCGACACCTCGTCCATGTTCTCAGCCATACGTCTGTGTGTCAGCATCTGTGTGCTCAGAGAAGCCGGTAAGGAGCTTTTGAGGTTGCTACGAGGCGTTAACAGACTGGCAGCAGCTGAGAGCGACACCATCCAGCTCCCCATGGAGCGTAGAAGCTTCAAAGGCTCCACACTGACTGTGAAGCTCCTGGCCACTTCCCCCAAGTCCTCATCGTCCTTACGGCGTCTTCTTTTCCGACGTGCAGCAGCTCCTTCATCGAACTGAGGTCGAAAGTCCTGGCGAGGGAGAAGACCTCCTAATTCCGCGTCTTCGTCGCTCTCGTCCTCGCTGTTGCTGGTCATCAGTGGCTGACGCAGTTTCCCTGCGTCGTCGTCCATTACAGTGCAGCTTTTGCGCGGGTAAGCGGCCTGGAATCGCCCCCAAACGACGTCCATTACGGCGGTTCTTGGCTGTCGGTCTTGTTCTGACTGTGGCGGCTTCAAGGGACGCAGTGAGTTGTCAAATTTATATTTAATCTCACAATTGATAACTTTCTATACCAGGTAGATTTTGATAGAACGCATTTTGATTGAAACTATACGTTAACCACTTCTTATAACTGATACCTTGTTATTTTTTATTCATTTAATAATGTTACGCAATCCATGTGCGACATCCTGAGGATCCTTTTGACATTCCACAGTCGTTTGAGCAGGTCTATTCGATTAAAGAGGTTGCAGAGGTCAAGATGGAGGACAAGCTACGTCAGGAGCTGCAGCAGCTCTCGCCCGCGCAGCTCCGTCAACTGCTGAGCGCCAGTGGCCATAGCCAATTGCTTCGAAGTGACGAAGAAAATGCAGTTGCTCCATGTGTAGATGAGCAGCTCGTGGCGAAGACCAAGGACGAGGGCAACGCGTTCTTCCGCCAGGGCCGAATGAACGACGCCGTCTCTGCTTACTCCAGGTCTGTGGACATAAAATTATATGCTGCTAAGCATTTTACACTTAAGTAATTATTTTGGTTGCTGCAGGTGCATTGAAATGGACATGAACAATGCCGTGTGTCTATCAAACCGAGCTGCTGCTTATTTGAAGGTCTGTAAACCGTTCGCTGTTGTTGCAATACGCTTTTTTTTTCATGATTTTATTGCTTTTTTTACATTACAGTTAAAGCAGTTTGACCTCGCAGTGAAAGACTGCACGAAGGCCATTACAGTAGCGCCAACGATTAAGGTAGTCATTATCTTCAAGTGTCTAAGTTCTGACGATATTTGACTAACTGGTTGCAGTCTTTAATGCGTAGAGCAACAGCGTACATTGCGCTGCGCAATTACGAGCAAGCTGTTACTGATCTTGCAGCAGCGTTAGCGTTTGAGCCAAAGAACAAAGAGTGTCGTGCAAAGCTTCAAGCAGTCGTGGATACAGCAACTGAGCGAGGCGAAAATATCACTGCAGAGCTTCGTAGAGCTGGCATTCGGGCAGCAGTAGTGTATTCTGCTTGCGATGGATGGGAGAGGAGTACGGTGCGAGGTAATCCAGGACCTGCAGCTGTGAACGGCCATACGCTTTTCAAAGGAGACAATGGCCGCATCTATCTGCTTGGCGGTCGAGCTGTGAGGGAGCAGAAGCTTGATGTTTTCGTGCTAAATGAAAGTGATGGCTATTGGGATACAGTACCTATTCAACGAACGACTACGTCTTCATCGCGAGCATGGCACTCGACCTCACCTATCGGTATCCAGGGTAGTGGGGTTTATTGCGTTTATGGAGGGGTATCGTCACGTGGCGAAGATCCGAATGTGCATTTGCTGACACCGACTTCACCTCGGGGGTTTCAATGGCTACAGCCACTAAGTTCTCGAGATGTGAAAGAGATCCCAGTGTCCCGGTCAGGCCATGCAGCTGTGTCTGTTGCAAAAGACAATGGCAATCGAGCTGTCTTCATTTTTGGCGGACGAACCAAGCGAGGGGTAAGCGATCAACTGTTGATTCTGCGGTATTTACCTGCTGATAACGATTCAAACGTGGAAGATACGGTGATTTCATGGGAGGAGCTTACACCTCAAGACTCCGGTACCGAGACACGCTCTAGTTGGCCTTCTGCTCGAGACGGACACTCGATGTGTCTGCTATCAGCGGAAAAACAAACCCCTCGACTTATTGTATTTGGTGGAAACGGCCAGCTGAACGATGAAAGGATGAATGACGTGTGGATATTTGACGTGGAAAAGCACCGATGGACGTTGTTACAGTGCTCAGGAGATATCCCACTTCCGCGATCTTACCACACAGCCCACACCGTCGGCGAGTTTCTTTTCGTCGTTGGTGGGCGAACTGGAGAATCCGAAGATGGAAGTGTCTATATGCTGGACATTCAAACGGCCGAATGGTTCAAGGTGCCGGTCCCAAGCGATCACGCATTAACACCCCGTGCATGGCATTCCAGCGTGTTCACCGATGCTGGTCAGATATTTGTTCTGGGCGGTGGCACTTACCACGGTCCATTGAAAGAAGCTGCAACACTCGATCTAAGCTACTTTGAGTCGAAAGCGTCGTCGCTAAGTCAAGTTCCTATAGAGAACGAGAACGCAAGTACTAGTGGCGAGTTGGAATGATCTGAATGAAAGAATGAAGCCACAGCAACGCACAATTCGTCCAAGCGACCCTTATAAGAAAATAAAATACTGGGAAGCAGACATCCTGGTCATTTGGCCTGTACCACAGAGTCAGGGAGCTGGAACACTCGTTTCCGCGAGAATTCGGCAACGAGATGGGAGTTATTGGCAGGGTCATCTTCAGGAGCTCCGTCGCCCAAACCTTCATCATTGCCTTTGTGGTCAAAGCTTTGACTCAAAAACCCGGCTGACGAATTGGATGGTGGGTCTTCGAGAGTCTGCAAGAACTGGTGTGATGACGTCGGTGGTGTATCTGGACTGGGCATGGGGTCCCCCAGGATGGAGTGGCGGTAGCTTGCTTTGCGGTTCTTCCACTTAGTCATAACAGCCTCAAGACTCGAGCACCCGTCCAGGAAGTTCGGTAGTTCACCACGTAGTCGGTTGTCCCGGAAGTCAGACTCCTTCAGGAATTTCAGGCGTGCGATGCTGCCCGGCACACGGCCTTCCAGAGCGTTGTCGAAGAGGTAGAGGTACTCGAGGTCTTCCAGCTCGCCCAGCGTCTCTGGAATGGGTCCGCTGAGCTGGTTGCTGGACAAGTTGAGGAACTCGAGAGCCTTGCAGCAACCGAGCGAGGGCGGAATCATACCAGTGAGCTCGTTGTTACGAAGTGAGAGGAATACGAGCGACTGTAGACGTCCAATATCTGCCGGGATGCGGCCCGTGAGGCAGTTTCCTCTCACACTGAATTTCGTGAGCTGTGTCAACTCACAGAGCGTCTCAGGTAAAGCCCCGCACAGATTGTTGTGCTGTAGCTGCAGCGTCCGCAAGCTCTGGAGCTTGCCCAGTTCCTTGGGCATCGTCCCGGATAGCGAGTTCTGGTTCAGAGTGAGCTCCTGCAGCTGGCCACAGGCTCCAATTTGGCGTGGGATGGCGCCGGACAGGTCGTTACAGCTCAGATCTACACGTTTGAGTGCCGTGAGCTGCCCCAGCTCGGCCGGGATCTCGCCGCGTAGCTGGTTCTTCGACAAATCAAGTACGCGGAGCTGCGGTAGCCGCGCGATGCTCGCAACCGGCAGACAACCGCTCAGTTCGTTCGCCGGGAGCTCCAGCGCCACGACGTGACCCATAACCACTTCGACGCCGAACCAATGTTCCGGGTCGCGCGTGGGCTGTTTCCAGCCGTCACGACGGCGCCAGCGGTCGCCACTTAGTGCGTCGTAGAGCTCTACGAGCGCCGTCACCTCCGTCGTCGGGATGGAGCTCTGTCCTTGGCCCATTTAGCTGCTTCGTGTCTTGGTGGCGTCTTATTCTCTCTACCACTGAGGCACTTTGGGCCGGTCGCGGCGGTTTCTCGTTCTTTTGAGGCACTAGCAGTCGAATGGGTTCGAGCAAGAAGGGGCGATGAGAATGGCAGACGCGGGTCGGAGATCAGACACAGCGCGTGGCTATTAGTCAGTTCGGTGCGCTGTAGCAAGATGCTGGCGGCGTTACTTCGAGCGTCACGCCAGACTCTACTGTGGCCGTCCCATCTGGTCGAAGCTGCGATTCGATCCAACGCTGGCCAAGATGACCGACAACGTCGCCCGAATGAAATGTGGATGAAGCAAAGGATGAGGTGGGGGGGAATACCGCAGCTACCGCTGGCCGCGTTCATTATGTTTATAACTCACGACAGGCTAATAATTAATGGGGGGACTGACTAGCTGGAGGGTGGAAGCTTGCGCTCCATCCGCCTTATAGCGCGTAGCTCTGCTGATCTAGCGAAGGCTCGCGGTTGCGGGACATGGTCCGCGCTGCGTCGGACTGGTATTCGGGAACGTAGCGCGGCACGTACTGCGGTTGGTGTTCACTGCCGGCATCGGCCACAGCCACCTCGAAGTTGGGACCGTTGACGGACGCGGCGGCCAAAGCCTTAGCAGCTAACCGCTTCTGCTTGCGCTTATTGAGGCTATACGTGATGATGCTGTTTTCCGGACCAGTAGAGGGGGGTGGCGCATACGGACGCGTAAGCTCCTCTTCACCTGATAGAGCTCCTCGACGTCGGCGCTGCGGAGCTGAAGTTTCATGTTCCACCAATGGCGCCGCTATCCGTGAGTTTTCCGGCATCGGCTCGGGCGTGGGCTCACCATGGCTGCGAGTAGATGTGAAGGAGGAATTGTGGCTGGAGCTAGCTGAGCCCTTGGTAAGAGAGGCCACGAGCTTGTTGAGATCGAACGCGAAAGCTGGCTGAAAGGTGTGCGGATCCTTGGAAGGCGTGATGCCGTCAAGTGCAGCGTTGAGGTCGCGGCGCTTAGCCACGGCGGGCAGGCGGCGCATGGTGGTAGTCCCCCATGCGGCGGCCACGGCCTCGTACTCAGTGAAAGTGGACGTATCGGACGAGTGTTCGCGGCTGCCCACGGTGTCGGCCGAGATTGGTACGTTGTAGTAATTGCCGCTGCGTGTGCTGCGCATGACGGACGTGTAGCGCTGTTCTACCATCATCTTGGTGAAAGGTACTCCGGCCAATGCTTTAGCGACCGAGAGTTGGCAAGTGATACCCGGCGAGACCGATCGGGAATGCTGCTGCGGTGCGGTGAGGCCGGAGGTGCGCGGAGCGATGGAATAACCGTCGGCCGCGTCTGTCGAACAGTAGCGGTGCCCACCAAGACGTGCTGCGTGCGCGCTGGTCGTCAAGTG
This sequence comes from Phytophthora colocasiae, assembly GCA_018806915.1. Classification (NCBI taxonomy): domain Eukaryota; phylum Oomycota; class Peronosporomycetes; order Peronosporales; family Peronosporaceae; genus Phytophthora; species Phytophthora colocasiae. The sequence continues at coordinate 728,870 of JAGKQI010000054.1, read as the reverse complement.
CTCAAGTGAGTCGTGCCAACGTTGCTGGTGCTCCGGACGTGCTTGCTGAAAGCCCACGTCTCTGGCCTGTCGTCGTTCCCTCGCCAATCTCTCCCCTACAGGCTAGGTCTGCCCATCCGGTCGCCATTTCAGCCGCGGAGCACAGCGGCAGTATGAGGCTCATACTATGAGCTGAGCTCAAGTCTCCACCGTCTGGACGAACAATCGGAGCCCGAGCCACTTGGCCAAAGCCGCCGCCAGCATGCATGCCAATCTGATGTGCACGCGCGCGAGAGACAAACGTCTCCGATACCGAAGGCATTTGGCGGTCGCTGACATCGTCCACCCGGGTGGTGGTCCGCTATTCCGACACCTTGGTGGGGCGATTGATTGCATGCGGTGCAGCGCGATGATATACGCCGGTCACAAACATGATTGACAAGAAGCTAATTGTGGCTCAACGCATTGGTGCCATAGCGCTCACGTCGTCGGAGTGGAGAGGCACAGTGCCTCTGGGCACGAGTCTAACTTAGACTCTAAGCGCCCCGAACGAGGCTCTATGTACAGTAGAAGTACGGTTTCCCTCGGGAAGTGCCACAAAACGGTCTACTAGCCGTCATGGTAGTCGCCCTCCGAGGTTGGTGATGCTTCCAGCATACCGACTTCCCTTTGTCTAAGGCGCACCCTATCTTCGGGTGATGAGCAGGTCTCCAAAAAGTTGATTTTCGGAGATGAGCAGTCAAAACCGTGGTATCGATTAGCAGAATGCCTACGCAAAGATTCACTCGTCGTTGCCAATACGGTATCGGTATCGGAGTCGATTTCGCCGATCTGTTCGTCCAGAACGTGCAAGCCAGCAAGCTCGGCAGCTCGTTCGCATTGCAGTCTCGGTCTTTGTGAGCTTGGACGTTGTAGCTTGTAGCAACTTCAGTGGCTTTTAGGCTAAGCATGAGCGCCGAAACTGGAACGCCTTCTTGCCTCAGGTCGTTGATCCAGTCGACGATCTCGCCTTGCGGGCTGAATCTTGAATGGCAGCACGCCACAAAAATAGAAGCGCCAAGTTCAATGTCGCCTTTGACAGAGGTAGTGATTCGTATCGCTATGATTGGTTGAAACCCTGTGTCGCCTGTATGCGGTGACGCCTTAGACAAAGGGAAGTCGGTAAACTCCTTCATTGACTCTCAAGTTGGAACGGCGCCACGTCGGCGTAGCGCCGCCTCGCTCTTTACTCGTCAATTTGATTCAAGCGGGTTTGGCGTCGTCGACGGCAGTGGGATCGGCGACCATGATCCCGGCAAGAGATGATGGAGCATTGCCAAACACAGGCCGGATGTCATGCCTCTGTTATCACATACAGTACTGGTACCTAGATATTACCTGTAGGGCTCGGTGAGGTTTGCATGGCTCAAAGACGGTGACATCTCACCTTGCACACAACACGTCGTGACCTCCATTGATAGTTCAGCCGAAGCAACGGTCACTTTGGGGCGCTGGTAATGAAGTTGAAGTGGGGCTAAGACTGCTTGGTCTTCTACTCCAGCCTCGTGGCCCAAGAACGATGTACGTAGAGCGTTGCAGGTGCAGCTGCGGTCGTCTATCCTCGGAGATGAAGAAGACGCGCATGAATGAACACATCGCTTCTTTTGCTTGCGGGTGGGTTACTGAAGCCCTACTTGTACATGTATCTGCCATGATACGTCGTCAGAGCTGCAAGAAGCGAAAATGGCTCGCCATCCATAAACAACGAGTAATACAAGTCTCGTTATGCAAAAAAAAACGAGAAGCGAAAATGGCTCGCCATAAACATCCATAAACAACGAGTAATACAAGTCTCGTTATGCAAAAAAAAAAAAAAAAACTTACCGTTGTTGCCTTTGCTTGACCTAGTCACTATCACGAGGTAAACTTAAATAATAACATGCGCTTGAACACCAGTCAAGTTCTACCATGGCGGAGCAACCGGCGGTGGACGGCAAGCGCCGCATCAAGAAGCTCACGGCCGAGAAGCTGCTGCAGTTCCGTGACGAGATCGTCAAGCGCAATGGCCAGCAGGTGGACCTGACAGGACGCGGCATCGAGACGATCGTGAGCTTGGACGGGCTGCAGACTGCCACCAAGTTGGATCTAAGCCACAATAAACTCACGAAACTCTCGCAGCTCAAGTCTGTGTCGCGCGTGACGATGCTCAAGCTCACAGACAACAAATTGAACGGAGATGGGCTGGCTGAGATCCAGCACCTCAAGAAGCTCGTGATTCTAAATGCCGCTGAAAACCAAGTGACGCGCATTCCGTTCGAAGTGTTGCGCAATGTGCGCACGCTCAAGGCGCTCGTACTTAACAACAACTCCATCTCGGCGTTGGACTGGATGCCGAAGTTGCCGGAGCTCAACTCGCTCATTGTCAGCAATAACCGCATTGCACAGATCCCGCAGCGAGTCCTGGAAGGCCTGCCGAGTCTTAAAAAGATCTCTATTTCTCATAACTTGCTGGAAGAGATCCCGAACTTGAGTCAGTTGTCGGAGATCACGGAGCTGCGGATGTCGCACAACCGAATCAAGAAGATCCCGGCGCATTTGGCCCTGTTGAGTGAGTGATTTTTTAGCAACTGTTATTGATGTTTATCAGTTCTAATATTGTGGTTTTATGTTGTTTAGAGAACTTGAAGGTGCTGGAGTTGAGCCACAACCAGATTGACGACTGGTCCGGTCTGGAAGCCCTGAGTTCGTTGGAGAATCTGCGCCAGTTGAACTTAATTGGAAACCCTATTTGTGGTAAAAAGTTGGAGGCTGAAACGAAGGACGGGGAGAGTGAAAGTGACAGTGATAAAGAGGACAGTAGCGATGACGAGAGTGACAGTGACGATGGTAAGAAAAGAAAGGCCAAACGTAAAGCCAAGAGCAAGAAAGCTGACATTTCGGCGGAGGAAAAGCAGCAGATCAAAGACGCTAAAAAACTCGACGCCAAACACATGCAGTACAACTTCAAGATGAAGCGGCTGTTCCCGAACTTGGTTGTGCGTGATGCCCAGCGTGTATTGGACAAGCGTGTCCACGGGTATGTTGCACCGCCGAAGGAGGAGAAACACAAGAAGGAAAAACCCTCTATCAAAAAGGAGAAAAAGACTGCTGGTGGAAAGCGGAAACGCAACGAGGATTCCAAGAAGAAGGAGAAGACTGAAGCTACTGTCGACAATAATGATTCCGAGAAACCGGCTAAAAAGGAGAAGAAGATGAATAAGCGCAAGAGTGAACATCTTGCCGAGGAGGTTACGAGTACTCCGGAACCTAAGAAGAAATCGTCTAAAAATCCCAAGAAGAAGACTGAAGCTAGCAAACCCACTCCTATGGACGTTGACCCGACAACATCCACGGCTAAAAATGACGCAAAGGCTGAAAAGAAGGCTGCCAAGGAAAAAAAGAAGAAGGACAAGAAGGACAAGAAGGACAAGAAAAAGGACAAGCGGCAGCCAAAGGAGATTGCGAGTGGTGTGGTGGCCGTCAAGCAGTTCAAAAAGGCGAAAAAGGCAAAGAACATCGAGTCGAAACCTGTGGACTTGACGCAGATCAACTTTACGCCTGATGTGGGTTTTGGTGGCTCATCCGCTTGGGATTAACCCGTTAGACCTTGAACTTGCCTTTATGTGCAGCACACCAAATAGATTGCATTTTTCTGGTGGTCCACATTATTGTAACATTCCTCTAACGAGCGGTGCAGAGCTCTCTAAGGAAGATGGCGAGCAACCCTATCGGCGAGTTCATCACGAAGCTTATGGCTCCTAAGAGCAAGGGCGAGACGGAGACTCTGGTGCGTTAGAGGTTAATGCCTCTATTTGGCTCTCCTCTGTGCTGTATACTCACTGTCTGTATTGTTTTCTTTATTTGAACACAGGAGCATTTGTCTACGTTGGCGGAAGGCGCCAAGTGGCGGCTGGAGGACGACTTGCCCGCCCATAAGAAGGTCGGGTTCCACCGCCACCACCAGTACACGAGTCCCGAGGGATTTCCGGAAGTTCCGCGTCAGTACATCGTGACGACGCACTCGAACGACCGGAACTACGCCACGTACGCTGCCAACTCGTACTCGTCGGCTATTGCTATCCAGGAAGAGATGAAGACTCGTCAGTTCTAAGCTGGTAAAAGATTGAGCTGGTCTCTAATTGGGGAAGTGGTTTGGGAGAACAACTGAGCCGCAACAATCTCAAAAATGAAGGATCGATCGATGACACATTATCGCTTGGGAACTATAGCAACTTGACGGGTTGAGGGCTTCCATTGGGAGGCTGCATTATTTAACTTGGAGTGCTTGTGTTTTGTGTTGGTTTGATACAGTGATCGGCTATTGTTCGGGAGCAGGTGGGGGGTTGTACAGGTAAATCTGACACGAGGAAACGACGAGGTAATAAGATCGTGAAAAGGATGGCGTGGCATGGATCTATTGTCAAAAGGAAGCGAGCGTACTTTGGTGCCTTTATAGTTGCGTTGGTCATCAGGTTTCCAGCCTGGTATAGAGAATACATACGTCACGATACGTACATGCAGTCGTCGCGCTTCTTCCAACCTACACAGATGACAACGCATTAGATCACTGGAACGCAACTCAGAAGATCTTCAACGCTTTATACTTTGGCAGGAGCATCTTAATTCCCTGCAGACCAAGCACCAAAATCCATTAGCAACTGGACTTGTTCAACATGACCAAAAGCGAAATCCACTCACATCGGGCACGAGATACAGGAACAGCGCCGTCGCCGACGTGAGATCCACCTCCAACGCGTCGCCATGTTGAATCTCTACCAATTCCTGCACCCCACGTTCCTGACGCCACAAATTACGATTCCATCAGTAAATAGTTTTCAGAAAATTGACACCTGACATCACCACCTCAACTCGAATCCGTGCTCGCTTCACTAGATCCTCATTGTACTCTACACCAATGCACCTGCAATACAACAAAGCAATGAACAGCACTGTACTGTAAACTCCCTTGGTAGAAACATATTATCCGCAATCCGTCGCACCGGGTACCGGTCTTCTCGGCCGCGTGCACCAAGATCCGCGCGTCTCCACAGCCCAAATCGAACAGGACATCGTCACTCGAGAGCGCTAGCAGGTCCAACGCGTGATCGAGCACTCCGTCGCCGCTGGGCGTGAACGGCGCGAGTTTCGGCCCCAGAACGGGCTGTGGCGTCACTGAAGACGCCATTTTGATCTGGGAACTTGAGTTCAGTATCTAATGTTGTTATCCGGCGCAGTTCAGAGCGAATATCCGGCAGCATCGTTGTGTTGAGCCAGTTCAACTTGAGCTTGAAGGCAACGAATGACGAAAGTGCATGTAGTATTTCGTTACTTCATTTCATGTAAGCTATGAAAACTTTTTCACATCACAGCGTATGGCGTACTGAGGGGATTGAAGCTCCTCAGACCTGTTTGCTGTGGTCAATTGCTTAGAAAAGGCCAACCTCTTTCTTCTTGGCCTGTTGCTTCCACTTGGGCATGCTTTCAAATTCGCTCTTGCTCATTTCCAGGACTGCCTGAAAGTCGGCATCCGAGAGGTAGGCCTACAAGACAGCATGAGTCAGTGCTGAGATCTATGAGAGGATACAGCCACAGCGATATACACTTACCTCCTTCCTAGTAATGTCGATACCCTCAACGCCAGCCTTTAGTTGCTCGATGGAGAAAGTTTCGCCAGCAGTACCAGTAGCCTTGGCGGAAGCCGGAGCGGGAGCAGCCTTAGGGGACACTGGAGTAGCCTTGGGTGAAGCCGGAGCAGGGGCTTCCGTGGGGAGAACAGGGATAGCCCTCGCAGCAACCGGAGAGGCCTTCGGAGACACAGGGGTAGCCTTCAGGGACACTGGAGCGGGAGGTGGGGTCTCCTTCTCGCGAATGTCCTCGTTAGTGATCGTACCAGGGAGATCCTTGGGGGCGTTCCTTTCCTTCTCCTCCTTCAGCTTCTGGAGACGGGCCTTGTAAGGGTCCAAGAACTCGTTCTTGGTGAAGAAATCGTCGTCCCACGCAAGGAAGTTGCTTGTGAACATGAGCGGTTCGCTGTTGCAGTGCACCGCCACGATAGGGATACCCTCACCACGGCCGTCGCTCTTGGCAACAGCCAGATATTTCTGGGCAAGAGCCATAGCCTCCCGTCTCTCGGGTTCGTTAGCACCAGCACCGATCCACACATACAGAGTGGTGTACGTATCCAAGATAAACACGTCATCGGTGTTGAGGTCATCCTGGGCAAAGTTGACGATCTCACGAGCGTCGAAGTATCCGTAGGCATTTGAGCACTGGAATAGGCGGGGCTCGTGGGGAGCTTCAAACGACGACTTCGCTTGAGCGTACTCCCCCTTACCGCCAAGGAACTCCCAGAACTCGTCCGACTCGCTTCCCTCTTCGACAACCTCAACCTCGCGGTTCTTCTTCAAGATCGAAGCAATGTTCGACGCAATCTCACGCTCAGCCGCGCTGCTACCGTTGCCCTGCCACTCGTACACCTTGCTAGGAGTCACCAGAACAAAGACGTCACCCGAGGTGAGGCTCGAGGCCTCTTCATCCACCTGCGCCGCCAGAGTGTTCTTGGCATTGGTGCCGCGAACCTGGTAGAGTGACACGCCATCCGTGTCGTACGAGTCCTCGTCGTCACGGTTTGTGAAAGCGCTACCCTTGCCACCAGCGTGCACAATCATCGTTCCGTTGAACAGTGCACGGAAGTGAGCAGGCTCCTTGCCCTGAGTCACACGGACCTGAACTGGAGATCCTCCCAAGCTGTCATCCAAGAAGGTGGCCAACAGAGCAGAAGCAGCCTTCTCGTCCGTCGTCGACGAGCGTCCCTGCCAGAAGTAAATCACCTGGGTTGGCTTTCCGCTAGAGGGCGTCACCACGTGTAGAACAATGTAGCTGTCGCCGTCGTAAAAGTGGCCGTACTGCTCCTTCGGCACCTCCACCTTCTCGAGGTCCTCGATACGCCATACAGTAATTTCGTGCTTGCCGTCACCATTGGGGTCAGCACCAATGTCTTCCTCGGACTGTGAGGCAGCCTTCAGAAGAGCCTTCACATCCACCGGTTTGTCGTCCTGCATGTGGGCAACTCCCTTGCTCGGCTGGTATCCGAACTCCAGCACCTTAGGCTCAGTCCACGCCTTGAACAACGCCGTGAACAGTGCTGTCTCTCCCTCCTCCACAACACGGGTAATGGGCGTGTGCGAGGGGCGGCCTTCCTTCTTTAAGTAATGCACAGCAACCGACAACGCGTTCTTACGCTCGCTCTCGGATGCGGTCTTGCCAACCCAGACAAACACTTCGTTGCCAACATCAATCACGAAAACGTCCTCAGTCTTGAGAATGTCCTTGGTCAGCACACCCGACGAAGGAGTGACATCCGCAACCTGCAGGCTTTCATCAGTAGATCCACTCACACGAAGTACCGTTGTGTTCTTCTTGACCGCGTTTTCGTGATGCTCGTCCGACTCTCCCGAACGCGCAACAGTCTCAAAGCCGCCTAGAGCTTCCCAGAAAGCAGCATTCTCTGGATCTTCGTCAACGAATGTGACGTTGGCACGTCCACCGCGATCTTCTCTGATCTTGCTAATAAACTCCAGAGCTTTAGCCTTCTCCAAACGGTTAGCCTCCTCCCCAGCGTACAGGTAGATTTCAAGTCCAGCGTCAAGGACGTAGGCGTCGTCCACACTCAGCGAGGAGCCCTTCAACGGCACCTGCTCAACGCGTACCGTACGCTTTCCCTTAATTCGGTACAAACGCGTGACGTAGTCGTCACGCTTGACCTCATTAAAGCCACTTGCCACACCTCCCTCCAGATACTGGAGACCCGTAGCTTTGAAGTAGGACAGGAACAACGCAGACTCGTAGCCCTGGCACTCACGGTGCTGTACTGGCACACCGCCCAGTGCGTCGTCCAGCTCCACCGTCTTGTAGGCAGCCACACCACTCTCATCTTGAGACGTCTCCTTCCCCAGCCAGAAGTGAATGTCCCACTTCAAACCACTGACATTAGATCATTTTTGCAACGTAAAAAGGGAGGTTAGTGCTAGTAATTCTCTATACTTAGTGAAAAAATGTCAAATGCGGGTTGTGTATTCGTACGTTGTCGCTTCGCTCGTCTTGAGGAAAATGTAGCTGTCGCCGCTGTGCAGCTTGTGCAGGTCGGAGGACGGCACAGCCACGGGCTGCAGGTCCTCAATGCGCCAGGCCTGCAGTCCGGCCTGCTTGCCTGCCTCCGTGAACGCGTTCTCGATCGCCATGATGTTGTCGCTTGTTGAAAAGATTCTCTCCTTCAAGACGCTTTTTGCTAAATGAGCCAGAGGATTTTCCGAAAAACGTATCCAGCGAAGCTGAACGCTGACGTCACGACTTGGTTTCACTATGGCACATTTGTGATTTACGACGACACATTTCTCATATTTGGGTACGAAAAGTGTGGGTAACACTAAGTTGTGTTGGCCACACGTTTTCTGGAGGGTGACACACAATTGACACACAATTGACACATCAACTGCTTGGGAACAGATTTGTCCTCCCAAAATCCACGTTATCACATGCACGTTCAAGGTTTTCATTCAGGTGACGGAGTTCTCAATGAGAGTTATGAAAACAGGAGCCAAAATCCCTGAAATACACGTATTTTTTCCTTCATGAAAGCCAGCGAAAACGGCTTGTACATGTAGATGCTGCGTCACTGCAGATGTGCTTCACTGCTGCGCCTTGTGAAATGACGGTCGCGAAAAAACGCTGTGTGAGCCGATGCGTGTGGACGCAAACTGTGTCCACGAGCTGCTTGTGCCTTCTTATGCGTCACGACGGACTTTGCCACTGCGTTGGCATTCCTTGTGACTATGCAGTCGCTTCAAGGAGCACACTGTGTCTTCCATCTTCCTGCTCAGTATGCTGTAGTAATCTGCTAAATTGCCATTGCTGTGTGCATTGTGCATGGCTTCAAGTTGAAGCTTTCGTGTTAACCGTTTTTCCTAGCTGTTTACCGCGCGTGTACCTTCGTATGTCCCTCTTTGAGAATAAACAATCTGCGCCAAATGCATGGACTCCAGTCTTCGTTTGCAGGAATGGATCACTACAGTGTGTGTCTTGACAAGAAAGTTTTCCCATACAGAAATCGATTCGTTCGCCAATTGAGACAGGAAGTACATTCAAGACGATCCTGTAGAAACGATCGGGATGCCGTCAAGCCGTAGCAGAATTGTTGTCGACTGGTAGTGTACATGTAGTCGACTGCAACTCGGCCCATCGCAGCTGTTTTTCGAGTTTCGACCAATGACAGGAAAGCCACGCACCCCAAGCAGCCGATCGGCGATCATTTGGCAATTTGCTCCAAAGCTTCAGTTTACTCCCTTCCCGATCTCGTGCACACGATGCTGGCGCGTCAGTTCCGCTCCCAGAAGCGCACGCTGCAGCAGGTAGCGACTGCTGTGCCGCGCGCAACGTCAGTGCTGCAGACGCGTTTGCTGTCGGCGCCCATCTCCACTCAGGACCACGAGGAGGACGAGGAGGCCCTGGCCAGTGGTGAGCCCACGGGCTCTGAGCACGACACGCTGGACACGTACCTGACGACGCTGAGGAAGTACAATCCACCTATTAAGACGGGTCTCAAGGGCCTGAACATTATCCACGATCCGCTGTACAACAAGGGCACGGGATTCCCGCACGTCGAGCGCGATCGTCTTGGTACGACGCCATCAACAATCGCAGATTTGCTGCATCAACCGGTTATTAACCTTGCAATTGCTGCTCATTAGGTCTGCGTGGTCTGGTGCCGCCGCGTCGCCTTACGGTGGAGGCGCAGCTGACTAAGCTGTACGACACCTTCTGCGAGGAGAAGGACCCGCTCAGCAAGAGCCGCTTCCTCACGGACCTGCACGACCGTAACGAGACGCTGTTCTTCCGTCTGTTGATCAAGCACATGAAGGAAATGGGTGCGTACTTTTAGCAATGATGTTGCTACTTCGATATTGGTAGCACTGACACTGTTCATTTCAACTTCAGCTCCCATTGTGTACACTCCGACGGTCGGATTAGTGTGCCAGAAGTTCGGCCATCTCTTTCGTCGCCCGCGTGGTATGTTCTTCAGCACGCGTGACCGCAGCCAGTTCGGTGCTATGGTGCACAACTGGCCGTCTGACGATGTGGAAGTGATCGTGGTCACCGACGGGAGCCGTATCCTTGGTCTTGGTGATCTTGGTGCCAATGGCATGGGTATCCCTATCGGAAAGCTGGCGCTTTACACGGCTGCTGGTGGTATTGACCCGCGTAAGGTCCTCCCGGTGATGCTTGACACGGGAACCAACAATAAGAAGCTGCTTGAGGACCCGTACTACCTCGGTGTGCAGCAACCGCGTCTCACTGGTGAAGCCTTCTGGTCAATGGTGGACGAATTCATGCGTGCTGTGCGTCACCGCTGGCCCAAGGTGCTGGTGCAGTTCGAAGACTTCTCTAGTGAACACGCTGCGGATGTGCTGAACGCGTACCGGTTGAAGCAGCTCTGCTTCAACGATGACATTCAGGGCACAGGAGCTACGGTGCTGGCTGGTGCTTTGAGCGCTTGTGAGCGCGTCAACATTCCGCTGAAGGACCAGCGTATTGTTATTCTTGGTGCTGGTAGTGCTGGTCTTGGTGTGGCCACCACGCTGCTTCAGGGTATGCTGCGTGAGGGCATGACAACTGAAGAGGCTCGCGAACGCTTCTACATCCTTGACCAGCATGGACTGCTGGGCGAATCCCGCGAATCGCTGAACTCCGGCCAGCAGTTCTTTTCGCGTAAGGATATTGCAGACAAGACGAGTCTCGTGGACGTGATCAAGCAGGCGAAGCCCACGATGCTCATGGGTCTGAGTGCTGCTGCTGGAGCCTTCTCGCAGGAGGCCGTGGAGGAAATGGCCAAGCACACGGAGCACCCCATCGTGTTCCCGCTGTCGAACCCCACGTCTGTGGCGGAGTGCACGGCCGAGCAGGCATACGAGTGGACCAAGGGCAAGTGCGTGTTCGCCAGTGGCAGTCCTTTTGACCCGGTGATGTACAAGGGCGCCCAGTACAACATCAGCCAGTGCAACAACATGTTCATCTTCCCGGGCGTGGGTCTTGCGGCCTCCGTGATCCAGGCGACCCGTGTGACTGATGGCATGCTTTACGCGGCTGCTAAGGCGCTGTCGCAGTGCATGACACCGGAAGAGATTGCCAACGGCCAAGTCTTCCCGTCCGTGGAGAACATCCGTGACGTGTCGCTCAAGGTAGCCACGGCTGTGTGCGAGACTGCTATTGAGGAGGACGTCGCTGGCTTCCGGCCGACGATCCGCCGCGGTGCGACGCTGGAAGACTTCGTCGCATCCAAGATGTACTACCCAACCTACCACGCGCTGGTCGAGTAAGCGTTCTTGTGCCAGTCGCATGTTTGGTGCTTGGTGGATGGGAGATGCAAAGACGCGAGTGTTGATAGCCATCGCCAAGTCTCCATGTCTGCGTGCCTTCTGAAGTTTGGGGAGAAGAAGTACATGTACACACACCTTGCTAGAACTCCGCTTCATTACAGTAGGGGCAACGAAGATCCATATAAACATTTCTCGGTTCTCGTTGCTGCAGGCGTACTGTAGCCTCAGCGATGCCACAGACCAGCAAAACCCAACCAGTATCGAGCGACCGGCGAAATGCTTTGCTGTCTGCAACGTCTATTATCGCCAAACTCACCGCTCGTTTGTTACAAAGGAGTGTGCGGGGCTACGAGAGCAAACTTCGACACAAATGCGTCGAACAGCTCGCCGTCTGCTTCATCCTCAGGGTCGTTCGTCTTGCGCACGACGTGCAGGCAGCCGGTAACGAACCCTTGTGGAGCATCAATGTCCACTCCACTAGCGTATTCGAACGTCTGACCCGGTGCCAGCAACGGCGTAGCGCCAACTATCCCAGGAGAGTTCCGTGGTAGTGCAATCCGCTGACCTTTTGCACTCTCGAACGTGTATTGGCGTCCTAGAACTTGGACTGAGCACTCCTCGTCTACACGAGCGCAGAAATGAGCAAGTGCTGCTGCAACGATCAAATAAATGTCCTTACTTTGGTTGGTGATGGTAATCCGGTACGTGAAGCGATAGGTGTCCGAGGTCGGGTTACTGTGCGTCGGCACATATTTACTCGTTGCCTCTATGCGGACACCGTCCGTCACAGTCACTGCAGCATTAAAAGATCAGAACTCGATCCCGCATCGAAGTTAAAAAAGACTGAGAATACTTTACCACTCGAGCACTTGGCCAGCAAAAGTTGCTCAGATAACTCTCTCAACGCTCTGCAGTCACAAATGGATCAACGATTAAGTACCTCGACTCTCCAGATACAAAATATTCCTTCACGTACTCAAAAGCTTCGTCCAGTTTGGCACTTTGAAGCTGTAAACAAGCAAAAATCATCAGGGTCGACATTCAAGAGCACTTCAACCCTCTTTACCCCCACCTTTGGGTCGTTGAGCTGCATATTCTCACGGAATCCTTTCTTGATACTCTCCACAATATCAACACTTGGTGATCTCATTCGAAACGCATTGTCCCGCAACTTCTGGAACTCTTTAACTGAAGTAAACACTCGCTTGGAGGACTCCTTCGTGTGTAAATCTTGCTGTTCCTCAGCCGACAATGGCTCTACAAAGCTACCAGTGCTCCACTGCTCCAGTTTTAACTGCCGACGTACATTAAAGTGCGGCATACGCTGCAGTTCGCTTGCATCACGTAGCAGACACCGGTAAATGGCACGCACTGTAGCAGCCGACGTCATTGTTGTAAATGACCATAATAAAAAACGTTTACTACTTAAGTATTTAAATTATATCTTACTTTACATTTACTTCACAGGGGGGAAGATTTTCTTTGCGAAAAAAAAAATAAAATCTGTATCTACGATGGCGGACACGACGGAGACGACGCTGCACGTTAAGGGCCTCCCTGAGGAGGTGGTGACGCACCCGCTGGTGCTTCTGAGCATTGTGGACCACTACAACCGCGTGGCGCGCGACACCAGCAAGCGCGTGGTGGGAGTTCTACTAGGTTCGACTTTCCATGGCAAATGTGACATCACCAATTCGTTCGCGGTTCCTTTCGACGAGGACCTGCGTAACCCTGGGATATGGTACTTAGACCACGACTTTTTGGAGAATATGTACCAGATGTTCAAGAAGATCAATGCAAAGGAGCGCATTGTGGGCTTCTACAGTTCCGGTCCGAAGATCCGCAAGGCCGACCTGGACATTGACGACTTGTTCCGTCGCTACTGTCCGCATCCAGTTCTGGTCATTTGTGATGTCCGTCCTAATGTGGAGGGACTGCCCACTACTGCTTATGGATCCATTGAGGAAGTGGAGGAAGATGGGAAAGCTATCAAACGAGTGTTTAAACACATCAAGTCGACGGTGGGAGCTTACGAGGCAGAAGAAGTTGGTGTGGAACACCTACTGCGTGATATCAATGACCCGTCGGTCAGTTCACTAGCTGGACAGGTGAAGCACAAGATGACGGCACTTAATGGTCTAAAGGAGAGACTGGAGGAGATGAAGACGTACTTGGAGAACGTGGTGGCTGGTCGACTTCCACCCAACCACCAGATCATCTACAACATGCAGACAATCTTCAATCTGCTGCCAAATCTGAACATCGATGAGCTCGTGCGCTCCATGTTCATGAAGACGAACGACATGCATTTCGTAAGTGGGAAAGTGATTTTTTAGGGTTCAGTTGTTTTTATTAACATATTTAATTGTTGTCTACAGGTGATCTACTTGTCGTCGCTGATCCGCTGCACGATCGCACTTCACAACCTCGTGAACAACAAGATTAAGTACAAAGAGTCGGAGGAGATAGGCTTCACGGACAAGAAGGAGGAGAAGAAGGAAGACAAAGTGACCAAGGACAAGGCGAGCGAGAAGGCTCCGTAGAGTTGTCAAGCAACTAATGCGTCGACGAGGTCAGTCACGCTCCCAATGAAATTCACTTTCTCCTCTACTGCTTTTTTTCCTTGAACCGTGTGTGTTGGTGACAGTTTCGGAAAGGCATGGGTACCCCTTTTTATACAGTATTATGCCAAGCGAACTCTGACAAAACAAGTGGTATTATGCCAAGCGATGTCTGACGAAACAATGGATCCGGCGCTCATATATATCGGAGACTTTGACCACCCATCGACAGCACTGAACGACTCTTTCGATATTCCTTCACGTCGGTCATTCCCGAACTCGCCGTCAAGAGGACAAGCTTCACCAAATTCTTACGGAATTTACGATTGGCATGGGAACGATTAACCAACAACCGCCGGAAGCGTTCTTGGCTGCAGGGCCTGACGCATTCCATCGCTCCATTGCGAACAAGTTCAGCCTTGCTGCAGCTCAATCACTTCCTCGTCTCGAAATCCGTCTAAGGGACGTCTCTCTTTCCGTGGAAACTCCAGTTGTGCACAAGAACGGATCTGGTGCAGAGCTTCCGACGTTGCCAAGAGTTCTTCATCAAGCAGTGTCCAAGTCTCTGAGTTCTTGCGTACCGTCCTGCTTCAAGGGAGTGGATGCAACATCCAGTACCGCGAACCGGTACATCCTTCGAGACATCACGGGTGTCTTCAAGCCGGGCACTATGACTCTCGTTCTGGGCCAACCGGGGTCGGGCAAGTCTTCTTTGCTACAGTTGTTAAGCAGTCGGTTCCCTTTGGAAAGCACCGGTCTCACTGTCGATGGAGACATCACGTACAACGATGAGTCTTGTGTAGCTTTGGCTCAACGCTTACCGCAGTTTGTAGCTTACGTCCCCCAGGAAGACCTGCACTTGCCTACGCTTACAGTTCGTGAAACTCACGAGTTCGCGCACACTTGCAACACTGCGTTCTTTGGAAAACACGTCGAAGAGTTACTTAATCAATCACCTCGTAAAGAGGAGAACGCAGACGCGCAAGCCACCGCCCGATCCCTGCTGCATCATTTACCACGGATCACACTGAAGTTGCTTGGCCTGCAGCAGTGCGAAGACACGATCATAGGCGGAAGCCTGCAGCGAGGGGTATCTGGAGGTGAGAAGAAGCGCGTCACGACTGGGGAAATGCTCGTTGGCTTCAAGCTCGCCTTGTTCCTGGACAGCGTCACGACCGGACTGGATAGTGCTGCAGCCTTCGATATCGTTTCAACTCTACGTGGTCGTGCTCGTTCCTTCGGACAAACCGTTGTAGCTGCACTGTTGCAACCTGCTCCCGAGGTGTTTGAGCTCTTCGACGATGTTATGTTGCTTATGGGCGGACGTGTGGCCTACCACGGTCCCGTACGAGAAGTTCGGAGCTACTTCGAAAGTCTTGGCTTTTACTGTCCTTCAGGACGGGATTTCGCTGACTTTTTGATGGATCTGGGAACTGATGACCAAGTCCGGTATGAAAAATCTCCAGGTCAAGTACTTCCCTGTACAGCGGACCAGTTTGCTGCTGTGTTTAAAATCTCCTCAGTGTATCAACAGAGACTGCAGGAGTTGGAGACTCCAGTGGATCGAAGTATGGCTGAAACCACACACAAGTACATGGACGCTATCCCTGAGTTTCAGCAAGATTTCATAACCAGCACGTGGACTCTTGTCCGCCGAGAGATGCTTGTACTGAGTCGTAACGTAGCATTCGTTATCGGTCGAGCCGTCATGACTGTGGTCATGGGGCTGCTGTATGCCAGCACCTTCTATGACTTCGAGGCGACGGACGTTCAGGTCATTATGGGCGTCGTCTTCTCCGTGATCTTCTTCGTCTCCTTGGGTCAAGCAGCCCAGATCCCGACATTGTTCGAAGCGCGTGACATCTTCTACCGTCAACGTCGAGCCAATTTCTATCGCTCTTCGTCCTTCGTGCTTGCAAGCACACTGAGCCACATCCCAGTTGCTCTGTTCGAGACGATCGTCTTTGGTTCACTCATTTACTGGTTGTGTGGCTTTGTACCTGACGCTGAGCTGTTTGTACGCTACGAAGCGATTGTTTTTCTCTCCAGTTTGGCCTTTGGCGCCTGGTATTTTTTACTGGTAGCGCTGACACCCAACATGAATGTGGCGATGCCCATGGCAATGCTGTCGGTGCTCTTCTTCGTCATGTTTTCTGGATTTGCTATCCCGAAAGACCAGATCCCGGACTACCTCATTTGGCTCTACTGGATCAGTCCAGTGGCATGGGGCATTCGTGGACTTGCAGTGAACCAATTTCGAGCATCACGCTTCGATGTTTGCGTCTATGAAGATGTTGACTACTGTACGCTTTCGGGAGGAACTATGGGCGAGTACTATCTCTCCTTGTTTGACGTACCAGCGAGCAAGAAGTACGTGGACCTTAGCATGGTTTTTGTTGTGGGTTGTTACGTTCTCTTCTTGATTCTCGCTGTGTGGGCTTTGGAGCATCGCCGCTTTGAAGGCCCAGAGGACGGAGGTGCAAGTGTCTCGAACGATGCAGGAGATGACCATGAAGCAGCGTACGGACTGGTGAAAACTCCTCGAGGAATTGAATCGGTTGAAATCACTGTCCGACCTGAAAGTGAAGCTTCCAAACGGAACTTTGTTCCGGTCACAGTGGCCTTTGAGGATATTTGGTATTCTGTACCAATGCCTCACCACCTCAAGAAGATCAAACCCGAAGAAAAGGAACAAGAAGAGCAAGAAGAACAAGAAGAAGTGGAGACTCCGAGTGATGACAAGACGCTACAAATTCTCAAAGGTGTCTCCGGTTTTGCTCGTCCAGGGTTTATGACTGCGCTAATGGGGTCTTCTGGTGCTGGGAAAACGACATTGATGGATGTCATCGCGCACCGCAAGCCAGGAGGTTCCGTGCGTGGTCGAATCCTCCTTAATGGACACGAAGCAAGTGACTTGGCCATGCGACGGTGCACTGGGTACTGTGAACAAACCGACGTACACTGTGAAGGTGCTACATTCCGTGAGGCGTTAACGTTTAGCGCTTTCCTTCGACAACCGACAGACGTCTCAGACAGCGTAAAGCATGACACAGTCCGTGAATGTCTGGATCTCCTTGATCTCCATCCTATTGCCGATCGCATCATCCGTGGAGCTTCAATGGAGCAGCTTAAACGCCTTACAGTTGGAGTGGAACTTGCAGCGCAACCAAGTATCCTTTTCCTTGACGAACCTACCAGTGGTTTGGATGCTGCAGCGGCGAAGGCAATCATGGAAGGTGTGCAAAAAGTGGCTCGTTCCGGACGAACAGTGCTCACTACGATCCACCAGCCGTCTGCTGAAGTTTTTGCACTATTCGACAGTGTCTTGTTGCTACAGCGAGGTGGTCGCACGGTTTTCTTTGGCGAAACTGGCCCACAATGCTGTGACTTGGTGCAGTACTTCGAACACCTTCCTGGTGTTGCTCCTCTTCAACCAGAAGCGAATCCAGCCACGTGGATGCTGGAGTGCATTGGTGCAGGGGTCAATACAGGAGATAAAGCCTCTGGAGATGCACCATCAGTCGATTTTGCTGATATTTTCGAGGCTAGTGAACTCCAGAAGAAGTTGGATGCCACGATGAAGGAACCTGGTGTCGCGTGCCCTTCAGACGACCACGCTGAGCTGATTTTTACCAGTAAACGAGCGGCAGGAGCCCTTGTACAGCTCCGCTTCTTGGTTCAACGCAGTTTCCGATCGTACTGGCGAACGGCATCCTACAACATCACGCGCGCTGGCATTTCTCTCGTTCTGGCACTGATCTTCGGTGTAGCATTCCTCGAAGCTGACTACGGATCGTACGCTGGAGCTAATGCTGGTGTTGGGATGCTCTTCATCGCCACAGGGTTCAACGGTATCGTGTCATTCTTCGGTGTACTTCCAGTGGCGGTGGGTGACCGAGCTTCCTTCTATCGTGAACGGGCTGGTCAAACGTACAGTGCGTTCTGGTACTTCGTCGCCGGGTCGATTGTCGAGATCCCGTACGTGTTTGCCAGCACTTTACTGTTTTCAGTAGTATTCTACCCCATGGTTGGCTTCACTGGTGGCGTCGCATCGGGAGCTCTCTTCTGGCTCAACACTGCTCTCCTCGTACTACTGCAAGTCTACATGGGCCAATTACTAGCCTACGCACTACCGACAGCGGAATTGGCAATGGTGGTTGGGGTGGTGGTTAACACTGCTAGTTTCCTCTTTATGGGCTTCAATCCACCAGTCAACTCCATCCCTGCAGGGTACAAGTGGCTCTACCAGATCGTCCCTCTACGATACTCGTTCAGTGCTCTTGCCGCACTTGTATTCGCTGATTGTCCAAGTATCGGCGACAGTGACATCGGTTGTCAGGAGTTGGCCAACGCCCCCGTTACACTAACGTTTCCAAACGTCAAAGAGTACGTCGAGTACACATTCGGAGCTCGGCATGACCAGTTGGCACGCAACATGGGGGTTGTCGTGCTTATCATCGTTGTACTGCGGATACTGGGGTTGGTAGCGTTGCGATTCGTTAACTACGAAAGGCGTTAAACGATTGAGTTGTAAGTCATTCCTGTTTGGTTTTAACGATGTTAAAAGCTTTCAGCTACGATTTAGGCGCAGGTCTCGCCCTCACCGTCCGAGAGGTCGAGCACCCAGTAGTGCTTGTACTGCTTGGTCTTGTCGTACTTGTAGCCGGGGCCGATGAACGGGTAGTCGGCGTAGATGTAGTCGCTCGAAGCCTTGAGCCAATCATCCACCACTTTGTCCACCGACGTGTAGCCGGCACCAACAAGCTCAGCAGCAGCGGTCACGGTCAGGTTCTGCGCTTCAAGACGGTCCATCTGAGTGGATCCATCCGAGCTCGAAGTGCCGATGAAGTTCTTGGCAGCCATGTCTTCGGCATGAACTTGAGCAGCAGCAGCCAGCTTGGTGTTGATGCAAAGTGCGCTCAGACCCTTGGCGGCACGCTTGGCGTTCACGGCGGTGAGCATCTTGGAGCTGTAGTCCGCGACCTGGGCGTCGACCGAACTGACAAGAGCAACGAGAGCGAGAGCGAGGAAGGCCTTCATACTTGTACTGCGTTTGGAGTGGAGAAAGGAGTTGGTATTGCGCTGCAATTTGGAGAATGAAGAGAGAACTCGGAGGATATTTTTCGGTTGGCAACCAAGAGCGCAAACTCTGGCATTGAAGCCCTAGCAGGTGAGAAACGCACCCCACGCCACGCAAAGCTTATGATTACCAGAACGGATTGTAGATGGGGAAGTTCGATTTCAACCCTGACCTTCAGTGTAGCGCAAGGTATCCGTACAGGTTGGCTATCTGAAACTAGGATTCCGGCGCTACGACGCAGTGATCCGCGTATCTTTTCGCAGCGGTGGAGCTGCAGCCAGCAAGTGTAGAAGGCAGTGGTGGAGGTCCAACGCATGTGCAACGAGCGAAGTACGCTACGTTGCCAAGTCGAGAGAGGATGATTCCTGAACCAAATCGTCTTAAAAATGTACCGCCCTCTATTGGGGGACTATTGCGGGGTTAGGGTCGCTTCGCTCCTCTTGTTGCGCGGCGTTTGCACCGCCAACTTCGCTTCGCTCGTGGCGGGCAAGGATCCCGCGCAGATTAGATTGTAAGTTCTTGTTTCGGAACCTACTCCGGCCTACGCGCCGTCCCCTGACAGACCTCCGCTTCGCTTCGGTTGTCAAGGCGCCTCTCTAAGGCCTCAAAGGGCCTTCTATTTGGGTCACCTAACCGCGCTTTTTGTACAGAAGTCAGACTTTGAAAATAGATTTCAGGTTTTGTCTGCCAAGTCTCGTAATATTGCAGGCCTATCCAACGGGCTCTGGCTGTTTGTTGCCGAACTTTTTGTCATGTGGCCCTACGTACTTGTGACGAGGCAAATCTGAAGTTTGCCATCGTTGAAGCATGTGTAACGTGGCCATTCGAATGGACGATCGACCGGATCCCAACAGTAACTGTCACTTTCGTGTGGATGATTCGTAGTAAAGCAGAACTTAGGACATGTACAAAGGTAAGATTTGGTTGTATTTACAGACTAGAAACAGCTTAAAGCGGTTGTGTAGTTTACTGGCAGGACTCGCCCTCAGCGTTGGCGAGGTCGAGCACCCAGTAGTGCTTGTACTGCTTGCTCTTGTCGTACGCGTAACCGGGGCCGATGAACTTGAGGTCGCTGTACAAGTAGGCACTGGAAGACTTAATCCAAGTGGCCACGACAGCGTCGACACTGGCCTGTCCGGCAGCCACCAGCTCGGCTGACTGCTGGGTCTCAATACCCTGAGTGTCGTAACGCGTGTTCGGGGTAGATCCGTCGGAGCCCTTGGTGCTGACCTTGTTGTTCTTGGCGTTGTCATCAGCAAGAGCCTGCGCGGCCTTGGCGAGCTTGGAGTTGATGCACACAGCAGCGAGGCCCTTCTCGGAGCGCTTGGCGTTCACAGCGGTCAGAAGCTTCGCGGAGAAGTCAGCAACCTGAAGCTCACGGGCGACGTGGTTCTCAGCTTCAGCGTTGGCCATACCGACGAGTGCAACAACGGCGAGTGCGAAAAATCCCTTGATGGTCATGGTAGAGGAGTCTTGAAGTCTTGCTCTTGACGTGGGGAATTCCAAAGTGAGCTGCTATCCATGGCGAGAGTCGACCAGGGAAAGGATCCACAGGCTGAGGTTCGGTTGGCCTCCGAGCAAAGCTCATGATTTACGGGGACAGCGGCGCAATGTACATGTACTGTACACTGTACATGAATCAGGATGGGGAAGCTATGAATCAGGGTCTATCGTCGTGAAAGCAAGCGTGGATGATCCGTATTACAACCTTCAAGACCTACATACAGTACAGTACCAAAAGCAGTCTATATGTGCACGAACATATTCTTCAAATGCTCCTGTGGGCATACCATGGGGCAACGGCAACGAATCCTGTACATGCAGGCCTTTCCTAATGCAACACCGAAAGAGGGATTGAAATTTTTCCACTGCACATCAAAACTAGCGTGCTTGCATGACACGAAAGCCAAGCTACAAATCTACAGGTGAGGGGTTTTAAACTTCAACGCCAGCACGGCGTCATTGCTTTAGCAATCCTTGAAGCCTGGATAATTTACAGTCCCAGTCAACCGGATCCTGACGTTGCCTCCCTGATTTACCCTACAGCTGCAGAAGGTGGACACCAGTGGCAAGGTTGCGGATTTTGGCAAGGATTCCTTGCAAAGGGCTGAGATAGGCTTACAGTGTGAGGCGCAGAGTGATCTCATTAAGTCTACAGTGAAGTGACGGGCACCGCAAAGTCCTTGGTGGTGGTTGGGATTGCGCTGCAATATAAGATCGAGCCTAAAAGCTTCTTTGGCCGCACTGCCCCATTCGTACAAAGGCATGATCTGTGAACTGGGGTTTATGCGAGGTGGCGAGGCAAAATTGCTGCAATCAACGGACAAAAACTTCCTTTGTGTCACAGGATTCTGGGCGTTGGAGCACTACAGGCAACTTATGCTGTTGCGATGGTCGTTTTACGAATCGAAACGACTGTGCGGACAGCAAAATTGTAACGCGACAATGCATCAGATCTAGCATTGAAAATGGGTCGGTAACCGGTAGACGTACTCGACCGTTGAAAAAAATATGCCCGATACTGTCATAGCATAGCGCTAAAGCTGCTATGCCACGGCACATGCCAGCTTGGCATTATATCGCGCTATATGTGCTGTAAATCCGCGATGAAAGACACCGGAATGAACGCACCGACACACTCCTGTCAAGCCTGTCACGTGAAGGGTCGAACGATTCTGCATGTATCTCGATGTTGAAGTGTCATTCGAACAGTGAAACCACCTACTGATGCTGTCGACTACATTCAACTCTAACATCGAGACAATAGCTGGGGTAGGAGTCTTCAACCACCGAGTCTGTTGCGGCCACATAACATTGCCTACATCCAACGAGTGACGGCTTCTCAGTCGTTTCAATATCCAGCTGCAACCACTGGGAGTATGCTACTTCGTACTGCACCAACGCCTGGAATCCTATGACGCAATAGGGAGTTTCTCACACCTTGAACAAACCAAACCGAGGAAAGCGCTGAAATTTGGTTTGAACGTTACTTCCCCGTTGTTCTGAACCAAAACAAGTAGGTTTCGTGGTTTGGCTATGAAACCCATCCTGACTTCAAACCTGAACGGAGGTTTGGAGTTTCAGGTTTGGAGTTACGGCTTTAAGTTGTAACAACGAGAGCACCTATTGGCTACTGTTCTTATCGAAGATATGAAACGCGAAACGACTCAAAGATCTTTCCAGAGCACTCGGCTCTGATCTCAGCTCACACTACATTTTGCAGTGCCCCCCCCAACTCAAGCCCCTACAACAGTTTCGCTACTATCGCGTTGTAGGCCCAACATCTTCTGTATCAACCCTCAAAACAACAATTCAGCGTCTACTCCGCCTTCACCGTTCACAAGAACGGAGTCAACGCTCTCGAGAAGAAGATGCTGACATCGGTCCTGTGGGTGAGTACCCAGCAACCAGGTCATCCAGTACAGACCAGTAGGGTCAGGGCCACTCACAGCACTCGTGGAGACGGTGTCTGGCATGAACCAGCATACACCTGCGCCCGACCTCCACCATCTGTCCATGGCAGCATTGTTGCTAGTTCAAGTTCGTCAGTATCTGTGCCGATGCACGTTACCCAAGCAATACGAAACTATGTGCCGCCAGAGGGGTTTAAGGTACTACCAAGACGCCGTGGTGAACGATCAATAATTCTAGACTGGGGGGTACGCGTTACTTCCACGCCCGAAGGCAAGGAATACATTTGCTGGATATGCCAAGGAAGCCTCGAATGTCGTCGTGATAACAAGATAATTCAACTGTTTGGTAATACGTCTAAAGCTACCAAGCATCTTAACGACAAGCACATGTTGACAGCCAGTAAAATCACAGCCGAGAACACCAGGAAACGTAACCGAGCTAAGGAGCTGGGAACGCATACGATGTGCTATTGCTGATGGAGCTGATAGGCAGAAGAATGACATTGCTGCCTCGAGACGCTGCGTGGTGTGAACAACAATCTCCGTTTCAGGTTCGGAGAATACGAAGAATCGGAATTGCTCACTGCAACTTGGTGGTTGCAGACGGAGTTCCGAGCGACTCTCAATAACGACACAGTAACGCTGAGCTCTTGCTGAGCTTTATTCAAGCACACGACAGGCTATTCAATCCCATCTACAATGCAGCAGAATTAACAACGTGGCGTCATTCTCAATGGTGTGTGATTTTTGGTCTTCCAAGACACAGAGGGCGACCAAATATCTTGGTCTGAGGGTGTATTTTGTCGACAACAACTGGGAATTCCAGTCGATCCTTCTTGGTACTCGCCACTATGAACCGATGTATGGGAAAGAGCGCCGGAAGCCGTGAATCATTTAAGCGCTGGATTACAGAGCTACTAAAAGATTTTGGGCTATCCACGAAGATTTTTACGGCTCCACTAGTGACGCTGGCCCTGATGTTAAGTGGATGATGACAAGGGAATCGGTCTCCAATGGGAATGGTGCATACCCACCTTACGAACGCTGCTACAAGAAACGCGTTTGGTATCACCCCTCAGCGAAAGACCTCTAAGAACTTACCAGCCACCGAATTGGTTACTCGCATCAAAAGTACAACATGCCGTTCAACTCCAACGCCTCAATGGGGAGTCTCTTCTCAGAACTTTGTGAGATGGCAAACGCTGGTGCTACAACCAATTAATCGAGACACAAAGAGCACCGATTCATGAGCTTCGCTAAGTTGTCCGGCGATTGCTCGAAAAATGGGACCAACTCGAAGATTGGTTATTCCGGGAACGTATTGACAAAGCTATTCGGGAGCGAAAATCAACACCAGAATCATTTCCAATTGCTGACGACAAGTTGAGCCTGCTGCAGCTGTATGGGCTTCTGAACCCTATCATGACACTAAATGTCAAGAGTCAAAAGGAGGACAAACCAAGTTGATGTCCTTTTGTCGATCTTTCGACTGCGCAAAACTATCCTGGATGAAACTCAACCTCTCAAAGACAAAATGCGAGCCTCAACAGAAGCCCCACTTTTTACCAAGTCCGAGACCCACAAGACTCGTGAAATCGACACGAGCACTACTTGCTAAGTTGTTCCATAAAATTTCTTCGCTCGCTACACGGATAACGCACGGATTCGTGAGTCGTCTTTCATCCCGGAAGTTCAGATGCTACTGCACCCGTCCTAAAAATCAAGACGTCAACCCCCTAGCAAAGATCGTCCGCCTTTGCACACGAACAGTTGATCATCGACCCGGGCAGCCCCACACTCTGCGAATGGATGAAGGCGCTGTTAGTCGAAATGTTGCCAGTGTGTGAAGGATGCCGTACTGAGGCGGTTGCG
Source organism: Phytophthora colocasiae (assembly GCA_018806915.1). Lineage (NCBI taxonomy): Eukaryota > Oomycota > Peronosporomycetes > Peronosporales > Peronosporaceae > Phytophthora > Phytophthora colocasiae. Next base: position 704,575 of record JAGKQI010000054.1, on the reverse strand, counting down.
AGCGTTAATGTTGACCATATCGACAAGTAGCTCTCAAACTTCAGCTCCAGCAGAAGTGTACGGTACGCCCTCTAATTGCGAGATACCTGCAGCAGTTGCCGTCCGGTTTCGAGTCTCTATCATCATTTATCGAGTTCCCTTCCTTCCAGCCTGCTCAAATTATTTTCTGAGGAACTTATGGAATTTGCTGAAGAAGAGGCCGAACACGTGGAGCAGCGTAACGTTCACGAAGCACGCATTGATGAAGAGCTCGAAAGGTGGTTCTCCGATCCCAGTAGGCTGCTTACGACGACGGCCAAAACCGAATCAATTTTGCACTTTTTGGAAGCGCCAACATGATGAAAAACAACTATCGACTATTACCTATCGCAGCACGTGGGTCATCTACGCAATTCCAGCATCTTCAGCACAGATCGAGAGGGATTTCGGCATAAGTGGTATGCTTGTTACCAGCCATCGCACTAGTATTGCGAAGCACAATATCGATATGTGCTCCTTTTGAATCGGAATCGAAAGTTTGTCGACGTTAGTAAAATTGCCCCCGGCTAACAGATTCAGAGTTGGAGCAGGCAGTTCCGGCAAACGTGTTAGTCCCCTGTCTTCATGTCAAGTCAACATACCATTTGCTGCACGATGGGAACGCGAGGTAGCGTCTTTTTATTTGACAGTGAACTAGATGAGGATTGCCAAGATGAATAAAATGCATTTGGTGTTCTTTATTTTTCTGAACCACCACGTACATCAAATTATGTATGTCAACTGCAATGTTAGAGCTGACCACGAACCTCAAGCTTCCAAGCACAAGTTGCGTTGTTGCAGCTTATACTCCCTATATCGAGTCTTTCTTGCTTCAGTGTTTGCGTTTCCGTAATTCTTTTCACGTTTCGAAGCTCGCACTTAGATTTGTTTCATCGCTGCTTCTCTTAGCTGTAGTTAGAAGTCCAGCAGCTCGTTGGATTAGTACAGCGGTATTTCGTGGGATACCCGATCGTTGTTGACGATCCGGCTTGGAATCGGTGAGGCTTTATTATCCGTGCTGTGTTTGATTGGTGATGGGATCGTTGGTGACCGTGGCTTTCGAAGAAGAGCCTGTATTCCCAAGTTGATCTGATTAAGTGCCGTTAGTATGGCAGTGTCACCGCTATCCGAATTTTCACAGAGTAGGAGCTCAACCTGTCCTTCTGACAAATGCTGATCGTCTGCGAGGATGGATCACTTTCCGATACCTGGTTGTCTACCGCGGATGATGAAGTATCTGGATGTAGATCGTCTTGCAACGATGAAGCGCTTTTCGGTACATGGTTGTCTACCATAGGTGATGTAGCCGGAGAAGTCAGTCCACTGGTTTTTGGATCCAATACTTCCGATAGTAAGATCATCTGTCTGTGTTATTGCAGGCAAACTGATTTCTTGTGCATCTTGATTTTCTATACTGGAAAGGCGAGTGTTCAAGCGATCGCTGCAGCTGCAATTAGCTGAGCCATTTGATGCTGCAATTTGCAGTTTCTTCTGGAAGACGCGGCCTGAAAATCACTGAGCTGCGATTGAATCTTTGCCTCAAGTTTTAACTCTGTTGCTGTAAGATATCATCAAGAAGTTCTCGTTTCAGTTGCCACTTTGTCACACTCCAATGTACTCGACATGTCACCGAAGCGTTCATCAGAAGCTTGCTGAGGGTCTGTAGGCGAGCGGCATCCATCGCGCTATTGATTCTTTGTTGTAGGCGCTCCTCAACACTGCTGGCGTGTGATTTTGCCAGTTTAGCAGCTTGTCCCTGTAAATGCTTTTCTTGCTTGATCAAATGCGATTGCTGAGCGAGTTGAAGCTTTTACTTTCGCCTCTACTGCCTTCTTCAGCTTGGCGTTTAGTCTTCTCTCAATCCACTCCTTGCAGGTCCGTAGCAGCCTCGAAAGCGTCGTGAGACGATTTAAGTGCTGCACCGAGGCGCAGCTCACATTCGGAAGCATGTGTTTTCTTGTGTTCATTTATCGCGCCCTCCATCGCCGTCAAAGTAGTGTTGACCTTTTGACCTAGCTCTATAGCAAACTTCTCAAATGATGTCTTCATACTTGTGTCGACGCGGTCATGAACATCTTGAACGACACCAACAAGACGTGCATTTGTTTCAGCAGCTTGGCTATCGATTTGGATCTTGTTTGTCGCTTCCAAATGGACTTGGACATCTTCAAAGTACTTGCCTATACGAGACCCCAAGCGCTTCTCTGTGTCCGCAGCCGTATGAATTGCGTGATCGTGAGCGTACTGAGCAACTTCAAGAAGCTTCTCATCCGTTCGTACTTGCGAATTTTGTAAAGGCATGCCCCAGCTGCTCTACGACCCAGCTCCATTGACAACGATGTCCTCTCGAGTAATATCTGCTGGCGGCGCTCAATACAACCGGGATTCACAATAGTTTCTAGGCCTTGACGGTCGTGAGAGACCACCAGCGCGCTGCATGCTGAGCTTGTTGTCTCCATTTTCGTCAGATCCTACTGGTTTGAACCTGTGGAGGGGTTTGCACGATTCTGTCTCTTTGGTTTGGAGTTTTTTCTGAAACTCCTAATGAACCATAAAACGCATTCGAACCGGTTCGTTCCGTTACCCTGGTTTGGTTCATTAAGAAGAAGGTTTGGTTTGGTTTGGTTTGTTCAGGGCGTGGAGTTTCTGTCCGTCGTTGCCACCATCGCGTACTACTCAGGTCGTGGCTCGGAATATGAAAGAGAAAAGTGTAGTGCTAGAAAGGAGGATCTATGTTGTCTGTGTTTCCTCTCACTCTTCAATTTGCAGTGCAATTCCAACTACCTCACAGCGAAGGATTGCCAGTCAACAGCACCAGCCTCCAACATGAATATCAAGGGATTCCTCGCACTTGCTCTCGTCGCACTCATTGGTGTCGCCAAAGGCGAATCTGCCGCACAGGAAGTCGATGCCGTGACGCGTGAGCTGCAGGTGGTCAACTTCAGCACCAAATTGGTGAATGCTGTCAACGCGAAGCGCGCTGAGAAGGGACTCAAGCCCGTTTGCATCAACAGCAAGCTCATGAAGGCGGCGCAGGTTCAGGCCGATGACATGGCCAGGAACAACTTCGTCAGCACACGCGGTTCGGACAGGTCAACGACAACGATGCGCTACAACGCACAGCGTATCTTCCCCTCCAGGTCGGCCGAGATGGTCGGGGCGGGATATACTACAGTGGAAGCCGTCGTGAACACGTTCATCAAATCTGCGGGCGCGTACCTGTACAGCGACTTCCAGTTCATCGGCCCCGGCTACAGGTACGACGGTACTAAGCTGTATAAGCACTACTGGGTGCTGGACATGGCCAATGCCAACGGAGAAGTGTGCGTCTAGTAACGAATCGTGATCTAAGACCGCTGGCCCCTAACAAAACAGTCAGTTTACAATCCCCCCCCCTTCTATTGAATTCGGTTGTGTCGCTATATAGCAGTTCGGAATCTCCTGATCTTTAGCTCATACAATTGCATGCAAGTTGTTACGGTAGCCCCTTGTCGTTAAAGTTGTTCGGATTGATGCCGACACTGGTAAACAATGCCTGAAAAATTCATGTTGGCGCAGATTCGCGTAGATTTTTTATGGATTCGTACAACTACATGTACCGGCACACTGTGCTTGCATTTCGCGCCAACCTTTTGTGCGTTCGTGGTTAGCCCTTCAACATCTACGTGGGTAAAATTTGACATCATCGGCGTAACATAGAGTCTTCCCACACGTTACCCCCACTTCTCCAGAAAATCCTTTGAGCTGGGCAAGGCACTCGAGAACTCTCTAACACTGCCATGCATTGCTCCTTCAGGCCATCTCTCACTTTTGAATTTGCCAGCAACCTCCTCTCAGCTCTCCAAACTCCACCAACACTATGAACATCAAGGGAATCTTCGCGCTCGCTTTCGTGGCCCTCGTTGGAATGGCAAATGCTGATGCTGCTGTGCAAGAAGACCACATCGCCCGTGAGCTCCAGGTTGCTGACTTCAGCAAGAAGTTGCTGGACGCGGTGAACGCCAAACGCACTGCCAAGGGCCTCAAGCCGGTGTGCATCAACACGAAATTGGCAAAAGCAGCACAAGTTTTGGCGGCTGACAACGCCAAGAACAACAAGGTCAGCACCAAGGGCTCCGACGGATCCACCCCGACCACGCGGTACAACGTGCAGAAGATCAAGACCCAGCAGTCCGCCGAGCTGGTGGCTGCCGGACAGGCCAGTGTCGACGCTGTCGTGGCCACTTGGATCAAGTCTTCCAGTGCCTACTTGTACAGCGACCTCAAGTTCATCGGCCCCGGTTACGCGTACGACAAGAGCAAGCAGTACAAGCACTACTGGGTGCTCGACCTCGCCAATGCTAACGGTGAGACTTGCGCCTAAGCAAGAAATGTGATAACATCATCATATTCCGATGACACTTGTTGAAGTTACCATCTCTGCAGTGATGACACTTATCTAAGGGTATTAAATTGTGCAGTTCCATATAGAGAAATCCTATTTAACTGGACTGGTTGGTGGAGAATAACTCCCCTCCAGAACACCAGACTCTCTAATTCATCACTTCTTCTTTTACCATCTTCAGCACACAAGCCCATTCTTCATCTACACTCAAGACTTCCTCTCCAATATTCTATGCACTATTTTATTCGTCTCCATCCTTCGTCTACCTAACAACTCTGCGCAAATCATTACTTCAACAGGTTATGGACTCCAACGCTTCACCTGCGTGGATGAAGAACCGGAGACGCTTGATTCAAGCTCCTCTCAAAAATCAACGAGGCAAGAGAATCGCCCCGGAGAGGCCACGTGTATAGCAAGCCTGACGGCTGCCACGTGTGTTCCTGCAAACGAAGCCCTACACTACCAAATGCACCAGGCACTGAGCTGTAGCGCTGCATGAGCTGTACTATCACCATGCTGAGAGGCTACGAAGCCTCCGCGCCAGCATTCGAGCTGTACCGCTGCATGAGTTACAATTTCCGTGCTATTCCGGCTACTGCCGAGGTGTGAGAGCACGATGCCCTATGCGCCAGCTCTGACGCTGCTGCGCTGCATTAGCAGAACATCTGCCATGCTCTGTATTTTATCCAGCAGGCCAAGAGCTCTGGAAAGCTAACTGCACTACAGCACGAGCACCACGCAGCCGTGTTATGCCGGCCGTAACGCCGATGTTTTAGGAGACATTCCCTTGTGCTCTACGTACATGTACGTGCCTTTACCTTTTGAACCACGCAGCATCGCTGCAGCACTAGCCAATGGCAGTCTGGCAATATAGTACTACGTAGTACTACCAATAAAACGGTATTAATATTTTGCAATGTCGAGCAGTACTGTAGCATTCTATGTACTACTACAGTAGTACTACTACTATATGTACACTACCAAGTGTAACACTTTCTAATCTGCCTAAGATTCGTACAACCAAAATATACTGGCTCGATGCCAAGCTATAGCGAACTACCCTGGTAGAACTACGGCTTGTAATTTGTTAAAGCAACATCAAATTCGGCTTTACAGACTTGCGTCTATTATCAAAAGTATGTGCTGAAATGTACGAAACTGGGAGGCATTAGCGCCAAAACCGAGCATTCATACGCCAAACTACATTCAGTCACTGGCATGAATTTCAAACATTTTCAGCTATACAAAACGTAACAACAAAAAGAAGAAAATTCTCAATACTTTCTGAAATACACGACACGCTTCTGTCTACAGAAAGCAAACTATAAGTTTTACTGCACATTGATTTGATAGTTTACAAGTCTTAGCACTTGAGAAGTAAAACATAAATAAAATCTTCTAAACGAGAAACAACACGATGAGCCTCTAGGGAGAATAATAGCCCCAATGATGAAAGCTGAGCACTAACTGCAAAAATGATGCGTACACTGCTGATGACACTGTGTGGTTATTTGTGCTGTAAAAGCTGTAGCCTTTCTTAAAACTATTTGAACCTATAAACTCTCATAGTTAAAACAGTTTAAAAATGAACCAGTTTCAGGAAACTGGGAGGCAGATGTACTTTGTAAGTCCAGCCAAAGAAACATAACTCAAAAACCGAAAGACAACATGTGAAGAAATACCCACAAAGAGCACAAAACTGGCAGTTTAAAAAATGTAAACACTGCTTACACAAATATCAATACGAACAGATGTATCCTCCGAGCCTACAATACAGCGAACAGGTTTTGATCCTTAAAATTAAAGGTTTTCCTGAATAGCTTTCTCAACACGCGAACAAAAGCGTTAATAACGACGGTGAACAGGTTTTCTCCTCTAAGGTTTTCCTGAATAGCCAAAATATCAATGAAAACAAGAAATTTGCACAACCACGCCAAAACCGGCAAGAAAATAACAAATCTGACAACGAAGTCAAAGAAAAAAGGTCATATTCATGTTCGCATAGGACTGTTAAAACAGCCACCTGTGGAGCATTAAATTCTACTCGCCAGATAGAGCGTCATACACATTCCTCGATGTGGGAGGCTGTTGAAGTTACCATCTCTGCAGTGATGACACTTATCTAAGGGTATTAAATTGTGCAGTTCCATATAGAGAAATCCTATTTAACTGGACTGGTTGGTGGAGAATAACTCCCCTCCAGAACACCAGACTCTCTAATTCATCACTTCTTCTTTTACCATCTTCAGCACACAAGCCCATTCTTCATCTACACTCAAGACTTCCTCTCCAATATTCTATGCACTATTTTATTCGTCTCCATCCTTCGTCTACCTAACAACTCTGCGCAAATCATTACTTCAACAACACTCAAAAGCACTTCAATCTTCTTTTTCCTCCACATTTGGGTCGTTGAGCGGCACATGCTCACAGAATTCTTGCTTAATACTCCCCACAGTTTCAACACTTGGCGATATCATTAGAAACGCAGTGGCCTGCCTGCACTTCTGGGACTCTTTAACCGAAGTAAGCACTGGCTTGGAGGAATCCTTCGTCTGCAAATCTTCTGTTCCTTAGCTGACAATGGGGGGGTTCACACCGGCAAATTTCCAGTAGATTACAAGAAAGTCCATTTCTCCAAATTTACTGAAATCGGCGAGTTGCCTTCCAACCGGTTAATCTTCAGCTGCCTCAGAGAACACAGACAAAATGGCGGGGGCCAGCGTATCCCCAGCAGATCTGGTCGCGATTCGTTGGTTTATTGAACGCGGCGAAGATAATGGGGGGGGTTCACACCGGCAAATTTCCAGTAGATTACAAGAAAGTCCATTTCTCCAAATTTACTGAAATCGGCGAGTTGCCTTCCAACCGGTTAATCTTCAGCTGCCTCAGAGAACACAGACAAAATGGCGGGGGCCAGCGTATCCCCAGCAGATCTGGTCGCGATTCGTTGGTTTATTGAACGCGGCGAAGATAATGGAGAGAGTAGCAGTGAAGAGAGCGACGGTGATTACAGCTACGACATCGCCCCGCTACTCCCTTACGCTACGAGTGGCTCTGACCTTGCTCCACGCTCGCCATGGCCGGCAGAGACTACGTACACAGTCTATCGTCGGATCGTAAACAGTCATCACCCGTCGTACACAGTCCTACACAGTTTTTTGTCTTTTCTTTGGTGGGTCGGCACCGTCTGGAGATTTGAGTGTCCTCCTGTCGGTCAGGTGTCCTTGCAACGACGAGTCTCTTTTGCGCGTAGTCCGCCCGGAAAAATGCATAAAACGTCACCACAAAAAGGAGTGATGGTCGTCAAAGACTTAAAACAAAGAAAAAAAAACTGTAAGTCATCCCCCAAAGACTTTAGCAAAAAAACTCAAAGTCGCTCGGCGCGTGGAGCGTAGAATCTTTTTGAAAATACAGACATACTCTTACATATAGAAAAAGGATACTCGCGGCCTTACAGTGAATTAACGATGTGAGAAACGAATCTGTAGCGGAAGTACTGCATCGGGACACTAGTGTCGAAACCCGTAGGCACTACATTTAGAAGCAGCATTTCGAAGAAGAACATGACGTAGACTCCACAATTATATGAGTCGACCTGGACGACCCAGTCGACCTGCTTGAACTGGTATCGTTTGGGTGGTGGTGGCGTGGGTAGTAGAGGTATCAGCTCCGCACTCAAGTACGTTCGAAGTGCCGCGAACCTGTCTCCAGCTTGTTGAGGGTCGAAAATTATAATGGTAAACTCAGCAAAATTCACAGCTACGGCGCACCAGTGCTCAGAGTTGTACAGAATCACCGAGAAAAACCACAACGGGTTGGGATCTCTTCCAGTGCTGCCAGAACCATCCGTACTCGCTCTTTTACCAAACGCGGTCTGTAGTTGTGCCCACACGGCATCCTCTCTGAGTGCTTTCTGGTCAAACGTGGGAAAGCGAAGCATGTGGGACGGAAGAGCATAAATTGCGTGATGTTCTTGGTAGCGAAAGACAAACGCCCGCATACACAGATCCATGCAAGAAATTTCGACAGGCGAATGACTTCGTAGAGTGGTGATCCAGTAATAATCACCGAGCACATCGATTGTCGCCAGTCGTTCGATCACAGTGTCTGGTAGTAGCACCTCATTCCTCCAGGATGCATCTGGATTCCACCCAGTTAGATCAATATTGTCGATCCATGTTACAGTACTCTCCATCTCCTCGAGGCGAGAGATGGCAGTGTGCCATGCTCTCATCGATTTAAGCATTTTAACGTCGTACACCACTCGCCCTGTCCTTATCGTAAGATCATCCGGCCGTATTCGCGATTCGTAGTCGCTGAACCAGCGGTTCTGAAAGTGCGCCACTTGACTTTCGCAGGACTCAATACGCCGCGTCGGCAGAACATGCATGATTTTCGTAGAATCGGTCGGTGGGGTTTTGCTTTTCTCTTCAACGAATATTTGGGCCGAACGAGTCTGGTTGAGAATAGTGACAGCCCTCAACGCATCGGCGTTGTTGAGACTAAACCCATTGTCATATGCGTCCAAAACTACAGCGAGAGAAGGCGTGCACCCCGCAGCTACTGCTCGCACCATCCGAGACGTCTGCCGGAGACCTACGTTTTTAGCAGCCTTGCGCGCAGCACGTTTCAATTTTGCTTTTCCTCCAGCTCTTTTCTTTGAGGTCGGAATGATCCACTCGGGAGCATTTTGTTGATCGTAGGTTGGGGGTTGACTCGGGTTCCTGGCAGCGAGTTGGGTAGGGTCTACAACAGAAATTGGACTCGGGTCTTCGTCTGCATGAAAATTCGTTTCGCGATCTAACTGAGATTGTTCCACACTCTGAGACTGTACCTCTTCTAGAGATTGGTTACCAGTCTCAACCTGTGGTGGGGGCTCAGCATGGTCAGGGTTGCGTTCATCGCCACTGGCTAGAGGCTCCAAGGTCAATTCATTTTCGGCAAGGTCGTTCACGAGATCAATCACAGCCCGCTCCCCAGGCGACATAAGATAGCGTCCCTGTTGCTCTTCGCAGACAGATTCAGAGGTCGCATCGTCGAGTGGGCGTGTCACCAAACCAGATCCGCCACGCTTGTCGACGGAAGGGCACCTCCCCACCCGAACCTCATCCAGCAAACCTTTGAGCACCAATTTCAAGTCATCGTGAGCGCTGGAACCCCATGTGGCGCCAATATCTGCAATCTGTCTTCCATAATGAAGCAGCTCATTGAACTTATCGTTTTGTGGCTTTGCGGGGCGTGTTTACCTCCTCATGCGTTTGACGAGACTCCACAGGAGCGTGAATAACTCGTGCCGCGAACGGAGTGTCGACTTCGTCAACCTTCTCTTCAACTCGCATTGCGCGATACTTTTTCATTAGCCAACGGGGGTGAATAATACTTTCTGGAACCAGCGAGCTGCAACCGGTGATCTTGCGATAGTAAATTATGTGGCGACACGGCAGCAACCGGGTCACGTAAAAAATGCACGAACATGTCCACCCCACCGGATGCAGCATGTATTCGTCGGCAATGTCGTCTTCCTTTCCACCTGTGTACTGCATCATAACGTAGGGACCCATCGGATAGTGCCGGTACTTCGTCGTCGAAAGCAGCGCAAACTCGTACTGCTGCTTCACGTAGTCAACAGCATGGCGAGACACGGTGTTCAGCAGTGCATTCATCTCCTTGTCGAAAGTGCTATTCACGTAAACGCCAATTTTCTTGATATGACGTCGCCATATCTTCTCGTTAACAGTCTGCCAGAAGATAATCGCCACAACACAATCATCCAAGCTCGTAGAACTGTTCACGAGAGTCTTTAGTTTCTGCCAGCTCGATTCCAACCTACGAGAAATAAATCAGCGTATTAGAAAAATATCGCATCAAAATAATGGAGCCGTACACACCTGTTATTGGTGTGGTTTCCCATATGAGGACGTTCCCCCGGTAGATTGAACTCCACATCTCTTTACAGTCCGACCAGTTTGGCTCGAAATATGCAAACCAGCGGTCTCTTTTACCAGCTGGACCCAACACCACTTTCATGGTTGCAACAATGTCGTCGTAACTTTTTTCCGTTGGAGCGCTGACCAGCAACTGGATTAGCCGCTTCATCTCATTCTTTGGTACGGCCCCAAGTTGTACTTCTCTTTCGCCACTTCCTCTTGTAGATACTTGATGACATGAAAGTGGCATAACAAAATCCGGACGCCAGGAAACTCCTCTCGCAATACAGAAATTTCCGTGAAGTCCTTATCCACGATAATCACGGCAATAGAGTCGCATAGACGCACAAGTTTCCTTAAACTGCCGGCATGCAAGCCGCAAAGTTTCTTTCCTTTCGTTCTCGAGGAGGCAGTGCTGCACAAAAGGATTCCACATCATAATGGTCAATAAGTGTACACAGTCTAATAACGTGGCACATTCTCTAATTTGAAACCACATCAAGACTGTTCTCACCTGTATGTGCTGTCCTTTGCCCATGGCATCATGAATCATGAAACTGAATAACTTGTACTTGGAGTCGTTTGTGTCGTGAGTAGCGTCAATGAGAACAACCTCAGGAAAACTCTCAAACATTGATCGCATGTGAGAAGATTGAATAGAGATACACTCGGCGACTTTCTACACATTCACACACACACATTAGCAATTGCCCCCCCCATACGTTCCCACTCACCTCTTTGTTCGAGAACACACGGGATACATTACCAGGTTTCAGAGTAAAGTCCTCCAAAATAGTATTGATGCGTTGCTCCACAGTCGGAAACGAGTAGGCTTCTTCACGAAGCCGCGTAACTAGATTGTGGATGTCCTTCATCGTTGGCTCAACGCTGGAATTCTCGGTAATGAACTCGAGAATCCTCTTCCGGTTCGCTCCAGATCGGTGGAGCGTTCGCACCGTGTCCAGAACCTCCTCGTCGCCCACCTTGCGTGCTTCGTAGTAAGTCTGATACACTTCGTGGCTTATCTCGTGGTTGTGGCCAGTGACTTGCTTTGTGATGCAGACCTCCCACGCACCAGTTTGGCGGACACAAGCGTTTATCTGTATTGCATTAGCATTAGTCCCACAAAAAGCGAAAGCGATTCAAACATTTGCAAATAAAAACCTGAGCTGGGCAGCCAATTTTCCTCGTGTGCTGAAATGGTCTCTTCCCTTGACCTCGACCTGCTCTGTGTCCTCCGCTGTGCGTGCAGACGAAAGGTCTTGTTGTAGAATTTAAGCTCCTCCGGTATAAGTGTGGCTGAAGCTCGACTATTCTTGATCCGTTCATTCCGCGTGCATACCGGAGTTGCGGTCCGTACCGAGTAGAGCTACGGCAAACAAAGGAATACGTCAGCAGGCTCTTCCATTCCATGTTGCGCTGCACAGTCTCAAGCTGGTACACAATCTAAGATAGACTAGCAAACCTGGAATGTGCGCTTGCTGTAGTTATGGAGGTACTGCTCCAGATCCTCCCAGTCATCGAAAGTCCTGCGATCCAGCTCCGGTACATCCACGAGATCTTCTAGAGGAACGATATTACACTTCACCCCTCTTGAATCCCTGCCGGCAGACTCAGAACAGCTTTCTTCCCCGCCAGAACTAGCAGAAGACCCTGAAGAAGACGCACTCGACCCCGAAGCTCGCCGAACCGATCTACCACGCGTCTTTTCCCTTCGCTGCCGCTTCCGCTTCCCTTCTCTTGGTCTCCTTGCCTTGTGCTTCTTCGTCTTTCGTTGCTGAGCGAGAGGCGGTCTCTCAGAATCTGTATCACTGCCGCTGCTGTCTTGGCTCCAGCTGTGGACCGACGACGCTTCGTCTTCGCTTTCGTCGCTCTCCACCGACTCCGCGGGCGGGTGTTTGAACCGGTAGGGCATGCCGGCGCGTCGGAACGGCATCTCGAGACCGAGGGGCGTCGGGCGTGGCGGGGGAGGGGGGGATTTCTGAACGTGGATTTTATTTTTTTTATCGGCCAGCGATTTTTTTTTGTGGCCAGGAAATTTGAAAACCGAGAGTGATTGTCAACGGGAAAGCCGAGATGGGCACACGGATACGCAACTGTTAGTCCCACTGGTGGCCCTTTTAAAAACTGTGTACACAGCCATTCTCCGCCATGGCCTTCTTGCATTCTCCCCTACTGCAAACTGAAGAAATTCCGAGTACAGGTTTCCCCGCCTAATTTGCAGGGGTCGGACCAAGAAAATCTGCCAGGATGCAAAATGTGCACAGGTATCACATAGATGCATCAGGTACTGAGTTACTGAAAAATTGGGAGTGATTATCTTCCTTGATTCAAGGACCTTGAACCTTCATCGTGAATCCCATTTCCCGCGTGATTGCATGTAACTCAGTACATTGGCAGACCAGATAGAGCAAATCGCATCCGCATCTTCACTCCCTGATCGAGGTAAATTACTTGATGCAGTTGCAAATTAGGCGGGGAAACCTGTAGCTGATCTCCCTACTCGGAAAAAGTACCACTCTTCTGCAAATTCGGTCAAACGAGACACGAAAAATACTGGTTTATGTAAGTCGCCTACTGGAAATTTGCCGGTGTGAACCCCCCCAATGGAGAGAGTAGCAGTGAAGAGAGCGACGGTGATTACAGCTACGACATCGCCCCGCTACTCCCTTACGCTACGAGTGGCTCTGACCTTGCTCCACGCTCGCCATGGCCTTCTTGCATTCTCCCCTACTGCAAACTGAAGAAATTCCGAGTAGCTGATCTCCCTACTCGGAAAAAGTACCACTCTTCTGCAAATTCGGTCAAACGAGACACGAAAAATACTGGTTTATGTAAGTCGCCTACTGGAAATTTGCACGCACTGTCGTCATTCTGGTCCGCGCTGCGTAACCGGCTCAGGTAGGTTCGATTGCTCTCACCACGTTTACCATAGAACTTCAGCATTCCTGAGCCCGAACTATCAATGACAAGATGTTCCTCTCTGAAATGGTCAACGAACTCCTTCAATCCCCGTGGGGAAAGCTTCGCTTGTAGTGCCCTTCACAAAACAAAGGGAACGCCTTCAAAGGAATAGAACCCGGAAAAGGTCTCTCAAACAATCGGAGCAAGGTACTGCGAGGGCCTGGCGTCGCAGGGATCCTGGTTTGCCAACGCCCGCAACTCCTCCAAAACGCTTTTGCTTCGTAGTGGAAATGTTTTTTTTTTGGCAGATTGAAGACTGCAATGAACGAGGAAAACCCCGCGTTCACCCTGCGCGCCAGCCACAGCGAATTTGACTTGCTAGATAGATATAATACATGCTAACGATCACACCGTGTTGCGTTCGAAGCGGAGACGAGCACGGTCCGAGGAGAGGGCTCTCCCAGTTCATTCTAAATAAACGAGGTAGAGGTGATATCCTGAAACCACTTAACTTTAAACACACGCTGCTCGCCACCCAGATCAAGTTTGCTCCCAGAACTTGGCAAGTAGTTGAACGACAGCATCTAGTGTTCTCAAGCATATCTTGTATATATCTACCAACCTTTGCTGTCCCCGTTCATCACTAGTGCTCATACAAGATAGAGCAGGGTCTCTGAACGATGGTCTCTGATTGGCCAAAACAGAATCAACTTTCTAACCAGCCAAACATTTTGTTTTGACCATGGCCCGCGCTGCGATCGCCACCAAGACGAAGAAGAAGCCGGCGGACTTCAAGCGGCCTAAGCGCAAAGTGGGGCGACGCGCTGCACCTGCGGCCAATGTCACGTCTGTGGGCATCACGTCGCGCCGCATCAACCTGCTGGAGCAGTCGCTACTGCAGGACAAGGCCGGCGCGGCTCAATTGACACACAGACGTCAGACGCTGCCGGAACTGCTGCAACAGGCTGGTCACTACAATGCGCATGTACGCCAACGTGCGCTTCAGGGTATTAAAGAACTGGCCACGCAGGAATCAGCTGCTAATCTGCGAGCCAACGCTTCGGTCTTGTTGGAACGATTCCTGCCTACTTTACTGGACGAGGAGGCTGTAGTGCGCGACGCTGCGGTGCAATTATGGAAGGCAATGTTACCGGTACTTCGTAGTGTCTTGGCACCTTTTGCTACGCTTGTAGCTACGTATTTCTGTAGTGGGTTGACCCATTTACAAGTGGGCGTGAGGCAGGACGCTCTTCGAGCTATTGGGGAGTTGGTGGATGAAGTACCTGAGCTGCTGAGAGAAGATGCAGGACGTGAAGCTCTGGCCAGACTGCTGGAGAACTTTAGAGACTTGATCTGCGCTGCTCAGACGCAAGGGATCAGGATGATGAACACGTACGACCTGCTACTGGGGAATGACTCCAATACGGCAGGAAAGAAGAACAAGAATCAGAAGAACAACAAGAAAAACCAGAAGAGCAAGAAACCCAAGGCCCCGTCTGGAGGTTTGGCTCTTAGATTTGCTGCTCTGAAGGTGCTGCACAAATTATTGCTGTCTGTGAGCGCAGGACTGAATGAGAAGAAGGGTGTGGCAGCCGCACGATCATCTTCAGTGCCGACGACGAAGGCTTTACTGTTGTATCCGGCCCCGCGGCTTGTTGAGACAAGTTTGTTTGCTGCTGCTTCGTTGACGACCAGCTCTGGAGAGAAAGCGAGTGCTTCATGGCAGGAAAAGGTGCGCGCTTTACTACCGGCCCTTCTTGATTTGTGGCTGGAATGTCTCGAGGGAAGCACCGACGCATTGTCGGAATTGCATGTGGAGCACATGAAGTACATTGTGGAGTGCACGTCCGCTGTGGTTGGAGCCAACACTGACCGACTGAATATTGATGCGGAAGATGCGAAGACTAATGAGTTTTTCCAAGCTGCTTTGAAGTTACGAGAAGAACTGTTGGCACCTGAGAGTTTCCCTATGATGCCGAGTGCTAGTGCGTCCATCGCTGCTGCATCTGATGGCCCAGGTGTGCTTTCGAGATGGCATGGAATGAACGCAGCACTGGCGAAACTGGCATGTGAATATCTTCGCCTTCCTGCGTTGATGCGCGGCTCGGGCAAGGATGTGCCCCAGAGCGAGGCGCTGGAGCAACGGGTGTGCTCGTACGTCGTCACCACGCTCGCAAAGTACAAGGAGACTCCTGAGCTCCGCGCTGTGGCTAGCATGCAAAACGTGCTTCCGCCTCTTTTGGAAGTTGTGACGCTCATCTTGGCGTCTGCGTCGCAGCGCAGCGAAGACCTTGAGAAGATAGCTGCCGAGCGGACACTTTTGTTGGAGGCGGTAACACAGTTTTACGTGCTGTGCACGCCGAAGTCGGTTAGTTTCCGTAGCTGCACGGCGTTTGTCGTGGAGCAGCTCGAGGTTGCGCTGCGTGGCCAGCAGCGACACAATTTCAAGCTGGCGTGGCCCATGGTGATGCAGTGGGTCGTGTGTCTCGCGAATCTGCTGGGCCAGCTTGATCCACAGCACATGGAGCTGGGCCGACGCAGCTTGCTCGCCTTGATCTCCGTTCTCAAGCAGCTCCCAGTGGAGTTTTCAAACGGCGACCAGATGGACGGCGTGCTGACCAACCTGTCGACTTTCTTCGACCTTACAGCAGTGCCTTCCTCTTCTATGACAGAAGACGAGAAGCAGAGAATGCTGGCTAGGACGCGTTTTGATGCTTTGGGCCCAGCCGACCAGCTCGCCTTTGTAGCACTTGTGTATCACCTCCCGCGTTACCCGGTGGCTCTTTTGCGAGCGCTTGCAAGCTGTTGCAAGAGCTCGCGTATCTACAGCGAGGCCAAGAGCTTCCTGGTGGACATCCTCTTTCAGCGACGCGAGGCTGTGGACCTTGCTCATATCGTGAGTTTCCTCGTCAGTACCGCGCTCGCACCTGTTGAAGCGAACGCGCACCAGCAGCGACAGCAATTGCAGCTCGTTGACCACGTGTGCCACACGTTTGTGGCGATGAATCTGGGCAATTCTCTGCCGAAAATCTTGGCGCCAACGTTGGTGAAGGCTCAAGCGCGTGAGGAACTCAACGCGATGGAATTGCACACGTTGGTGCTGCTGTACCGCACGTGTGTAGCGTCCGCTACTACTCGCGGTAGTGTCGCCCAGCGGTCGGATATTCCCGTTGATATGGAGAGAGACTTGATGAAGCTGTGCGTGAAGGTGATGACTGACTACGCGGGCTCAACTTCTCCCGAGCCAACCACGCCGGAGGAAATCGATGCTCGCGAACAGGAGCGGCTGCTGGTGGAGTCATGCGTGTCGACACTGGTTCTTGGCGAGGCTAACATCTTCTTATCCTTTTTGGATGAACTGCTTGTGGCTCAACAACAGATTATCGTCCTTACTCGCCGATTGCGTGTGGTTCAAGCTCTTGTGCGGACGTCAAGCTTGACTGGAGCTTTTAGACGCCACCAGAGTCACACCGAGCAACTGGTTCATGGAGTAGAGCAGCAAAACACTGGAGAGGAAGACGTAGCTCAACTTGTTCGGCAATTGCGTGGAGACTTGGAACTCCTTGCAGTAGGTCAGTTGACTGACGATCGTTCCAAGTAGATCGATGTGTACTTTATGGACTTCAGCTTGATCTACCACCCCGAGTCTTATTCACTTCATCTTCTGAGCTGGACATCATGCTAACTGCACGTGTAGCGCTGTTTCTGGGGTTGATCTCCATCCTGCGCTCTGGTGCTTCAGCGATACGCTCCATCACGATTCCAGAAGATAACCCCCAGGTACTGTAGGCTGATCATTAGGCTAGAAGTTTTTTTAGTTTTTACTAACTATTCGTTATACAGGCATGTCGATGGGATGTTAAGATGTGTGTTGATGGCACATGGGTGTATCGCTCTGCTGAGATCAACTGTGAATTCGAGGAATGTCTAGTGACAGAACCTGGTCCTGGAACGACAATTTAGTTGGGTTATTTTTTGCGCTTAAAGCGTCGGCAGTTGATCAGGAGTAGACAATCTATCGATTAACGATGAAGTCTCGTTCCTCGTGGATCAAAACGATGGCAGTGAACGCTCTTTCGTCTCCAACGGCGGCGTTCCGTAAGGCCAGCAGCAGTCGTTCGTCTTTAACAGCTTCCCCTTCGATCCCTCTTTCGATGCTCTTAACTCTCACCCGAGTGATTGAGTTCCTGAACGACAATTACAATGAGGAGGAAGGACTTTACAGTAAATCTGGAGTGGGGCTGGAGAAGAAGGAACTTCTGCGTTGCTGTCAGAGCCAACAGCTACCAGATTTATCACTTTATAATCCACATTCCATTGCGAGTGTTCTCAAACAAGTAAAGCATCCTAGAAATATTAGTTTATTGTTTGTGCTAACTTTTGCTTCTATCTACGCAGATCCTGAACGAGCTGTACGAGCCTCTGATCTCCGCAGAGATCAGTCAGCAGCTAGTGGACGTTGTCTCTGATGGTCAAATTGACGAAGAAGCAGAGAAAAAGGCGACAGAGATATTCAAGCAAGTCCGCTTTTCCACACGCGAATTTCTGCAGGTTCTTCTTGGTCATTTAAATTATGTACGCATCCTCTGCAGCGTATTTCAACATGTGACGTGTTAGTTAACTGCTTGGATGCATCAGATTTCAACAAGTGGATCAAGCAAAATGAGCGTCACGAATCTCGCGTTGCACGTTGGTATTGCGCTGATTCGACCAACAGAAGACAAGGCCGCTTTGAGTTCTAGTATGGACTCGTACTTGTTATTGTAGTGTTTGATGACGTTCAAAACTTACCGGTATCCCTGTTATCAGAAACCATGATACGTCGCCGAAAATGCGTTGCTGAGTTTCTCATTCGACAAGCGTCGACTTTACCTTACGACTGTGCGACGGAGATGAATATCCCAGCTCTCCCTGAAGTGGAATCTGCCCAAACGGACCCTAAATCGACGTTAAAGGAGCTTCATTTTGTTCAAGTGACGTGGACAGTTGGAGAAGTGAGTTTTACACCCGAGAGACTGGAGGTGAGGCACCTTGTTTTCATTCGGATAACGACTGGGTTGACACTGAAGAGCTATTTGGTTTTGCAAGGAAATTTTTGGCAAGTTTGGTGAGATAGACAATCTTGAGATTAACGATCAAGGCAACAGGTACAAGAAGGTTTCACATGATCTTTGTTCTTCCTTACACTAATACGTTAAATTGTTGTCACGTGCGAAGAGCGATCATAGCGTACGCTGATCCTGAAGCTGCCGAAGCTGCCGAACGCGCTTCAATTGCTTCTGTTCGGGTCCGTCGACGCAAACCTCGACAAGGTGACAAGCGACTCGAATGCTCCTCACACAGTCCAGAAAACCACAGTCTACATACTGATGCCGCAGATTTGAATGAATCGGATACGAAACTCTCAAATAATGAGCCTGCACTTTCGCCAAGTCAACCGAAACCAGACGAGGATTCACCACCATCTAGAGCGACAGATTCCCATTCAGAGACTTCAGAGCCTAAATACAACCGCACCGATGACACTATGGTAGTTGAGGACATCGAAGACGACCAGGACAATTTCACTTTGGATCACCAAGATTCTGTTCTTCCAAATGAGATGAAAGAAGTGGACTCGAAGCTTCTAAGCCCAGATGCTGCAGTTGTTAGCCAAAAATCAGGCAGCGAAATTCCGACAGAGGGGGATGCCAGCAAGGAACCCAGACTGGATGATGGGATTTCAATCAGCAATCCCCCGACCATCGCTCAAATCGAATCTGGACCCGACTCAACTGACGCTCAGATGACGGACAATGTTTTACAAGAGTCAAGTGAGAAACGGACACTAGTGAAATCCACAGCATTGGATCCGGATCGAGATTTTTCAATTGATCGTGATACTTTGCCTGGGGAAGAGATATCACACCACAACGAGAATCCTGCTGTGAATGAGCCTGCAAATGACAATACTGAAGAGGCCGAGGCAGTGCTAAAAGATGAAAGTTCAAATTTCGCTAAAGAGGATCCAGCGTTGCAATCATTAAATCCTACTACAACTTCAGCGGAGAATGTAGTCCCCATGGATGGTGATCTAGTGGGAAATTCAGCGCCCAACGATGTTGTGATTAAAGAGCTCCAAAACCGACTCGGTGATATGGAAAAGGTAATGTCGGCAGAATTTTACGATTCGCAAATACTGGATTTGACTGTGTGTTTTATTGTTTCGGTTATGAATGTGTAGATCCTCAGTACATCTGCTGCTGCTCTGTCTGCATCGAAGCTGTCAAACGAGTTCGAGCGTTCAGTGTTGCAACTACACCAACAGATTCTCAGTATGGTGGGCGATTGCTTGGTCTTAACGGGAGCTAGACACGGACAAGTACCGGATAAGTTGATGGCTGGAACGAATGCGGAGTTTTTGGACTTCCTTGAAGCTCAGTCTCGAACGCAAGTGAAAATACTGGAAGTCGAAGTGCGAGCGGGACAGGAGCTGCTTCGGTTACACAAAACGCAGTACGAGAAAGAGCGCGTCGAGGTAGGTTCCCCGATAGTACTTTTCCTTTGTAGTATCTGACTCAAGGCTTTAGCTGGAAGAGGAAATTACTACGCTACGTGTCGGTCGAACGGAGACAGAGCGACTTTGTGCAGAACTTCGCTCTAATCTTCGTAAATGTCGAAGCGAATTGGCCTGTCATGTAGCGAATGCCACGGATATTCAAAGGTAAAATGTTTTGGTTGTTGATTTTTATTATTTACTTCGCGAATTGAATTTTGGTTGCTGTACAGGCAAAAAAATGTCATGGAAGAGAAACTTGTCGACACTGAGAATAAACTTTACGCCAAAGATATTGCGCTCGTAAAGCTTCAAGCAGAATATGACAAGATGCATCGTGTCGCAGCTGAAGCACAAATGCGAACAGAGAAATACAAGCAGAGAGATTTTGATAGCAAAAGCAACAACAACCAGCTTGGCCACATTGGAAGTGAGGATCTCCCGCGCACTTCAAAGCTATTCTCCAAATTGTCCAAGCAATCCATGGATAAAAGACAAGAAGATAACCCCTTACCAGTTGAAGAAGTTGAATTTACCACTGCGAAAACTCCATCGCAAGCGTCGAACGTCGCTACTTTGGAAGCAATGAAGCAACAAATGGCACGAGACATCCACGAGCAAATGGCTAGCACAAGGTTTGTTACTACATGTAGAAGTATTTATTCTTCCTTCAGTATAATTTGACTCATGTGTCGTATTCACGTTAGAGCTGCATTGAGAGAGATGGAGATTTGTGGCTCAAGTGGTAAAACATTGGAAGAAGAAGAGGAGGAGTTGATAGAACTACAGCGACAACTAGCAGTAAAGTCAAGTGAAATCGACGCAGCGATGGACGAATCCAGGACTAAATTAAAGGAACTTTTGGATCCAGCAACAAAATCCTCAGTCTCCAACCAAGAACCGACAATCTTTGACTCGACTGCGCTAGTGAATGAGTTAATTTCTCGAGTCGAGAAACCCCCCACGTGTTTCGTGAAAGATATTTCCCCTTCCTATTTGAATACGCAGAGTGTATTCTCTACATGTAGTATTGGGAGCGAACAAATTGCTCCGTATCATCGACCAAGTCACGAAGCTCAAAGTTTCCTATACAGAAAGTGGACGGCAGATAGATCTCGTAAAATGGCACAGCTTGCGAGTTATCGGGATCAACAAGCGGTAACTCGAGCTCAACAATCCATGCAGGCCTTCCAGAAAGCCTTAGCTGAAGCCCGCGAGCAACGGTAGACACTGGCAGTGGTGAAGACGGAAGCGTGCAGAATCAAGTTGACTAAGGATTGTTAAACGCTGTACGACAGCAATTGCGACCGTCGTGATGAAATCAGAATCGCATCAGCGTTTGAAGAAATGGTCATCACGATTCGTTCGTGATCTGATAAAGTTGGAGTTGGATCAGGTCGTTCATGTGGCACGTATTGGCAATTGACGGTCGAATTCAGTATTCCTCTCAATAGCTAGTGCAGTTTGCAGTTGTATGACGTCTTCCGGCTCCAATCTATCGTCGAGCACTGATGCAAGTTGAGCTACGATCGGGAGTTGCAGTTCACGGCAACGGCTTCATGTCTTGAACTGCTTGCTGTGTGCCAAGAAGGAGATCGCTGTCGCTCCGAAGTTGGATGAAGCTCACTTTTCAATTTGATACCTCACCCGAAACCAAGAGCTTCACCAACGACTACGACTTGAACTAGTATGAGGGTCTTCGCATCTGCATTTATCGGAATTGGTGCGATTCTCCATCATTTTCAACCAGCTCAAGTTGACGGTCAAGACCTCGTCAAGAACGGGAGTTCCAGCTTCACTGACGACTCCCCCGTTGTGGCACCCACATTTGCACCTGATGTGAACACCACTGATCCAGACGCTGGGGATGTTGGTTACACCAACACCTCCGCACCCGAGCCAACCCTCAGTGACGAAGGTCCCTCTTCTGGATTCCGAACGCTGCAGCCTCCAAGCGACATCTTCGAGCACACGGACGCCATGATGGGGTTTTGTCCGCCCAAGTACCTCGATTCGTCCGTGGTCAAGAACCGTGCCATCCCCACTAACAATTGGTGGGGCAACATCATCGCGCACGACTCCAATGCCTTCATCCAACCCATTTGGTCCAATCCGTACTCGCTGCAAATGGTCATCGATAAGGCTCCGTTCGGCATGTCCGTCGCCTACCCGTACCGCAGTCGATTCAGTGGCGGCAGCTCTGGAAACAACGGAGCCGTCAAGTTCTACGCGCACGGAATGACCCGCGACGTGTTGTTTTCGGCTGAGGAGATTGTGTGGCAGAAGCCCAACTTCCAGGTCGTGGACTGGGCCGATCAGGGTGTGACTGTCAAGTTCACGGGTTCCTCCGGTGGCTCCATGGTCTCGGATCTCGTGTCAGGCATGGTGTACGCCTCGACGAAGTACGCAGGTTTAACTCCGCGCGTGCAGGCGAGTGAGGCCATTTCCACCATCAACGGCCAGCGGTTCGGTGGTCAAGTGAGCGGCTCCAAGTTCGAGATCGTCTACAGCTCCGGCCAAAAGTGGGTGATGTACGCTCTTTCGAGCGACGGTGGCAGTGAGAAAGAGATCACGTTCGCAGCTGACGGCACCTCTGCACTCAAGAGCACGGGCGTATTCGACGGTATCCTCCGCGTGGCTCTCGTGGTTGAAGACTCGTGGCTAACCACATTGGACCAGCACAAGTCCTGTGTCGTTCAAGCAGCTAACATCGACTTTCGTGATGACAGCTCCTACGCGTTCAAGTGGAAGACGACGGGTGATTGCTCCTGTGGCCTCTTGCACTACGCCATGAAGCACCACACGGAGACCATTGATACCAGCAACGGCGTCCGTCAGGTGGACGGGATGGTGACGTACTCAACAACTCGCGGGGCGTACCAGGCTTTCACGACGCCGAGCAGTTCGAGCGACCCCGTCTGGGAGATGAAGGAGACGCAGCCGGTGCCTGAAGACTTCTACCCGAGTCGCAAGATCGCGTCTGACATGGCCCAACAGCAGCGGATCCTCGATCACCTGCGCGAAGACATCAACGCAGCCTGGTCCATTCCGCTCGACGGCAGCTACTACTTCAACGGCAAGGCCGCACAGAAGTACGCGTCACTCTGTCTCATTGCCAATGACCAGGCCGTCGTTGGAGGTGACAAGAGTCTTCTTTCCACGTGTCTGAGCAAGCTGCGCACTGTCATGGCGCCGTTCGTGGGAAATAGCTGGGCCAACAAGCTCCAGTACGACCAAACGTACGGCGGCATTGTCAGCTCCCAGGGCTTCAAGACGAAGGATCTCAACGCTGATTTCGGTAACACCATGTACAATGACCACCACTTTCACTACGGCTACTGGGTGCACACGGCGGCCATCATCAACCGTCTGGACCCGAACTGGGGCGATCTCAGCAAACTCAACGCCATCGTCAACCTGCTCGTGCGCGACGTGGCTAACTACGACAAGGACGACAAGTTTTTCGCGCGCTTCCGCTCCTTCGACTGGTTCCGCGGTCATTCGTACTCGCACGGCGTCACCCCGTTCGCGGACGGCAAGGACCAGGAGAGCACGTCAGAGGATGTCAACTTCGCCTTTGGCATGTACATGTACGGCAAAGCCACGAGCAATACCGCCATGGAAGCTGTCGGAAAGCTAATGACTCGCGTCAATGCGCACGCCATCAAGACTTACTTCCTCATTGAAGACGCCAACCAAGTGCACCCAGCTAACTTCCGCGCCAACAAGGTCACGGGCATCTTCTTCGACAATAAGGTGGACTACGCCACGTGGTTCAGTGCCGAGAAGTACTGCATCCACGGCATCCAAATGATCCCTGTGTCGTCCGTCACCGAGTTTGTTCGCACCAAGCAGTTTGTCAAAGAGGAATGGGAGCAGGTGTTGGGCAAGGAAGCCATCGTAACGCGCGAGGATACGGGCAACGCGTGGCTGTCGCTGTTGTACGCAAACTTCGCCATGGTGGACAAGCAGCGCGCGTTGGGCGTGCTGCAGAAAGCCAAGATGGACGACGGGTTGTCTCGTTCCTGGGCGCTGTACATGGCGGCCAGTTTCGCGGATTGAGCGGAGAGGTGAAGGCGTTGGGCAATGAGGCTCATCGGTAGGTCTCAGCACGACGGCGCCAGCATTCCATCGGATTCAACATCTAGAATCATTTTTTTACTTGCTTTTGTTGGTAGCGTGTAGATCGCACGGCTCCAAGTTTATATCGCCAATACACTGTTGTTTGCTTCACTCTGGTGTCTTCAGATCTTGAGAATGTGGTCAATCCGGAGTCCACTTAGCTTCCTACGCAGACCGGAGGCTGTGTTCAGTGTGTGCACGTAGACATCACTTCCGTTTTCGTCTTGTTTGCAGTAGGTAATGATTCCACCGCCACATCCTTCAGCTCCGAACACCACAACCTTCATACGATCAACGCACTGTGGGCTTTCCAAGTCGTGGACGACGACAGTATACACTTCTCCTTCTGCTGTAGCAATAGCTTGGCGGACAAAGTCTTGAGTATCAATAGAGGTCACAGGAACCCCGTCAATCAAGAAGGGATTCTGCTTCTTGTGCTTGATAATGTATCGCCCAGGACAATTCCGGATCATTTTCCACGTTGCGAAGTTCCTGTCCCCACCACCGCCACCAACGAATTAATACACAGCCAGAAGCAACAGACAGCGATTCAATAAGGCTACCACAAACGCTGGAGTAGTTCCCCGCCGTCGCCGATGTAGTTCCCATCGCCGACGAACGCCGGTAATGCACTCCGTTCGCCATCCATTATTGTGCTCCTTTTTCGTACTCAAACGGATTCGGAATTGAAGGCCGAGTTTGGTAAATTCATTTGCCTCTGTGCTAAACGAACACCTACGAGGAGTACACCAACGCTTGACAGCCACAGTAATAACGCAAGGAGGATCCATAATGTGCCACGGTCTGGGCTTTAGTGGAAAATGATGGGAACTCAAACTTTTAGCACAGTTTGATCTACCTTCTTGAGGTAATCAACTAAACCCAGGCGTACTTTTCGTTGTGAATCCACTGAGGCAAAGGCCCCGTAGAGTTTCCACCATTGTTTCCGTAGTGAAACACCATGGCACTCGACAGCGAGAGTTGGCGATCAGCGACTTCAATCTCGAGGGAATCACGTACTTCGTCGCGAGTCAAGTGTCCCAGATCACAACCTTCTTCAGCTTGAACTTGCGTGCTTCTTGCAGCGCCGCGTCTAGCAGAGCACGCACAGTCGCAGCAGCATTATCGCCGGAATCTGGGAATCGAGCTCTACTTACGTACAGCGTCGACTCCTTCAAGTAGTGCCACCAGAGCACGAAAGCGTCGTTGTTAATCTTTACGCCGCAACGTGATGGCAACTCGTCGTATCCAGCCACACGGGCGTAGTGAATGGCATTAACGAATTGCCACTCGATCGAGCCGCGCGTTGGAAGGATCAGGAACGCCTCTTTTCCTTGAAACTTGTCGCTCGACAGTTCCTCAACCAACCGGGCATTGTCAGTCTCCAGAAATTTGGCCAACTCATCGTCAATACACATCGGCTCCAGCTGAAAGCTGTTGTCGTTGTTCTCGATGATATTGCGAGGGTGATCGACTTCCAGGGTAGCCGCGGTGGATGGATGGCACTTCCACCCAAGCCTGTCGTAGTACGTTGGTCCAACGTCCGAGTAGAGAACGGAGATCAATGGCTTCGGAAGCTTCTCCAACTGCTTAGCCACTTCTTTCAGAAAGAAACTTGCAAGTCCACGCTTCCTAAAGGCTGGAAGAGTGTAAACCGAACTGACTTGGTACGAGTATCCACGCTCAAGATCTCCATTGAATCGACGGTAGACGCAGTCGAATCGGAGAGTCTTACAGTGACAGTAAAGTAGGTCTTGACCTGCTACCAGTCCTTCATCACTCATGGACGAATCATTCTCGGTTTTATCCACAAGAGCCCAGAACAAAGCTCCGTTTTCGGAAAAAGGGGTTGCACGTTGTATTGCGTCCTTCTGCTGCCATTCCTCGACAGTCAACAGTGGAGCACCCCAGTGTTCATAGTCGTCGGTTTTGCATTGAAGCTTAAGCGCTTCCTGCGTGAGCTGCACTAGACGGAACTTCTCCATTCGATGTACCTAACTACAGGGGAATAGCTCGACTTGATGTGACATCACTTTGTGTTAAGTACGATCATATTGTTGAAGTGATCATTCGTACTTAGTAGGACAAGCTCTCCACGAGTACTGTGTTCGTCCAGTTAAGTCTTATTTGTACTGTTGTGTGTATTTTTAGTAACTTTAGCCAATTGTGTGTAAGATTCCTGTGTGGGCCAAATCTTCCTTGGTCAGAGAGCCCCGAGATCGTCACCATGAACGGCATGATGGTACATTCCCTCCCTCCTCCTGCGTGTGTCTTCCGCCTTTAACTCTTTACATTTTGTGCAAGCAGCAGCCACAGATTATCCTGCTCAAGGAGGGCACGGACACGAGTCAGGGAAAGGCCCAGCTCATCAGCAACATTAACGCATGTCAGGCAGTCATGGAGGCTGTTCGCACCACTCTGGGCCCTCGAGGCATGGACAAGCTGATCCACACAGGCGGAAAGACCACAATCTCCAACGATGGAGCTACTATCATGAACCTGCTGGACGTGGTGCACCCAGCGGCCAAAACCCTCGTGGATATTTCGCTCTCCCAGGACGCCGAGGTGGGTGATGGCACCACGTCGGTTGTGCTGCTGGGCGCTGAGTTTATGCGCCAGGCGAAGCCATTTGTGGAGGAGAACATGCACCCGCAGATGATTATCAAGAGCTTCCGTAAGGCTGGACAGCTCGCAGTGCAGAAGATCAAGGAGATCGAGATCCGCGTGGCCGACTCGGACGAGGTTGGTCGTCGCCAGATGCTTGAGCGTGTCAGTGGCACTGCACTGAACTCGAAGCTTATCTCCCGACACAAGCATTTCTTTTCCCCTATGGTAAGATGATGTATTTGTCAAGTGGTTTGAGGATTTTTTGCTGATAATTAGTTTGTCACTTATTGCAGATTGTGGACGCTGTGTTGAGTCTGGATGAAGGACTGGACATCAGTATGGTCGGTGTCAAGAAGGTTCCCGGTGGATCAGTGACCGACTCGTTCCTCGTGAAGGGTGTCGCGTTCAAGAAGACGTTCTCGTACGCCGGTTTCGAACAGCAGCCTAAGACTTTCGTGAACCCGAAGATCCTGCTGCTGAACGTTGAACTGGAGCTTAAGTCCGAGAAGGAGAACGCTGAAGTGCGTCTGGACGATCCCACCAAGTACCAGTCCATTGTGGATGCTGAGTGGAACATTATCTATGAGAAGCTGGAGCTGTGCGTGAAGAGCGGTGCCCAGATTATTCTGTCCAAGCTGCCTGTGGGTGACCTGGCAACACAGTACTTCGCTGACCGCGGTCTCTTCTGTGCCGGTCGTGTTGCACAGGACGACATGGAGCGTACGCAGCGCGCTACTGGTGGTGTGGTACAGACGTCTGTTCACGACATGAACGAGTCGGTTCTCGGCTCGTGCGGACGCTTCGAGGAGCGCCAGGTCGGTAACGAGCGATACAACATCTTTATGGAGTGCGCAGAGGCCAAGAGCTCTACGATCGTCCTGCGTGGCGGTGCCGAGCAGTTCATCGAGGAGGCCCACCGCTCTGTTCACGATGCTCTTATGGTTGTGAAGCGCGCCGTGGCTTCGTCTACTGTGGTGGCTGGTGGCGGTGCCATCGAGATGGAAATCTCTCGTCACCTTCGCCAGTACGCGCGTACCATTGAGGGCAAAGCTCAACTGCTGGTGAACGCGTACGCCAAGGCGTTCGAGATCATCCCTCGTCAGATTGCCGAGAATGCCGGCCATGACTCGACCGATATCCTGAACCGCCTGCGCCAGAAGCACTTCAAGGACCCCGAGGAAGGCAAGTGGTTCGGTGTCGACATCACTACGGGTGGAATCTGTGACACATACGAGTCGCACGTGTGGGAACCTGCTGCCAACAAGATTAACTCGATCGCAGCGGCGACTGAAGCTGCGTGCCTCATCCTGTCCGTGGACGAAACTGTGCGCAACCCCAAGTCAGAGCAACCGCAGGCTGGTGGTCCCGCTGGTGGTGCGCCTATGAGCGCCGCCATGGGTGGCCAGGGTATGCGTGGCATGATGGGCGGAGGCCGAGGAGGTCCCAGCGGCATGGGCCGTGGCGTGCGCGCTTTCCGTGGCAAGGGTGGCGCATAAGCGTCGAGTGCTGCGCCTTTAGGTAGAGAGAAGAAGCGATCTGAGCCCAGCAGTGGAAGTGGTGAGGACTTGTGCCTTTGACTTTGAGGACAGGACACCGTGGATGCGTTGGAACAAAACATACTTATTTCAGTACAAGTTCACTGCCCCACTGGTTACAGTGTACATGTACCTTATCTGTTTGTGTGGATAGATGTCGCCACTTTGCTAAGCTTTGGTGCACGGTGCAAGTTGTTGCAGATTCACCACCTTGAAGTCTGATATGTTTTGTGTACAAGTTGTGTACGTTATACTTGGTTTCACTATGTTGGGCATTAAGCGTCAGCGGATCCTTTGAGGGGCCGCAAAGAAAAGATCTCCACAATGGCCACCACCACACACTTTCGATCTGACCAGCTCCCTAGAACGTCTCGGAAACAAGCGCCAATATGTTGCGTACGTGCAGGTAGATACATGTAGATGAATCTCTTGATACAGATCGCTCACTGGTTCCATCTACAGGTAACATGCTCAAGTCCAACGCCCGCTACATTGCAGGCGCCGGTGCCGTGACGCTCGGTCTGGCAGCGTCCACTTTGGCGCAGACTAAGCCCGCTGAGAGCTCCAACTCAACGTCTGAGGTGCTTCTGGATATCTCCAGCCGCCTCAAGAACATTGAGCGTGACTTGGGCATTGGAGGTAGCGGCGCTTCCTCTTCCAAGGCGAAGTACAACAACTACCCAGTACTGACCCCCAAGCACAAGAGTCTCATGGCCAAGCACCTGTCACCTGAGATCTACGACAAGCTCAGGGATCGCAAGACGGCCAGTGGATACACTATTGATCAGGCTATCCAGACTGGCGTGGACACCCCCCACCTTGGTGTGGGTGTAGTGGCTGGCGACGAGGAGTCGTACCAGACGTTCAAGGAGCTCATGGACCCTGTCATTGAAGGATGGCACGGCTACAAACCTTCGGACACCCACAAGACGGACATCGACCCGTCCAAGATCCGTAACGGCAAGATTCCGGACAGCTACGTCATCTCGACACGTATCCGTGCTGGTCGTAGCGTCCGTGGTTTGGCCTTGCCACCAGGAACCTCCCGTGGTGAACGCCGTGAGGTCGAGCGTGTGCTGTCCAAGGCTCTGAGCAACTTGACCAGAGACCTGGCCGGCAAGTACTACCCGCTGAGCAAGATGACCAAGGATGAGGAGCAGCAGCTCATTGACGACCACTTCCTATTTCAGAAGCCCGGTGGTGGCACTCTGCTTACCAACGCTGGTGCCGCTCGCGACTGGCCTGATGGACGTGGCATCTTCCACAACAACAACAAGACCTTCTTGGTCTGGGTGAACGAGGAAGACCACATGCGTGTCATCGCCATGCAAAACGGCGGCAACATCCAGGAGGTGTTCGACCGCTTTAGCCGTGGTGTCTCGGATGTCGAGAAGGTTGTCAAGGGTGAGGGTCGCGAGTACATGTACGACAACCACTTGGGCTTCGTGTGCACGTGCCCGTCCAACCTGGGCACGGGTCTACGTGCCAGTGTCATGATCAAGTTCCCGCAGCTGTCGAAGGAATCAGAACGATTCTACAGCTTGTGCTCTGCGTTGGGCCTGCAGGCCCGTGGCTCGAAGGGCGAGCACTCCCCTCCAGGACCTGGCGGTGTGTACGACGTCTCGAACAAGGCTCGCATTGGCTACTCCGAGGTGGAGCTGGTGCAGACCATGATTGACGGCATCTGGAAACTCATTGAGCTTGAGGAGGACCTGAAGAAGGGTCGTTCGATCGACAAGAAGGTGTCCGCTATCCTGAAGTAAGTCGTTCACCTGCAACTTACCAAATGTGGGGCTTGATCCGATCAAGTTGCTGTGAATGCCCGAGACGTGGAGTTGGGAGGCAGATGAAGCCTCGTCACACCAGTTAGCGAGAAATCTACGCACAATCAAGAGACGTCAACATCGTTGGGGAAAAGCAAATAAAAACTGCCAGTCTCTTCATCACACGACCTCTTGCATTGCCAGCACACGCACTCTATTGTCTTGCAGCCAACAGCACAAGCCGAGCAGCGTGGTAATCTCTACTCTGTTGCATCTGGCAAGAATTGCTGTTCTGCCTTACCTAAGCCTGTTAACCGCTGGCTGTTGCGTTCCTGGCACCGAAAAGTTATGCGTATTTACATAGCCTTGGTAACACCCTCCATGTGCTTGACGACGTCCAGCACGGACTTGAAGCTGAAAGGCTCCGTAGCAGCCATGTCAGCAAGCACCTTGCGGTTCAGCTCGATGCCCGAACCGTTCATCTTTCCATAAAGCTTCGAGTATGAGAGTCCCTCCTGACGAGCACCGGCATTGATCTTCTGGATCCACAGCGAGCGCATGATCTGTACAATAATAACACATAAAAATAAGTTAAAAAATAATAATAATAACAAAAATATTGATATCATTTTCGCAACGTACGCGCTTCTTCTGCTTGCGGTCACGGTACTGGTACTGCAGACCCTTCTCCACACGGTTAATGGCCGTACGGTAGCACGAGTTGGCACGGCCGCGGTAGCCCTTGGCCATGGCCAGGATCTTCTTGTGCTTCGCCCACGACATTCTGCTTTACGGTACTACTAAATTTTCCTGAGTGAGTCTGCGGTGGAGGTCCTTTGGTGACCACTGCCATTTATGTCCAATTATAATCAAATTTTCCTCTGATTGGTTTAAAATCTTATAACAGGGATTATAGCAACCGCACACTCGCAACAACCGACGCCATGATGCTGCACCGGGTGGGGCAACGCTCGGCCACTTCCGTACAGCGATCGCTGCGCCGAACGGCCATGACTCAACCACAGCGCCGAGCCTTCCACTTCAGCTCATCGGCAGCTAAGCCGGCGTCTAAAGACGGCAACAGCCGAGTGGCTAGCGCTGCCTCCTTCTTCCTGGATGCCAAAGCTGCCTGCAAAGGTAAACGCTGCGCACTGGGAAAGGACAATAGCGGTATCGGTGCCAACCCAGCTACGTGTGGAGAAGACTCGTTCTTCATTACTTCAGATGTGGTGGGTGTGGCTGATGGTGTCGGTGGATGGAACGATAATGGAGTGGACCCGGGCAAGATCTCGCGCTCGCTCATGCGCAATGCGGCCGTATTCGTGCGTCAGCAGACAGCTAACAACGAAAGCAGCAGCACGCAGCAGGTTCTAGCTCATGGGTACAATCAGGCGCTGCAGGACGATGAAGTCGAGGCTGGTAGTACGACGGCCTGCATCGTGAGACTGAAACAGTCGCCAGAGGGCAAACCTGTGCTTGAGTACTCGAATCTCGGAGACTCAGGCTTCGTGGTCATTCGTAACGGAGACATTATCTTTCGCAGCAAATTTCAGGTTGGCAGTGGTTTGTGGTGTAGAGTTAGGGAGAGCTGGGTGTGATTGACAGTGGTTTTATTGTAGTATTACGGACGTGCGCCGTATCAACTGGCCAAGATCCCGCTGCGGTTCAAGCAATACGGTGCTATTGAAAATCACCCTGACGATGTACGTACTGGAATACTTATATGAGAAATATTGTGTGCTGATGCGTGATGCTGTAGGCGGACTCAGGTGAGATCGATGTGCAAGACGGAGATCTCGTGGTGCTTGCCACTGATGGCGTATGGGACAACTTTGCCCCTGACCTCGAGAAGGCGCCCTCGCAGTTCCCGGTGAGATGAAATGGCTCGTGAATACTGAGGTTATTAGCTTTACTCACTAGTTATTTTCTTGTGTCTGTTACAGCCGGTGCTATCGTGGCGGCGGTATTGGTCTGGCGAACTGGCATCTTTCGTGGACGTAATTGCGGAGAACCCCGACAAAGCTGCTGAAAGTATCGTGTTGGCCTCGCTCCGTCACAACCTCAAACCTGACGATATCACCGTCATCGTGGCGAAGGTGGTTGTGATGGCAGCTAAGCTGTAGTTGGCTGCACTGGTATGTATGTTAGACGTTACTGCCAGGTCTACCGCTATCAGGCATGAATAAACTAACTGAAATGCCGGTGGAGTCGTTTAAAATGGATTCTACATTGAAATGAAGGTCATGTGACTTACAGGTTGACCTGCAATTACATCTAACAGTTTTGGACTTTTTCCATCAGTGTTCACTTAACGGGGTGTACATGTATCTATTGAAAGAGGTAAGAACTGAGGTAATGTACGAAGCAGCTACAGAATCCAGCACTAATATTTTTGTCGCCATGACCATTGTATGGCAGCGCGCGATGGTATTGAAGCGACTCCAAATAAATACTAGTCGCCATCCGCAGACACTGTAGAAAGCAGCATCGGCGACACCAAAGTTCCTTACGAGTAGAAGAGCAGGTAGCTTGTGATCGATGCGTTGGGCTCCTTGACCATGAGAATGAGCAGGGCAGCCATACCGAGCGTGCCCACAGCAACTACGAGCGCCAGCACGAAGCGCAGCAGCAATACCAAGAAGATGCCGTGCAAAATGCCTCTGGCTTCGCCGCGGAACACCTCAACCGACTTGGCCGTACTATTCTCCAGGTCGACCAGCTCACTAAATTCGCCCGACGTGCCGCTGAACGTCCGACGCCGTTGTCTGGCCGTGAGCAAATTGTGGAAAGGTGACGGTTTACTGGACAGGCGGGCGCTGCCGGGGCGGGTACGTCTCCGTTGCGCCGCCTCGGACGTATCCGAGTGCGCGCGGATCGGCGGGGTGCGCGCTTGTAGTCCGTCAGCAGTTGGAGAAGGCATGAAGCTGGGTGTCCGAATGGTAGGGTCTACCGTATTACGAGGCCTCGTGGTTGGGCGTCGCCACTGCAACGGATCGCTGTGAGTTGGGGCGTGATGGTCGGAAGATAAGCCTGCAGGTCACGGAGCAACGACTTGACGGGCACCGGAGTCAGCTCGTGGTCAAAGCGGGAATGTCGACATGTTGTCTTTTGTTCCGACCCGAGCGACATAGTGAAAGGAAGTACAAATCGCGAGTGGGTGACTGGCTGAAAAGATGCCAATGAGTACAAGGCGAACCCACTTAAACCTTGGGTGCACTGCCCGAATATTTTACTGGAAGACTGCCAGTAACGAACGTTGTGCTTCGAAGTTACGTCTTACAACTAGCAGCAGTGCTCAGTGAGCACCTTGGAGAGATATTTAGGATCCTCCTCACCTGGTCGTGAGTGTATCTTCGGCCGACTCGACGAATGCCGGGGTTTTGAAGGATTCTCTATTTATGTTATTTAACTAACCATAGAGTCCTGTAGTTTTTGTAAGCTTTGCCTAATACTTGTAGATTCTGCATCCGGAGGCCAAGAAGGGCTATCATCTAGGATTCTTTGTCTACTGAGCATTTCTTGAAGTCTTTGGGGGAGGTTTTGAACGAGAAAGCTCCCCAATTGCATGCCACCGGACAGTGAGAGCTTGATCAACTTTGCCGCTGCTGATGCTTGTTTCAGGGACGTGGTCGCCCAGATGTACGAGTTAAAACCGTAGTAAAGATCTTTCCGCTTTGGACGATGAACTGGAGGAGTGGTCCCCTGGATTACCAATTGAGTTGTGCTTGGAATAGTTTGTTCTCGGATCTTGTCCAGTGCAGCAGAGATGATCAGGTCTGCAAATTCCCTTCGTACTATTGTGCTGGCAGCTTTGTGTACTCCTACCACTTCAGCTCTGTACCACCCGTCTGCTTTCAAACTCCATATTACCCACGCACCACGAGTCTCCGTTGGTTTTCTTACCATGTGGAATTGAATGATCCATGTCTCCAGGAACATAGGTTGTTCCTGTGGCGGAACCTCTCGAAAGACACTGTAGCATTGTGCTAAGCAGTGCCCTTTTACATACGACTCAGCACTGGCTGTCCACGCTCGAATTATTGCTGTCGTCTGAAAATGAGCAGCATTCCAGACTATTTGAGTAACGGCTTTACTGGGCAATTGCTCTGCGTCAAATATTTCTTTGTTCCTGATTCTCCATAGCATGCACTGGGTACATGTTGTCCAAATTAACCATAGTACCTTCATTGCTGCACAAAGATCTGATGACCACTCAGGAATCATCAACGCAGCGGCAGCCATGAAGTCTGGGGATAATTCTGGCGCACTTCGAGATGCAATAAAGGGCAGTAGTCGTTTGAGTTCCCCTCGAGCTGGATAATGGCCGAGCCATGCCGCTATCCATTTAGTCCAAGCACCTTGAGCACGTTCACATTCCCACACAATATGCTCGATGGATTCAGGTGTACTAGTGCATTCTTGATACGAGCACTTCCTATCATCCGGCCAACCAGCATTGCAGCGGGGCTGCGTAGGTGTGCACGGCACAGAGGAAGTTTAGTTGACTCGTAGAGTCCTGCTTGCAAGGCACTAGCCTTCGGTTCTATACAAGAACCAAGTAGTCCACTAAATACGGGACTCACAGAGTCGGTGTCCCTATAACAAAGGACTAACACTAACTATGTAAAATGCAAACTGATTTTTATTGACTTTATTGCCCTAATCCTAAATGTAACGGATTTAGTATCTAACATACTAAATCCTAATCAAAATGCAACGTGAGGCTCTGAGGCCATCTACGTATCTACTCGTGTGTGCCACACCATTATGTACCCACATAAATGTATCATGAGTGTCACACACTATTATGTACCCACATAAATGTATCCACGTGTGTCACACACCAACGAGAAACATTCGTGTAACATCCCCGTTACACTCTCCCCCACCAAGATTCCGGATACCGTATCCGGAAAGTGTAAACACACGACGCGATTATCGGCCGATGGCCAAGGCACCTTGCCTTGCGCGGACGGCGCTGTCTCTCGTGCGTGTTACACGCCTCCGTACGCGATGCCACTTGGTACACACTTGGGCCCAATGCTTACCAAGCATAGGAGCCTACTGGCTCGAGTCAAGGGGCTCTACGGGCATGGAAAGAAGGCCACAGGTGGCGTATCTATGATACTACTGGATCAGTGATCCACAGGGCAAGCCTTCCAAGCTACCAACGGTTCCACGAACCACACAGCAGTGGGGCCCACTCGCTTCACAGTTAATGAGACCCTCGGATGAGCACTGTGTGCAGGGCTTGATGCCCAAGTTGTCCTTGAAGCAGGCGCAAGCGCCACTATGTGTCACAGACACTGTGTCTTGTGAATACACGTGCTCAGCACAGTCGTAGACACGACAACGAGCACCAGACAGCTAAGCTGTCGCTCAGGAGGAGCTAACCTACCTCCTACTGCTATGCAGCATGCGGGGTCCAATGCATTGGCATCCCTGGCATCCACAGTGCCTCATGACATAGTCATACCCATTGAACGCTTCTAGCGTCAGGTGATCGGATAGAATCCGTTTCCATCACCACTTGTCGCTTAGACCGAACGTCATTAAGACGGTTGTTCATCACGAACCATCTTCGCTTCATGATCGCGAAGCTCCGGGCCATAGGCCAGTGTTGTTAAAGGGTCATAGACCCTGAAACACGCGCGCGAGGCGCATGTAGCTCTACTGCACTTGCAGTTTGAGCATTCGATGCCATGTCGACGGCACCGACGTGCTCGCTGCAAGTATTGCAGCTACGGGTCAGAGCCTGAGCTCAGCAACGACCCTGTGGACCCCCACCTTAGTGGGAGGTGCTTGGCACCCGGCGACTCCGTCGCACCCCCATCGGGCGGTCTGACACCGGGTGTGCCCGATCATACGCGTCAACGACGTCGGGGCAATCCTGCCGTAGTGGCACCTCAAACTCCCACGAGTTCTGTGAGTGAGGTAACCTCGCCACTTCACCAGATACTGGTTGTGACCTCGGCGACGACGCCGCGCCATCAGGCGATCCACGTGATAGTGAAGCTCACCTTGCTCATCGAGCAGAGCAGGAGGAGGACGAGCGGTCGATGGGTTCTCGCGCTGCGAGTGTAGACGCGCTGCATTGCTTGCAGACCCGCGTGGGCTCGGTGAAGGAGCACGACCACCACGTCGGTCATCCGACCCATCGCTTAGCGACTGGTCTCGAGGAGACCTAGAGTCGCGGGGACCGGTCTGAGTCGCCTCTGGTGCTGCATCAGCGGGTCTATGACCTCCAGCATCACGTTGCTCCGAATCGACAAGACCTGTTGGTTCGGATGCAACCACCTGTGGCTCTGCCACCTGCTGCCGTGCAGCCTTCGTCCGACCCGGCGCCAGCGCCTCAGAACTCACAAGAGCAGGGTCCCGATATGAAGCCAAAGCAAGCCCACGTAGAACACAGGATGTGTTCGCATACGCTTTGGCAAGTCAAGCGTGTATGCCAGGCCCTTCTTGGCCACGACCGTGAACGGTCCAATGAAGCGCGGCCGCAACTTCGTCTTGAAGACGGCCGACACTGCGTGTGTAGGCAGGTTCTTAGCGTTTAATAAAACGTGGTCACCGACCTTGAACTCCCACATGTTGCTTCTGCCTTTGGCATCAGCTTGTTCCTTTTGAACATCTTGGCTTTCAGCCATTGCGTCACGCACACGGCGTAAGACTCTAAGCCTCATCGAGAGGAAGTCATCGACTTGCTTGCGAACGGCAAGGGGGCTGACATCAGCAAGCTCGGAGTCGAGCGACGGCACAGCCTCTCCCCCACCAAGCCCAAGGCTACCGCGTGGCGGAGTGAGCGGGACGCGCGGATGCGCAAGGCCGTTCACGTAGAACGGGGTGAAGCCTGTCGAGGCATGCACCGCGTTGTTCATTGAGAACTCAACGAGAGGGAGCATAGCGCTCCAAAGCTTCGGCGTTTCAGCGCATACGCTGCGGAGGATGTCCTCTAGGACGCGGTTCACGCGTTCAGTCTGACCGTCGGTCTGCGGATGATCCGCCGTGGACATGTCCAGTCGAGTGCCAAGCACTTTGAAGACGGACGTCCAGAAGTGACCCGTGAAACGGGGGTCTCGATCCGAGACAATGGTCTCTGGCAGCCCATGCTGACGGAAGACCCGATCGATAAAGATCGTCGCTGTACCAGCGCCATCGACGGTGTCCGGCACAGCCGCTAGGTGAGCCATCTTGCTCAGACGGTCAACGAAGACCACAACGCCCGTGTTGCCTGCCGTATCCTTCGGCAGGCCAAACACGAAGTCCATACTCATGGACTGCCAACACCCAGAGGGTACAGGCAAGCTCGCCAAAGGCGCTGCCGCATGCGGCGAGGGTTTAACCCGCTGACACGTCTCGCACGTGTGCACATATGTGCTGACCCACTTGTACATCTTCGGCCACCAGTACATGGAGCTCACCGAGCCGTAGGTCTTCTCGCGACCGAGGTGGCCGCTTGTGGGCGTGTCGTGGGCCTCATAGAGGATACGATACTTCAGGTCCTCATCGTGAGGAACCACCACACGTGGTGGGTCATCCTGACCCGTGCTGTAGTACAGCAGACCGCCTCCCAGGCTATAGCGTTGGAGTCTCGCCTTTAGGCGTCGTGACAGAGTCACCTTTGAGTCCTTAAACTCATCGCTCCCTAGAGCTTGAAGCAGCGCGACACAAGAGCCGTCCTGAGCGTACGCTGCTCGAACCATGTCCGTCACGGACGACGTCACCGAGGTGACATGAGATAACTCATAGTCCGGGCGACGTGATAACGCGTCAGCGAGGACGTTCTGCCTTCCAGGCTTGTACTTCACCTCGAAGTTATACTCCGCAAAGAAGGAGAGCCATCGGGCCATCCTCTGCGAGAGGTGAGGCGACTGCGTCGCTGTGCGTAGTGACGCATGATCCGTGTAGATCACAAACGGCTTGGAGCCGAGCAGGTGAACCCTGAATTTGACGAGAGCGTAGTTCATCGCAAGTAGCTCCTTGTCATGAACTGGATAGTTCTTCTCAGCAGCCTTGAGCTGCCGAGACTCAAACGCAATGACGCGTTCGCGCCCGTCGGCGTCCGCTTGTAGCAAAGCACTGCCGATGGCAAAGTCCGAGGCGTCACAGACGACGATGAACGGACGATCGGGGTCTGGCAACGCCAGTATCGGTGCCTGAAGCAGGCTATCCTTGATACGAGTGAACGCACTCTCGTGCTCAGCACGCCATACCCATTCGGCATCCTTCTTAAGGAGATCCGACAGTGGCCGAGCCAACTCAGCGTAGTTATCGCTGTACTTGTGCAAGTAGTTGGCCAAGCCCAGCCACTTACGCAAGTCCTTCTGGTTCAAGGGAACCGGCCAGTCCACAATGGCCTTGACTTTTGCTGGATCAGCACGAAGGCCATGCTTCCCAATGAAGCACCCTAGGAAAGGGATTTCTTCCGCGCCAAAGACGCACTTGTCCGCGTTGGCGTACAACTTGTTGGTGCGCATGCACTCGAGCACTGCTCTCACGTGTTCCACGTGTACCTCGACATCAGTCTTCCCGTGCTCAGCACGACTGTGGACGAACACATCGTCAAAGTACGTCTGTGCGAATGCCCGTAGGGGCCTGAACAACTGCGTCACTAGACGATTGAACGTTGCAGGCGCATTCGACAGCCCTTGGGGCATGACGAGCCACTCCCAGAGCATACCGCTCGGGGTGCTCACCGCTGTAAGCGGAATATCACTGGCTCGCATGAGCAGCTGATAGTAGCCATCGACTAAGTCGAGCGCACTGTACATGGTGCAACCCACCATGTTGTTCTGAAGAACATCCTTCCTAGGAATCGGCGTCTGCGCCGGAATCGTGGCAGCGTTGAGCTTGTTAAAAGCGTGAACGATACGCCACTTGCCATTCGGCTTTCTGACACAGAACGTTGGCGCGGAGTGCGGAGACTTGCTCTCGCGCACGAGACCCACCGCGTGCTTAGCACGGAAGAAGGCGTCAATGACGTCGCATTGCTCTTTAGGAAGAGGCCACTGCCGGGTCACGCAGTATTTAGTTCCGGGAACTAAGTCGATCTCGTGACGAACGCCTCGGTCAGGAGGCAGGCCACTCGGTGGTTCCTTTGAGACAACGTCTCCATATTCCTTCAGCAAGGAGTAGAAGGGATCCGAGGGATTCTTGAGGATCTCCGATCCACTCCTGGCGCTCAGCGCCTTCTTGACCTCGGCCAAGACGGACTCGTCAACGAGGGACGATGAGTTTAACTCCTCTTCAGGTCGAACGATGACCACCTCGGCGAGTTCGCCAGCCTTCAAGGCATCGCCAAAGTCGGCGAACGACATCTCTTCTAGCTCAAGGAGCTTGTCAACACTCGGCAGTCCGTCCAGCAGGACGCTGCCTTCGGCACTGCCGTCCACTCCATCAACCAGAGTGTATAGCTGCCCACAGCCCTCCCGTGCGTTGACACTTGACGTCACGGACGACTCAGACGCAGAGCGTCTCGCCCATAGGGCCTTACGACGTCGTCGCCTAGCCGACGAACGTCCACTCGACGGAGTACGTGCCGCTGCACAGGTAATGGCCTTGCCCGGCCCAGTGTCAGTGACACTCAGTGACTGACTCGGTCTACCGCCGACGTCACTAGACGGAGTACGTGCCGCCGCACAGGTTTCGGCCCCTTCAGGCCCAGTGTCAGTGACACTCTGCGATCCACTCGGTCGACGACCGATGCCGCTCAGCGGAGTATGTGCCGCTGCACAATCAATGACCGTAACAGGTCCAGTGTCAGAGACACTCAGCGATCGACTTGGTCCACGACCAGTATCACTCGACGGAGTACGTGCCGCCCCACAGTTCACGGCCTGGTAAGGCCCGATGCCATCGGCATCCAGTGACGGTCCATGACCGGCGTCACTCGGCGGAGTACGTGCCGCCCCACAGGGGTTACGTGAGCTTTGCCCACACGTTGACTCACTGTCAACCAGCGCTACGCGCTCAACAGGACTGCGGTCCTCGCACTCGGTGCTGTCCACCAACTCGGACACACCGACTTCCAGCATCATAGCCGACTCGGCTCGATGCTCGCGCCAATAGCGCTTCTGCTTCCTAGCAGAGGTGGGTTCATGACTCGCCAAAGCTCCACTAGGAGAGAAGTGCGTAGCACCTAAGGTCTTCGACCTCCAATCAATCCATGGCTCGTGGCGCTCCAGCCACGCCATGCCAAGGATGAGGTCGTACCTCGAATCCAGGTCCAGGACCAAGCAGCGTTCCACACTATCGAAGTCCAAGAACTTCAGCCGCAGGTCCATGGGGACCTTGGCCACCGTGACACGGACGCCCGTCGCTAGACGGACTGTGACTGTGTCACCTCTTCGCGCTCGAAGCGCCTCAGCATATTGCTGACTACCTTCAACGGTGGAGCGTCTGACGTAGTTGCCAGACGCCCCCGAATCGATCAACACGATCCACGGCTTCTCAAAGCCCTTCGCGTCCACCTGGACGACCAGCAAGCCCTGCTTGCTCACACGTTCCGTGTTCAAGAGCACGGAGCTCTTCGGGGCTGAGCCCCAGTGCCTCTCACGCACTGCAGAACTCAGTTCTTCCCCAGTAGACCGCCCCGCGTCTACTGGGAGCCGGCGTTTCCCTGGGCAGAGCCCAAAGCGGGACCCGCGACAGGGTTGCGGCCATTCTGGCCGGCGCGCTCTTTGCGCAGAGGGCAGTTGGGCCTCAGGTGTGAGGGACTGCCGCATGTATAGCACCGGCGGGTGCTCATACGCTGCACCGCAGCTCGTAGCTCAGCTACCTCATCTTCAGCATAGCTGAGGTCCATGGGCTCAGGTCCACCGGACCCTGTGCTGCTAGCACCGACCCTCGACACCTTAAAGTTGTGTTCGGCATTCAATGCCACGCTGACAGCATCTTCGAAGCTGTGGGGGTTCTGACGGAATGTCTCCGTCCTGGCCACGCCAGCTCGTAAGCCTTCCATGAAGACGGTCACGGCGACCACCTCAGGTAGAGGGTCGGCAGCCATGCCAGCAATGAGCGTGCGCAGCTCTTGGACATAGTCCACCAGATCCTTCTTGCCCTGGCGACAAGCAAGGAAGCGTGACCGCACGCGATACGCCTGGTTAGGCGGAGCAAACACTTGCGTGAGCTTGGCCTTTAGCTCGCCCCATGTGGGAAGGCCGCTTCCACCGACGTCCCAGACGTCAAGGCCCATTCTCGTGCTCGTCCTTCGAGCTTAGAGATGGCAAACGCAACGCGTTGCCCCTCCAACTGGAGCATGGCGGCCCCCATGGCCATTTCGACCTCTCGGGTCCACAAAAGGAGGTTCTCTCCCTCATTCCCGAGGAAGGTCTTCACGCTGAGCGTGACGGGCTTAGCTCTCGGAGCAGGGGTAACCCCTGTTACATTCCGCTGAATGTGCTCGACGAGAGCGTTTTCGTACGAGGCAAATGCCTCGAGGCGCGCGTTGACGGCCTCCGGCCCTTGGGACGCAAGGTGCGCCGTACCTTCCGGGCCCAGCAA
Organism: Phytophthora colocasiae; assembly: GCA_018806915.1. Classification (NCBI taxonomy): domain Eukaryota; phylum Oomycota; class Peronosporomycetes; order Peronosporales; family Peronosporaceae; genus Phytophthora; species Phytophthora colocasiae. The sequence goes on along the minus strand of JAGKQI010000054.1, from coordinate 663,275 downwards.
GGACGTAAGCTTGTTAAGCGTGTCCCGCTGACTCGGAGTCAAGTGAGCGTATGCTTCTGGCTCCATTCTCACAGAGAAACAGTCTTCAACTCAGGAGTTGGATTGACTACTAGTGCTACCAGATGCAGCGGGGCTGCGTAGGTGTGCACGGCACAGAGGAAGTTTAGTTGACTCGTAGAGTCCTGCTTGCAAGGCACTAGCCTTCGGTTCTATACAAGAACCAAGTAGTCCACTAAATACGGGACTCACAGAGTCGGTGTCCCTATAACAAAGGACTAACACTAACTATGTAAAATGCAAACTGATTTTTATTGACTTTATTGCCCTAATCCTAAATGTAACGGATTTAGTATCTAACATACTAAATCCTAATCAAAATGCAACGTGAGGCTCTGAGGCCATCTACGTATCTACTCGTGTGTGCCACACCATTATGTACCCACATAAATGTATCATGAGTGTCACACACTATTATGTACCCACATAAATGTATCCACGTGTGTCACACACCAACGAGAAACATTCGTGTAACATCCCCGTTACAAGCATGAAATAGATTGAGAGTTCTTGTACATATTCGGTAAACCGTCCAACGTTGATAGTCCGTAAGTATTCCATCGTGTCGCCAGATATCCCGAGGTTTCTGCCTTTGTGCTGCTTCCGCCCATGGGTTACTATTAGCTGCATCAATCATGTTATCGAGGACATGCTGCACAACGAATTTAGGTTTTCGTCGAACTCGTTTTGCTCTAGCCTTGCGAATTACACCTCGAATATTTTTTGCATATGTAGCTTGTGGTGCTTCCCATGGTGTTGAATGCAGTAAAGGAGTGGCACAAAAGGCTGCGCCAACAACACGTTCCAGATATTTGATTGTATCAAAGTCCCGATCAAATATTCTGTTTGGATTCCGCCAGACAATTCTCCATGTCCATCCATCCCCGTTTTGTTCCATTCTGAAGACCTCCCCTAGGCGCTGTCTTGGAAAATGCTGTAACTACATGGAACCCGACACTACCCAGAAATATTCCCGTTTAAGTGAAGGCCATTTCCACCTCTGGATATCTGTTGTTCCATGTCTCCATACTTGATCTGGTATACTTCCAAAGACACTTGCACACCATCTTCGTATTTGACGGTGGTGTTGTACCTTAAAGGGTCTTACTGCAATTGGTGGGTTCAAAATAAATTCTCCTGGTCCGAGACTCAATACCTGGAGATGCATCAGTGAGCACGGGTACATCACAGGGAAATCACTAGCCTTGAGCGGTTTACCGAATTTATCCACTATGCATGAGTTATTACACCAGTTTCCAGCCCGATAAAATTCCATTGAATTGACAGAAATTTCTCCTTTTATTGCAGATTCCAATGCGCACTGCAAAGCCCCACTGTGGTGCCAGTAACAAACGAGAGATTTGGTCATAGCGTTGACTCGTTCTGGAGTTCCATCCTCCGGATGAAGCTCAAGGCGATTCGTTTGATTCGCCCAAATTTCCAGTCTCCCCAACTCTTGGACAGTGGAGTAGCTTCCATTCAACCGCTTCCTGCGACTTCGTCTAACCTGGTCATTCGATGTTGGCGTAAATATACAGCAATCGGGTGTATAGTTTTGTTTTGGGTGGGCAAGGTGATGCCATGCCGCGGTGTAGCGGTCGGGTACACACTGCATCCAATTTTCTGCTTGATTCATTCTTGTGCATTGTAGAGCAAGCTCGATATCCTGTAGTCCAAGTCCTCCCTGATCTTCAGGTGCAAAAATTAATCCTGGTGGTATCTTGTGCTTGGTTCTAACGTCCCTCGTCGTTCCTCGCCAAACAAATCTCTTCTGAAGCTGTTGCAGTTGCCTTAATGCCTTTGGCGTTATTGGTATATGCTGTCCCGTGAACAGAATGGCTGGCAACACCACAGTATTGAATAGTATAACTCTCTGCTTGACCGAATTTGCGACTTGTGTTGCTACTTGAAGCCGTCGTTTAATGTTTTGAATTCGTATTTCCCAATTTAATTCAATAGTATCCGATGTCCCGAAATGATATCCAAGTATTCTAGTTGACTCTTTATCTCCAAGTACCGGGTACCCATGACATCTGTGCTGGTTCCAAGCCTTGTTGAGAGGGATGACTACACTTTTACTCGGCTCCACATGTAAACCGGACAGTTCCCCAAACCGTTTCAAAATTTGATTCAGCGGTTTAAGTTGTCGTGTTGATTCCAAGAAAACAGTGCTATCATCGACAAACCCGTTAAAACTATGGCGAAGCCCTTCCGACCCCGGTATTTCCAGTCCAGTAATATCAGGATGCGCTTCAATAGCTCTGCCAAGAAAGTCGACTGCTAGTACAAACAGCAAAGGTGCCAATGGACATCCTTGCCGTATTCCAGATTCCACCGCCCATTTTGTCGATTCTTCACCATTCACGAGATAGCTAGCTCTAGTGCCATTGTGTAAGCTATGAATTACATCAAGAAATTGTTGAGGAAATCCGTACTGGGCTAGTGCCGCTGCCATAAAATCCCTGCTCAAAGTATCATATGCTTTCCTTAGATCCAAGCAGAGTATTGCAGGAGAGTCCATCCAGTCCACATCAAGATTCTTCATCTGGGTTGTCAAGAGAGCTTGCACCATAGTCACACTTCTCGTCATTAGTCTCCCACGAACAAACCCTTGTTGTCCAGCACTTATCAATCGTGGAAGTACCTTATGGATACGATTCGCGTAAATCCTCCCTAAAATCTTGTATGCGGTATTGAGTAATGATATAGGCCTGTAGTCCATTGCGTTAGAAGAATCCCCTTTTTCGGAGAGGAATTATCACTGCATCCAAGAAAGATGGTGGTACTGGATCTCCATTTTGAATAGCTCGATATACCTCCACCAAACATCCGACTAATTCTTCTTTAAAGTCCTTGAAAAAATCATGGGATAAACCTGAAGACCCCCCTGTTTTGTCGCGGGGAAGCTGATCAATTGCTTGTAAGATCTCCTCCTCTTTGATGGGGCATATTATTTCCTGTTGCTCATCGGGATATAATTGATTTTCTACTGGAACTTCATGAAATAATTTCAGAGCATTTGGCAGATCTGCTGACGCCACAGTGGCATGCGTAGACCCTAATACGTTGTTCCATTCACTCGCCATCCTCTCTGCTGTTGGCATTGAGTCTGGATAAAAGTGCCCTGCTGATGGCTGGATAGATGAAATTCGTTGGTCCCTTTGCCAGTTCGCATTCTTTTTGTAGAAGTGCTTCAAATTTGCTGCCGACGGTTGTAATATGTCTCCAAAACTTTTATTACTCCATGAAACTCGTTCTTCATAGGTTACGCGCTGTAGATCCGATCTTGTCCTAGCTGAAGCTCGCCTTTCAACTTCAAGCCGACCATAATGGTAGGTTAGACGCTCTCGATGAATCCGCGTGACATCCCTAATCACATCCGAGAGTTGCTTGGCTAACTCATCCCAAGCTTTTGTCGGACAACTCTTCTGCTCAAATTGTGTCACCAATCTCTTAATCCGTTTTTTTATCTGAGTGCGTACCCACTCCGGTCGGGAAGTGTAAATTGGGTACCGTGCCTTCCTCTTAGTCTTCTGAATAGGAGCGGATTTGTTAGCTAGCCAAAGTCGGAGTTCCTGGTGGTCAGAGTAGCAAACTGGATCTCGTGCTTCAACCCATTGGGTCGTATCTGCAATTTTGCTGCTAACATAGAACCGATCGAGTCTGCTCGCCGAGCGTTTTCTCCAAAAAGTATAATATGTCAGTGGGTCCGGTATACTATCTTCATCAACGTGGGTTGTTAGCGTTGTAGCATCCAGTAATTCATAGTCGTCAATAATTCGGAGAAGCTCCAAACTTTCACATGGTGCTTGACTTGGCTTGCCATTGATCAACCTGTCCTGACGCGGGTACAGAACTGCATTAAAATCACCGCCTAATATCGTAATTTGGTCTCCCTCCATCCAACCGCAAAGTTTATCAAAGAAGGTTTTCCTCTTGTTTCTGTCCGGTGGCGCGTAAATGTTAATTAATCTCCAGCCTTCAAATTCAACAGCAATCCGTCTATCAGTCCAACTCTGTTTCTTCCATGGTGTAATTTTTCCCGCCATTTTGGGGTGAAATAGAATTCCCACCCCTCCCGATCTCGTTGTCGTCGTAGTCCAGTAACTTAGTGGTGTCTTTGGACTGCAAACGCCCCATACATGATGCCATAATTCAGTCATCTTCTCAACTTCTACTGCTGTTGTTAAATGTGTATCTTGAACAAATATAATCTCCGCCGGGGAAACTTTGACGTGCTGTTTCCATCCTCGAAACCATTTTTCTCTTCGTTTTTCTGTAAATCCTTGTAAATTCTGCGAAATTAATTGTATATCCGTGCTTGTCGTGTTCCGTTTTCGTTTTTCACGGTCCGAACTGTAAAATAGTCCTGCAATATTGTACAGGTCTGCATACAGGTCTGGAAAGTCCGTGATTTCATCTTCTGTTGGCTGACTTACCATACCTATTCCTCCATTGTCTCAACCTGCTCCTGCAGATTTAGAGACAATGTAGCAATCGTCGACTCAAACGCCGCCAAGTTACCGTCTGGATCAGCCCTGTACCAAACTTTCTTGAGTTCTTCATGTTCCTTAAAAGCGTGGAGTAATCGTTTCACCAAGGAGGGACCGTCAATTCTTCCTTGAGGTAGCTGCTGTCCGTTCATCACTGCCAGTTCAGGTGCATAAGAATATGCTGCAACTATTAGCCTCGCTAGTTGACCTGCCTGTGCTCTCTTGCAGAGTTTAAGCAGCCCCACTCTTTCAGGTTTGTACTGTCGAAGCTGGGCCCATAAGTCCCGTCCGTGGATGTACGAATCGTTGACCATTTCATCTCTTTCAGCCACCAAATAGTTAATAGTCTCGTTCAACTGATCTTTGCTGGAATCATCTCCCTGCAAGTCACGCAATGTGACCAGTCCATGGTGTAGGCAGTCGATCCGGATTTTTCGGGTCCATTCTTGTAGAATACTCGCATTTACAGATCGCAGCACAAATTCCGGGGAATCGACTGTTTGTAAACTGTGCAACAACTTGAATGGGTGTGCTTTCACTGCATTTCTCCACACTGGTGAGTCTGCTGGTAGCTGCTGAAGGTTTTCCATTCCCCCGCTAGACCATTCCAGTGCTCCCTTTGAATGTGTTCCTCTCGACGCCTTTCACTTGTAGATATCCTGTGAAGAGCAAACCGTCTTCGATAGTCTGCAACAGGTATATCGTCCGGAGGATCCGGTTCTTGTGGACAGTTCTCCTTTGTAATCCTCGAAGATTGCTTGAATCTCTTCGTTTCATCCATTTCTACATCACTGTTGTTCGGAGAAGCGTCACTTGCCATGTCCTCGTCAAGCAGATTCTGCTGCCACATTTTCAGCGTTTCAACTTTTGTTGCAGCCATGAACTCCATGAGTTCTACTTGAGGACGGTCGTCCCAGTCCAGTCCGATCAGAAGTTTTTGTACCGCTGGGATAACCTTGTAGCTCCCAGTTTTGAAATCTCCAGTTGGTCTTCCTTCCGGGGTCCTCCACTCTCGATAATACTTTGGAGCTCTTGGCGATCTTGAGTCGTGAGTCCTTGTTGATTTATAGCTTTCTCAAGCTGCTCAGTCATGTTTCTAGAAAGCGATTCCATTGAGGCTACCTCATTCTGCTCGATTTCTCCTGAGATAGATCCTCCTGTTGTACACTTCTGCAACCCTTCTGCCATATCCGCCAACGAACGCTTCTTCTTTTCACTCCCCTCACTCAACGCTATTGGAAGTGTTTCCACGTTATCCTCCATTTGTACGTTTTCTTCCTGTCCAAATTTTAGCCAGGAGTAATGCTGTGTTCCGTATTGGAGAACAATTGGAAGGTGCTGGGTGACTGTCGGATGTTTACACTGATGCTGTAAACGCTTTAACCATTCTTTCGGCTCGATGTTGAATTCCCCTGCTGTTTCAATCTCGAATTCTGCGGTTGTTCGCTTGAGTGGTTCAAACACTTGAAAACTGGGACATTGTAGACCATCCCGTGCTACAATAACGTAAATGGGTCGTTTCAGGAGTTTACACGTAAGCCATAAGGTTAGCTCATATCCCCAAAGTGTTTTCGCTAGGAAAGATGTACGTTTTGAGCTAGTTGAACAGATATCCTCTACCTGTTCCATCAACATCCTCTTGGATTCGTCCACTGTCAATTCAGCTGCTTGATCGACCCACCTCTGTAGGAGCGCCTTTCGATTCTCATGGGGATACTCTTCTTCATACCCATGGGATAATGCCATCACCATACCCTTTTTCAATTTCGCAGTAATACTCTCGATTGCCGCGGTTCCTTCAGACGTCCTGAAAGTTTCAGATAGCAAGGCCATTGCAATCGCGAAATACTGGCAGTTTCCAGTTGCTGGTGTCATAGTGGGGAATAGACCACAAGCGTCTATTACTCTCTGCCCCGACTCCGTGGAGAGATCTAGGCTCTCAATGTCCAACTCTTGAAGACATCTCGTTAGCTCCCAGTTTGGCTGTTGGTCCCGTCGAGCTAGCGCCTCCATGATTAGTCTCTGCTGTCGTGAGAGTGCTTATGGACGTCTGATGTTTCTCGGTTCTGTCGAGCTCGCCTTGTCCTCCTCTGCAGATTCCATCTGTGATCCATCCTCACTAACTAAATCGATATCTTCCTGGTTCTCTGATACATTTGTTTCTGGGTTTTCTGCATTTGTTTTCATATAATCACGTACAAACGGTTTTGTTGCTTTGCCTCGTCGCCCTTGTGACTTTGGCATAAACCATTTCGATCCCTCTCCTTGTTGTTCGTCCTGCGTCGATTTCTTCTCCTCGGCCGTGTCTCGCTCCTTCTGAGAATACTCCTGCGTTTCCTGAGCACCTGCTGCCCCCTCGTTCTCCATTTTCCGCTCTTGTAATGCCTTCCACATATGCTGAAGCTCTTCAAAGCTGGTTACTGTGGATTTTCCTTTTTTCAGTAGCTTAAGCTCCGTTGCTGTCACTGTCAGGCAGCTACTTTCTGCTTTCCAGTGATCAGATGATGCTCTACATTTGCGCAACAGTGTGACCAGGCCTTCCACAGTTATAGCAGGGTGGTGCTGGGTTATTTCCTGCGTGATGGACTAATATTTTAGTTCCAACCCAATTGATAAAGCGAATTCCATCCAGAAACGCTGGGCAAGCCGGAGACTTGAAGTAAATCTCCCAAGCTCCTGTTTGGAACGTCTGTCTTCCCCATTTTGGCTCTTGAAATGTCGTAAATTCTTCGTTGAACTTGGACCTTATGTAGGCGTCCAACCCAGCTTCGTCCAGAAATCGCGAAACATTGAGAAGCTTCACTTTGTAGCGATCATGTTGACGTTCGTTCGTCAATCCATCTCGACCCACTTGGCGACTCCACACCCTTGCAGCTTGTTCCTCCACTGACCCATCCTCCAGTATATCGTCCGGGTGTGCGTTAGTGAGCAAGAATCGTCTGCTACGAAATGGCACCGATTTATAAACCCTTGCCCATTTATTAGCTGCTTCTCGAGTCCAGAAAATCAGGTGTACTGAGTGCTGTTGAGCGTTATAGCATACCTGTTTAGTCTCTCCCAGCATTTGCGTGAGCTCTCCTAAATCAAAGTCTCTGCGTTTTGCGCCCTGTAGCATGGCATTGCACAGCCTTTCACGGGTTTGGAAGTCTGCATACACCGGGAATTGGTTTGGTAGACGGAACAACAGCTCACCCTCCACTTGAGCATGTATGGTGTTCTGGATTAGCCTCAACATAGTATTATCCGCCGTTCGCTTCAGAAACTGTGGTAATGACTGCGCGAGTATAGTGCCTTCTAGCATTCCCTGTACAATACGTTCCTCCACTTCTGTAGGTGCTCTTAGTTCCGTTGGAAAGTCGTAGGGGGTTTCGAACTCTCTCCGCATAGTTGCGATCTCTTCAGATGAATATACATCCGTTTTGAACTGGACAATGGTAGACGGCTTTTCTTCCATAGGATCGTCCGTATCCGCTGGGGTTGGGCTCAGGAGCGGATTGTGCGACCAGGGATTCTCAGTTTGGGCGCGCTGCACTTTGAGGTTACTTTCCTTCAACTGAATAATATCCGACAAAGTACTTCTGCTATTGTAGACCGATACTGCAATATCCCGAAGCATCCGTTGCCATTGTTGGATCGTACCATCGTGTTGACTAACCAGCGTATCAAACAGTCGCAGCAGTTGCATGATCTCCTCATTCTCAAGATTGGGATAGTGTGCTTTTTCCTCAGGCAACTCTGTCTTCTTTTGCTGTAAAAACACACTGGAAAACATGTTCTGCACCAGTCCCTCTTCGTGGTACTCTTGTTCCCACGCGTCTTGTGTTCTACACTCCAGCAATTTTTCATACATAGCTTCAAATGACAGGGAACTATGCTTTGTCTCCCACACATCTTCGACTTCGTCGTAGACTGAGCGTTGATTTTCTTCGTCTGCTCTGGTTCCCCCCAAATCGCTTTTCGCAACCTTCATCTCTTCGGTTGTATTTCCTTGTTTACCGGACTTATCTCTTGGAGGGTTCTCTGCTAAAGCAGCTTCAGAAGCGCTTTTCAGCGCACCTGGATCAGGAGGATCTCCACTAGCCCCCATGTTGCGTTACGACTTTCAGGAAGATCGCAATGCTTCAAATAGAGGATCGTATAGTCAATCAAGGTCGAGTCGTTGAAGAGTCGCTGGAAAGCTGATCTCAATACTGCTAGGTGATGCACTCCCACGCACCACTGATTTGTTCTTGTGCGGCAGATCGAAGTGAACGACCGGTCGCAAATTCGGAAGTGACTCGACGAATGCCCTTGTAGTAGTACTACGATACTCGTATCCAATCACGGTCGCGATTCTTTCCTGGCCTCAAAGCCACAGACTGGACGAAAGTCATACAGCTTGTTGAAGAAATGCAGCAATACCCTAACATACAGCTTGGATGAGGTGCCGTGCATCAAACGCTCACTCAGGTGTTTTGGCTTCGTGTCATTCATGAAATGCCAAGATTATTCTTTGGAGTCCTAATTGTCGGATCAAGACTGTTTTCATGCGAGTTAGCAATCCGGAAGCACAAAATTGTGTTGGGGGTGGTTGTGATTCCATTGAAACGCTGGAACATTGTTTTCTCCATGTCCAAGGCTAGCACAAATGTGGCGAATACTCTGGAGTAAATGGCGGGTGGCATTTTGAAGCACGGTGGCGTGGAAGCTTCTGCCCTTTCCATTCAACAGCGATGTTGCTAGAGGCTGGAGAGAAGATCACGAGATAATTTTGATACTGTGGAAAATACACACTGCGATAGTGTTCCACGCAACGTGGAGATTGTGCAACGACATCTACTTCGGCGAAACACAAGCGGTGGCGCCAAGTATCCAACAGATAAAGTTGTACCAGTAGCGCTGTTGTCTACATTGTAGAGTGTAGAGAGCTTTTCACTTTGGCACTGGATGCTGTTCCAAACCAAAAAAGGATTTAAATCGATGCGCAAGTGTCGGTAAGAGTTCCGTGTTTTGCATTAACAGTGCGGGCGGAAAATATACGGTTTTCGATGAGTTATAGCCAATAAGCGGCAATGAATCGAATGGAAATGACCAATAGAAACTAGATAGCAAAACGAATCGAATGGCGGTGGATTCATGCCCTCAAAATACTCGCTGCACAACAATCGAAAACAGCAACTTCAACATGACTGCCGTAGGCGAAAACTATAAAGCCATTGCACAGTTTGCGAGCTGTTGATGCTCTAAGAAGCTTTGAACACCTCCTAATACTTGGTCTTGGCTCCACGTAGCTCCAGCAAGCTGACACATCGTTTGGGCATCGAACTAAGCCGTTTATCGATGTAATCTGAGCCGATTTCCTCCCAGCACCTTTGGATAGTTGAAATTAGTGAGTCTCTCGTCTGAAACTGCCGCCCATTAGCGTATGCAGCTCGCGCCAGCACGCCCCACATATTTGCAATGGGTTTAAGTCTAGTCCATCAGCTCCACATTTTCCTCTTTGAAAAACTCCATTGTCTTGCGCGCCGAGTGATGGATGCATTATCCTGTTGAAAGATGCACTCACGCCCGTACGCACGATCGATAAAAGGCAGTAGATGCTCGGACAGGGTTCTGATGTAGCACTCGCTATTCTGCGTGCCTTCTAGAATCACGAGTTCGCTTTTTCCTCTTGTACAAAATGCCACACACACACACACACACACACACCATCACACTACCACCACCAATTGAGTAGACCTGGTGATCAAACCTCAAATCGTGCCAGTAATATTGCAGGCAATCGGGGCCGTCAAGATTAAACTTCTTTTCATCCGAGAACACGCACAGGCCCCATTTTCTAGCGTCCCATGCCACCTTTTCCCTCGCCCACACCAGCCGAGCTTCTTTATGCTTTTTTGTGAGCACAGGAGATGTATCTAAAGTTCGGACGCGCACGGAGGAGCTCTCGAACCCTACGAACGCTAATTGGGAGTTGGAGCTGCTGCTGAAGGTGACATGCTGTTAATTACGATTTTTGAGTGGAATGTGGCTGTTACGCTGTGATGTGATGTGATTGGATGTATGGTGGATACTGAGAGAAAGGGGGACGAGGGACGAGTTTATGTCCCGTGTGACAATATGATGGATTCGTGGAAGAAAACTATATATATAACCTTCACATGTACTGCAAAGGGGCCCAAGAGATCAGAAGTGTTCCTCGGAAAGTGCGCAAACTCCGAGAGACGTAAAACACTCAGTCTGATCGCCGGACTTTCCCCGACGATGAGTGCCTAAAGGTTGGCAGAAAGTCTCTCAGATGAAGGTCGAAAAAAATGTACCGACAATTATGAAGACGCAGTGATCATGAGCCCTCGATAAGAAACGCTTGACAACACAAAAGTACAGTGTGATACCTTCATAAACATCTTGTTGATGTGTCAAGCTCTGTATACGCGAGATGCATAATAATTGACACAGTTGAGGCAGGAGAAGAAGCTTGCTGCTGGACGTTGAGCACTATCCCAAGTCCCAATTGCGTCTCGTAATTTGCTTGAAGTGAGAGGACCCACCTATTCCATTTCCTAGTTGGGTCGTTTTTCTTGTCTCTAACGGTAGCCCATTTCATATTGTACGTTTGGACAGGTTCTGGGAGCTAGACAGTCGCTCTCAGGACTCGGTAGACTGTTGTATATAACCGATAGTGTATTGGTTTATTTCCCTCTATATATTAGAGGGTGGTGCGCGAAAGGAACAGGGATACCAGACAGACCAGGTGTCTGGTGAACATATCCCTAGTTGACCTGGATTACTAGCCCACTGCTCAATGGCCAGGAAAGAATAAGAGTGGCTACATATTTGTATATCAGAACTCTTATTGCGGTTATCTTGGAAGTCTGGTAACAGGACTTCCCATTGTATTAATTTCTCTTTGAGTCTTCAGAAATCTCTGGTGAACACTTGTGTCTACCGGAGAACGTCCGACCCCCAAGCGCTCCTGTGAGGATCAGAAGGATATTCGACGGTCTATGCAAGGAACCCTCACTCTCACATACACTCCCACAACCCCGGCGAAGGTCTCATTACCAAGACAACGAACCTACGAGGACAGCACAAGGTAACACACGCCCGCCTTGCAGTGTGACTCTGGTATCACTACCGGTAGTCACACTTCCAGGTTCACTGTACGCCCCTGCACCGCGGTAAGTTGCACCGACTTCGCGACAACCGACTTCGCGACAGAGGCCCTGGGCGCTCAGCTTCCCTTTCGATGCCTCGCGATAGATACATCGCTCGGCAGCCGGGGTCAGTTCCTTTGGTCTTCCAGGGCTATTGTAGAGGTCGAGGTCGGACAGAAATGAAGGCACAACACCCCTAGAGCGTCCTAAATCCTTAGCGATTGCACGCTCGCTTAAAATCACACTTCCGCAAGGCAAATATTTGACTTCTTTCGTTTTCTGTCAGACTCGTCCATTTTGGCATTCAAAATAGTGTTATTCCTTGTCGATAGAACACAAAATCTTATCAATCGAGACGTATTAGAACAGCGCTTGGCCTGAATCCAGGGGAGGTGGTAGAACGCCACGTCCTTTGAAAAACGTAACTCGCCTATAAAGTTATCGCCATGGGGAAATGGAAGCGAAACTGTCTTTAAGGTGTTGTGCAGCGGCATGAATCCACCGCTATTCGATTCGTTTTGCTATCTAGTTCTATTGGGCATTTCCATTCGATTCATTGCCGCTAATTGGCTATAACTCATCGAAAAACGTATATTTTCCGCCCGCACTGTATTGAGTCATTTGGGGTGATGATCATGGGTGTACTGTACCGGTAAGAATAGAAAGAATAGTGTATTTTGGCAGCACTATGAAAGGGACCAGCCAATATGACGGTATCACAGTTTTATCGATTTTGGTATCTAGTCATTTGTTAGTATTTTATTTTATCCAATCAAACGCATGAGTAAAAAAGTTTATACCAATCACTGCTTTCGAGGTTAGGTAGGTCATATGAGCCACTAATTCCGACGTATCCGGTCGGAGGGAGAAGAAAAAAATGGCTGTGTCAACTCAAAAATCAAGTCAAACACATATCACTTCCATATTTTCCCCTTATCCGACAATGGGGTTAGCCGAGCTCAAACCGGGCAATACCAAGCGCGCTCAAGTAACTGCGATTGCGGCGTTTATAAAAAGCGAGTCCGTAGATCTTGACTACGTTACGGCATCCATTGAAAAGGATAGTAGCGGGTAGTGCTTTATTTCAATATTGGATATGTTTGGTATGTACCTTGCCTTTCACGAGGGTAAGAAGGGTACAACGCTTGCCGGAACACCGCCATGCAGTACTACAGACAGAAGTAGATGTGATTGTTTGAGCTCTTCCCCACGCAACGCCACATTGTTGAAGCAAAGCTGCTCAGCATGGGGAAAACGCTTGAAAACTTCTGCATGAAAAGAGATGGAAAGGTTGTGAGTAAAGCACCTCCATGCTCGAAGGTTTATCTGAAAAATATAGTAATGTATTTGTACGAGAATGCAGCTACATCGCGAGACTACCAAGGTGCAGCACTGCTATGTCTTTTGTGGTACCTGTTCGGGAGGGCCTCTGATCTGTCGCTCGTTCAAAAGCAAAATCTTTCTATTGACGCAGCCAATATTTTCTTCGTGCGATTTATCCGCTAAAAGATGTCCGAGGAACAACGTATTTCCCTGTTTCCAGACATCGACTTTACGACATGTCCGATATATGCCACGGCCTAGCGCTTATAACGCAAGCTGCACCGTGCGTGGATCTGCTGGATAACTTACCGGAACTCCCTGTCGAAGCTGCAGTAAATCCCGACCCCTCCACCTGCTTGAAGTTCTGGACCACCCAAACCAATTCGCTGCGCTTGGTACTGCTCATAAGGCTAACACTGGTACTTCTGGAAAAGTTGACACAACCCTAACTATCTATAACCACGTTAACCATGTCCTCGCAGCAGCTGTTGTCCATGTTGCGCTTTCGTCTCATCCATTCGCTGAGGTGGTGCTTGTAACGGGGTTACACGTACAAGTGGTTGTACCACTTGTAACTCTAACAGTTAGGATAACTGTTAGAGGTTGGAAATGGGCCTCAGACCTTGGTGTGCTGTACACACCAAAGGATACATGGGCGAACCACATTATTGGGTGGTTCGTGTGCATTTGTGCATATTATTGGTAGAAAGTAACGGGTTTCTACCAATCACTGAGCAGAGTTTCTGCCAACCACACGTTGGCAGACCCTTTAGAAATAGATAACAAACAGTTTTAGGAGGTCCATAATTGGCTTATGCCAAATTCAATAACAGTTCTCATTTTACGGTATTTTGCAGTTTAATTTAGTTATATTTGATTTAATTATACTTATTTAAATAAGTATACTTAAATTAAGTCTAATCTACTTGCACGCTTCCTCATACACGTAAGCGCACGTGTACGCCACCTAATAGGTCTTGGTAGACCCATTACACCTGGTAGCACTTTGTAGTCCGTCCCACGACCGACTGCTGTTCGTTCGTATGGAGTCATACGAACGCGGGGTAGAGAACTCCCCAATGGATGAGGGATCCACTGGGACCCCTCACATGTCCGTGACGCGCACGGACTGTGCCCACCTGTCAGATCCAGAGTGGGAAGCTCTCCAAAGACTTTCACAAGTCATTGGAGAGGCAGCGGTAGCGACGATGTTTCGTACGCTATCGCTGACACAGCAACACGGTGTTGCTCTGGGGTACATTGTTAAGGAGCAACGAGATGTTGCTGCCTCGGTGGCTTCCCCAAGGTCACGCGTGAAGTCGTTGAAACTCCACGTGAGTACCTACACGGGGAAGGAGGACGAGACTCCTTCGTTGGCTTGTCGAACTTGACACAGCCGTTGCGGCTCGACGTATCGTCGATCCGATGTCGAAGGTCGCGTTCGCCATGTCATGTCTTGGCGGACGTGCGAGGAGTTGGGCCTATGGGCGCCGACTCTCGGATCCTACGTGCTTCAGCACGTACGAGGTGTTCAAAGAGGAGCTCAAGCTTGCGTTTGAGCCCCCGAAGAACGAGTTCAGATCGAGAGCGGAGTTTCTCGATCTGCAGCAGGGCAAGGATGATGTTCACACCTTTGCCCAGCGTGCTCGATACTTGGTATCGAACATAGTGGCCAACCCGATCGACGAGGCGACCAAGGTCGTCACGTTCATGAAGGGACTAAGAGATGGTCCCGTCAAAACATATCTCTTCCGAGAGTATCCGAATACTCTCGAAGAGGCGATCAGCCTTGCGATGCAAGAGGAGTTTAGCCGACGTCAAGCGAAGCCGGCGCGTCCTGTTGTGAAGACGGGAGGTCCGGAACCTATGAACCTCTCGAGTGCTACGACTGCTGGTCAACAGCAGCGTAGGAACAGCAAGGTTCGATGTTACAAGTGTAGTAACATCGGTCACTATGCACGCGAGTGCACAGCGGGCGGGCGTTCAAAAAACGCCAAGGACCAGTAGGCGCGGGGCGTCCTACTGGTGATGCAGTCTCGCGTGTCGAGCTTGGACACGCGACGATGAGGACTGCTGCCCCCAGCGAGAAAGTTTCTCGCTGTAAGCTGCAAGATGACAAGCCAAACCTTGTCATCCTGAACGTGATGTCGAAGAGAGTAAACTCTCTTCGTGCCCTAGTGGACTCGGGCGCGTCGAACAACTTTGTTCGACAGGGAAGTCTTCGAAGACTTGACTTCGAAGAGGCCGACACGCCTCGCAGCGTGTTGGAGGTGCGGTTGGCAACGGGTGCCACCGTGAGGACTGAGAAGCGCGTAGTCCGTGTGCGCTTCTCTTACAAACGAAGGACGTTTGTAGAAGATCTTATCGTCTTGGATCTAGACGATAAGTTCGACTTGGTATTAGGCATGCCGTGGCTTGCACGGCATGACCCGGTGATCAACTGGGAGAAGCGTACGCTCGTACGCTTCAACAACACATGCGCGACAGAGAGCGATGGCCCTGTCAGTGCTGCACATGCACCGGCCGGTGCATGTGGATCCCCAGTTGAGGCAGCAGCGGCCGCCGCTGCCTCCGATCGCCGCCGGCGACCATCAACGACTCCGAGAGTCGTAAAATTCGGGGAACCGAAAGGCGTGCGTCAGCTCTGGGAGCTGACGCCACTGGCGCGTCGCTGCTAGTTCTGGGAACTAGCGATCGGTCATCAGCTCCGGGAGCTGATGAGACGTGTATAGGCGAACAGTCGCTGCTAGTTCCGGGAACTAGCGATCGTACATCCGCTCTGGGAACGGATGATATGTGTACAAGCGAACACTCGCTAGCGCAGGAAGCTAGCGAGAGCACGTCGACTCCGGGAGTCGACGATGCGGTTGCTTCATCCGCTCCGGGAGCGGATGGAGGCGCAGCGGTTCAGGGAACCGACTGCGCGGCAGGAGGTGCTGGCGGTTGCAAACGCCCAGCACCCGAACAACCTGCGTGCTCACGTGCAGCAGCGCTGCACGCGATGAGCGGCACTCAAGCCGGGCTTGATAGTGCGAGTCAGCGGAAGGAATCCGCTGACGATTGCGATAACGTCCTGTCCAAGGTGCGATGCCTTGGACGTGGAGCACCTGGAGCCGGGCTCCATGGTAGACCTTCGCGGCGCAAGCTCGGGGAGCTGCGCGAGTCTCAGTCCGGGACTGAGACGGGTGTATCTGCAGTGCAGACACCGAGTGTCGAGACGTTGAACGTCTTGACACGTACTGGTACTGGGTTACAGTACCAGAGGATGCGGTTGGAGAATCCGCCGACGTGTGCGTCGGCGTTGACCGCACTTCCAACGATGAGTTGGAAGCGCTTCGCGCGGGACTTGTACGATGGACGCATCGAACAAATTTGCATTCTCTCGGATATCGAGAGAGTGGATCGCGAAGCCGAAGAGCTGAAGCAGCTCGTCGTCGATGGGATCACTGAGGGTGATGACTCCCTCAGTGCGAAGACTAAGAAGCAGCGCTTCGAGGAGCAGAGTTGGGACTCGTTGAGGTCGAGTCCCTACTACGAAGTTCTGCGGGAGTACAAGGATGTACTCCCGGACGAGATTCCTTCGGAGCTTCCGAAGGATAAGGGCGTACAGCACGAGATTGATCTCGTGCCGGGCACGAAGTACTGTGTTACACGGCAGTGGCCACTGCCGCGTGAACAAGTGCAAGCGATCGACGACTTCTTTGAAAGTCGTCGTCTTGCAGGTCAAGTGCGGGAGTCAAAGTCCCCGCACAGTGCTCCAACGTTCTGTGTGAAGAAACCACAGGGCGGCTGGCGCATCGTTCATGCGTATAACAAGCTGAACGATGCGACGATACCGGCGCAGACGCCGATACCGCGAAAAGATGTTATCATCGATTCGATGGCCTTGAGCACTATCTTCAGTGCTCTAGATCTGCGTGATGGATTCTATCAAATCCCCATGCGTGAGAGGGACATCCCTCTCACAGCGGTAAGCACTCCAAGCGGTATGCTTTGGGAGTGGCTCGTCATGCCACAGGGGCTTAAGAACGCCCCTGCGACGTTCAATAGATGCGTGACACATCTATTGCGCTCGGTGCGCGACTTTGCACCGAGCTACTTCGACGACGTGTTCGTCCACAGCCGGGCTGTGAACGGGAAGACGGACATTGAGATGCACAAGGTGCATCTCCGGAAGCTGCTAGAGCTTATGAGGAAACATAAGCTCTATGCGAACCTGAAGAAGTGTATCTTCGGGGCGAGCGAGATACCCGTGCTGGGGTGTCTCGTGGGGAAAGACGGCGTGCGCCCTGACCCAGAGAAGGTCAGAGTGATCAATGAATGGCCCACGCCATCCAATGTGAAGGAACTAAGGCAGTTCCTTGGGCTTGCCACGTACTTGTGCAAGTACGTGGACAACTATGCGGGCAAGATTCGCCCGTTGTCACAGCTTCTTAAGAAAGAAGCTGAGTGGATTTGGACGACCGAGTGCGAGGAGGCATTCGGTGCAGTCAAGCAGGGCTTGACTGAAGCGCCGATCTTGGCCGTGGCGGACCAAGATCGTCCATTCCACGTAGTGTGCGATGCATCCGACTTTGCAATCGGATGTGCATTGATGCAACACGATAACGAAGGGCGTGATCGTGTAGTTTATTAACAATCGCGTCAGCTGAAGCCAGCTGAGCGTAATTATCCCGTACATGACAAGGAGCTCCTTGCCATGAAGTATGCACTCGCAAAGTTCCGAGTGTATCTACTTGGGAGTAGACCGTTCGTGGTCTATACAGACCACGCATCATTGCGTACGGCGATTAAGTCGCCGCACATCTCGCAACGTATGGCGAGATGGTTGTCCTTCTTCGCGGAGTACAACTTCCGGGTGGAGTACAAACCCGGAAGACTTAATGTAGTGGCCGACGCGTTATCGCGTCGACCTGACTATGCGGAGACGGTCGACGCCAACGCTGTTGGTGTCGTGAGGACAAGTGTGCCGTCGTCAACGTTGATTGACGACGTGAAGAACGCGTATGCAAGGGATGCAGACGCGAAGGGGCTGCTGGAGTTCCTCGCAGCACCTTCCGACGTGGCACGTCGGAAGCTAACCCCTCATCTTCGAGCTCGTGTACACCGCTATCGTGTACACGAAGGCCTACTGTTATACAGTGCAGTAGACGACAATGCGGATCGCATTGTCGTTCCGAATGATCATGACCTCCGGTTGAGGATCATGTTCGAGTATCACGATGCCCCCACGGCAGGGCATCCGGGTCGTGAGAAGACATACACTCTTCTCACGCGTGACTTCTACTGGCACCACCAGTACAAGTGGGTGCGCAAGTACGTACGTGCTTGCGAGGTTTGTCAACGCGTGAAGCCTGCGCAGTTCTCGCAGGCTCCTCTTCAATCACTACCGACTCCGTCGGAGTGTTGGCAGTCCATGTCCATGGACTTTGTCTTCGGTCTTCCGCCTGACAGCAAGCGGAGGACGGGCATCGTTGTCTTTGTGGACCGATTCAGCAAGATGGTTCATCTTGCTGCCGTCCCGGCTACTGTTACAGCCGCGCAGACTGCGCGACGAAGACAAGCCGTCATACGGTTTGTCCAGGATGCTATCGCAGCTTCTGTCGATCGACAGAAGCTGAACGCTGATAATGTTGGTAGAGGCAGCATAAATGAATTCGAAACGGGTTCATTAGTTTCGTTAGTTACACAAAACCTGCCCAAACATGCAGTGTCTGACTTTGGAGCAAGCAAGCTTGCTCCAAGATTCATTGGGCCGTTCAAAGTACTTGAACGGCATGGTAACGCGTACCGGCTGGACATACCGTCCAGCATGAGGCTACACCCGACCTTCTACGTCGGGCGGTTGAAGCCGTACGTGCAGCACGGACTACCTAGGGTTGGTAGTCCGACTGAGGAGCGCGAGAGGCCTGGAAGGCCTTCTCGAGACCGTCGACACGGTCGATCAACCGGTTCACTCTCGTCCCAAGACCGGACGAGAGGTTCGAGGCAGTCTGAGCTGCCTCGCAGACCTTAGCACGAAGGACACGAACCTCCTGCTTCAGAGCAGCTATCTCAGCGCTCTGTGTCTGCTCCAGCGCAGCAACTCGATCGTGCAGGGCACGATCGTCATGGTCATAGCGTTGACCATGCGGAGGGAGTGTTCCCACCCCCTCCGCCGCCATTGCGCGACGCGCGTGGAGCGATCCGCTGGATTGTTGAGCGGATTGTGGCTCATAAGAGAACGAACTCTCAAGGGGTTCGTTTTTGTATTCGTTGGAGAGGATTTCCTCCCCATCGAGATACATGGGAGCCGCGGAACGTCCTGATGGAGGACGTTCCGGAAATGGTGATGGCGTACGAAGCCCACCATAACTTGCAGGGTTAAACCCTTCACGAGGAGTGCTGCGGTCAGCCACAGCACTCGGAGCTTCGCGTGGCACAATACGACCACGGAGCTCCTTGATGTGATCGGGTACACGGACGACCGTGTACCCCAAGAGATCACTTTCGGTAAGACGTGTTGCCAAGGGTTGGCAACACGGGCAGGGTGTGCCAAAGGGAACGGCACATGGGATCCCCGCTTCCATGGACTGATCATGGAGGCGTTCACACTTACCACGTGTAGTGTAAGTGTAGTAGCGATCGCGAGCCGCAGCAACGCGATCGCGATATGCATTCGGGTCTTTGTTGAAGTTTTCAACAAAGGCGTTCCACGACTGACAAAGTGCCTGCCACTCTGGCACTTTGCTCTTGCGCGAAGTCTTGTTCGCTGCATAGTATCGGAGCTCGTGGAAGAGCCCGATATAGTAGTCGCGTCTTTGAGTCTCGGACTCAAAGACATTCTTAGCGGCGACGTCGTCGTCATTGATACTGTTGCATGAGTACAACAGTATCGGGTTCGGTGGTGAACTAGCACCGAACCGGTCATGGATCTCCGCCTCAGTAGGCATCCATGGCGTGCGCACTGGCGGATCAGTGCGCGGTGCAGTGAGCGCCCTCGACATGGGGGACGCTTCATCATCACTGCGCGGACGCTTCGAGCTTGAAGCGTCCGAGACCTCAACACGAGGTCGTCGAGATCCCACGGGTGGGTCTGACGTGTCTTCGGACGAAGACACGGGAGCGGGAGTCTTGACATCAACTTCCCCCTCCTCGACATCCTCGTCGTAGTCGAGGATGTCTTCGTAGTCCTCTCCAAAGAGTTCTTTGAGAGGGACAGCAGGATTCTTAATCTCTGCTAGAGAAGAAGACTTCTTCTTCTTCTCTTGCTTCTCCTTATGGAGAGCATGGTACTTGGTGACAGAGAGCTTCTCTGTCGGGCCGCTGGAAGCAGCAGTGCTAGTGGGCACTGCTGAGGTCGTTGTTCCTGTTGCATAGGCAGCAGGTGAGGCTTGCGCGTCCGCAGAAGCGGACGGAGACGTGGGCGTTGGCGAGTCCATTGCGAAATGAACTCGGATTTCTCTCGGGAATTTGACGGTCTTGTCAAGTTCTGTTGATTGACGTATCGAGACCGATACGTCGAATCTTAACGGGGGGATGGTGTAACGGGGTTACACGTACAAGTGGTTGTACCACTTGTAACTCTAACAGTTAGGATAACTGTTAGAGGTTGGAAATGGGCCTCAGACCTTGGTGTGCTGTACACACCAAAGGATACATGGGCGAACCACATTATTGGGTGGTTCGTGTGCATTTGTGCATATTATTGGTAGAAAGTAACGGGTTTCTACCAATCACTGAGCAGAGTTTCTGCCAACCACACGTTGGCAGACCCTTTAGAAATAGATTACAAACAGTTTTAGGAGGTCCATAATTGGCTTATGTCAAATTCAATAACAGTTCTCATTTTACGGTATTTTGCAGTTTAAATTAGTTATATTTGATTTAATTATACTTATTTAAATAAGTATACTTAAATTAAGTCTAATCTACTTGCACGCTTCCTCATACACGTAAGCGCACGTGTACGCCACCTAATAGGTCTTGGTAGACCCATTACAGTGCTCAACATGTCACTTCTCTGTGAGAATGGAGCAATAAGCATACGCTCACTTGACTCCGAGTCAGCAGGACACGCTTAACAAGCTTACGTCCTTGCTGGGCCCGGGAGGTATGGCGCACCTTGCGTCCCAAGGGCCGGAGGCCGTCAACGCTCACCTCGAGGCATTTGCCTCGTATAAGAACGCTCTCGTCGAGCACATTCAACGGAATGTAAAAGTAAGCCCGTCACGCTCAGCGTGAAGACCTTCGACGGGCAAGAAGGAGTGAATCTCCTGTTGTGGACTCGAGAGGTCGAAATGGCCATGGGGGCCGCTATGCTCCAGTTGGAGGGACAACGCGTAGCGTTTGCCATCTCTAATCTCGAAGGGCGAGCACGAGAATGGGCTTTGACGTCTGGGACGTCGGTGGAAACGGCCTTCCCCACTTGGGGCGAGCTAAAGGCCAAGCTCACGCAAGTGTTTGCTCCGCCTAACCAGGCGTAACGCGTGTGGTCACGCTTCCTTGCTTGCCGTCAGGGCAAGAAGGACCTGGTGGACTATGTCCAAGAGCTGCTCACACTTGCCGGCATGGCTGCCGACCCTCTACCTGAGGTGGTCGCCGTGACCGTCTTCATGGAAGGCTTGCGAGCTGGCGTGGCTAGGACGGAGGCATTCCGTCAGAGCCCCCGCAGTTTCGAGCGCTTTGGGCTCTACCCAGGGAAACGCCGACTCCCAGTAGACGCGGGGCGGTCTACTGGGGAAGAACTGAGTTCTGCAGTGCGTGAGAGGCACTGGGGCTCAGCCCCGAAGAGCTCCGTGTTCTTGAACACGGAACGTGTGAGCAAGCAGGGCTTGCTGGTCGTCCAGGTGGACGTGAAGGGCTTTGAGAAGCCATGGATTGTGTTGATCGATTCGGGGACGTCTGGCAACTATGTCAGACGCTCCACCGTTGAGGGTAGTCAGCAATATGCTGAGGCGCTTCGAGCGCGAAGAGGTGACACCGTCACTGTCCGTCTAGCGACGGGCGTCCGTGTCACGGTAGCCAAGGTCCCCATGGACCTGCGGCTGAAGTTCTTAGACTTCGATAGCGTAGAACGCTGCTTGGTCCTGGACCTGGATTCGAGGTACTACCTCATCCTAGGTATGGCGTGGCTGGAGCGCCACGAACCATGGATCGATTGGAGGTCGAAGACCTTAGGTGCAACGCACTTCTCTCCTAGTGGAGCTTTGGCGAGTCATAAACCCACCTCTGCTAGGAAGCAGAAGCGCTATTGGCGCGAGCATCGAGCCGAGTCGGCTATGATGCTGGAAGTCGGTGTGTCCGAGTTAGTGGACAGCACCGAGTGCGAGGACTGCAGTCCTGTTGAGCGCGTAGCGCTGGTTGACAGTGAGTCAACGTGTGGGCAAAGCTCACGTAACCCCTGTGGGGCGGCACGTACTCCGCCGAGTGACGCCGGTCATGGACCGTCACTGGATGCCGATGGCATCGGGCCTTATCAGGCCGTGAACTGTGGGGCGGCACGTACTCCGTCGAGTGATACTGGTCGTGGACCAAGTCGATCGCTGAGTGTCTCTGACACTGGACCTGTTACGGTCATTGATTGTGCAGCGGCACGTACTCCGCTGAGCGGCATCGGTCGTCGACCGAGTGGATCGCAGAGTGTCACTGACACTGGGCCTGAAGGGGTCGAAACCTGTGCGGCGGCACGTACTCCGTCTAGTGACGTCGGCGGTAGACCGAGTCAGTCACTGAGTGTCACTGACACTGGGCCGGGCAAGGCCATAACCTGTGCGGCGGCACGTACTCCGTCGAGTGGACGTTCGTCGGCTAGGCGACGACGTCGTAAGGCCCTATGGGTGAGACGCTCTGCGTCTGAGTCGTCCATGACGTCGAGTGTCAACGCACAGGAGGGCTGTGGGCACTCTGCTGATGGAGTGGACGGCAGTGCCGAAGGCAGTGTCCTCTGGCCGGACTGCCGAGTGTTGACAAGCTCCTTGAGCTAGAGGAGATGTCGTTCGCCGACTTTGGCGATGCCTTGAAGGCTGGCGAACTCGCCGAGGTGGTCATCGTTCGACCTGAAGAAGAGTTAAACTCATCGTCCGTCGTTGACGAGTCCGTCTTGGCCGAGGTCAAGAAGGCGTTGAACGCCAGGAGCGGATCGGAGATCATCAAGAATCCCTTGGATCCCTTTTACTTCTTGCTGAAGGAATATGGAGACGTTGTCTCGAAGGAACCACCGAGTGGTCTGCCTCCTGGCCGAGGCGTGCGTCATGATATTGACTTAGTTCCCGGAACTAAATACTGCGTGACCCGGCAGTGGCCTCTTCCCAAGAGCAATGCGACGTCATTGACGCCTTCTTCCGTGCGAAGCACGCTGCGGATCTTGTGCGCGAGAGCAAGTCTCCGCACTCCGCCCCAACGTTCTGTGTCAGAAAGCCGAATGGCAAGTGGCGTATCGTTCGCGCTTTTAACAAGCTCAACGCTGCCACGATTCCGGCGCAGACACCAATTCCTAGGAAGGATGTTCTTCAGAACAACATGGTGGGTTGCACCATGTACAGTGCGCTCGACTTAGTCGATGGCTACTATCAGCTACTCATGTGAGCCAGTGATATTCCGCTTACAGCGGTGAGCACCCCGAGCGGTAAGCTCTGGGAGTGGCTCGTCATGCCCCAAGGGCTGTCGAATGCGCCTGCAACGTTCAATCGTCTAGTGACGCAGTTGTTCAGGCCCCTACGGGCATTCGCACAGACGTACTTCGACAACGTGTTCGTTCACAGTCAGGCCGAACACGGCAAGACTGACGTCGAGGTACACGTGGAACACGTGAGAGCGGTGCTCGAGTGCATGCGCACAAACAAGTTGTACGCCAACGCGGACAAGTGCGTCTTTGGCGCGGAAGAAATCCCTTTCCTAGGGTGCTTCATTGGGAAGCATGGCCTTTTTGCTGATCCAGCAAAGGTCAAGGCCATTGTGGACTGGCCGGTTCCCTTGAACCAGAAGGACTTGCGTAAGTGGCTTGGCTTAGCCAACTACTACAGCGAGAATTACGCTGAGCTCGGCCACTGACGGATCTCCTTAAGAAGGATACCGAATGGGTGTGGCGTGCTGAGCACGAGAGTGCGTTCACTCGCATCAAGGATAGCCTGCTTTAGGCACCGATACTGGCTCTGCCGGACCCCGATCGTCCGTTTGTTGTCGTCTGTGACGCTACAGACTTTGCCATCGGCAGTGCTCTGCTACAGGTGGATGCCGAAGGGCGCGAACGCGTTATTGCGTTTGAGTCTCGACAGCTCAAGGCTGCTGAGAAGAACTATCCAGTTCATGACAAAGAGCTACTTGCGATGAAGTATGCTCTCGTCAAATTCAGGGTTCAGCTGCTTGGCTCCAAGCCGTTTGTGATCTACACGGATCATGCGTCGCTACGCACCGCGACACAGTCACCTCATCTCTCGCAGAGAATGGCCCGATGGCTCTCCTTCTTTGCGGAGTACAACTTTGAGGTGAAGTGCAAGCCTAGCAGGCAGAACGTCTTCGCTGACGCGTTATCGCGTCGCCCGGACTTTGAGTTATCTCATGTCACCTCGGTGACGTCGTCCGTGATTGACATGGTTCGAGCAGCGTACGCTCAGGACGACTCTTGTGTCGCGCTGCTTCAAGCTCTAGGGAGCGATGAGTTTAAGGACTCAAAGGTGACTCTGTCACGACGCCTGAAGGCGAGAATCCAGCGCTATAGCCTGGAAGGCGGTCTGCTGTACTACAGCATGGGTCAGGATGACCCACCACGTGTGGTGGTTCCTCACGATGAGGTCCTGAAGTATCGTATCCTCTACGAGGCCCACGACACGCCCACAAGCGGCCACCTCAGTCGCCAGAAGACCTACGGCTCGGTGAGCTACATGTACTGGTGGCCGAAGCTGTATAAGTGGGTCAGCACCTATGTGCACACGTGCGAGACGTGTCAGCGGGTTAAGCCCTCGCCGCATGCGGCAGCGCCTTTGGCGAGCTTGCCTGTACCCTCTGGGTGTTGGCAGTCCATAAGTATGGACTTTGTGTTTGGCCTGCCGAAGGACTCGGCAGGCAACCCGGGCGTTGTGGTCTTTGTTGACCGTCTGAGCAAGATGGCTCACCTAGCGGCTGTGCCGAACACCGTCGATGGCGCTGGTACAGCGACGATCTTTATCTATCGGGTCTTCCGCCAGCATGGGCTGCCAGAGACCATTGTCTCGGATCGAGATCCCCGTTTCACGGGTCAGTTTTGGACGTCCGTCTTTAAAGTGCTTGGCACTCGACTGGACATGTCCACGGCGGATCATTCGCAGACCGACGGTCAGACTGAGCGCGTGAATCGCGTCCTGGGGGACATCATCCGCAGCGTATGCGCTGAAACGCCGAAGCGTTGGAGCGCTATGCTCCCTCTCGTTGAGTTCTCAATGAACAATGCGGCGCATGCCTCAACAGGCTTCACCCCGTTCTACGTGAACGGCCTTGCGCATCCGCGCGTCCCGCTCACTCCACCACGTGGTAGCCTCGGGATTAGTGGGGGAGGGGCTGTGCCGTCGCTCGACTCTGAGCTTGCTGATATCAGCTCTCTTGCCGTGCGTTTACAAGTCGATGACTTCCTCTCGGTGAGATTAAACGTATTACGCCGTATGTGTGACGATGGCTGAAAGCCAAGACATTCAAAAAGAACAAGCTGATGCAAAAGGCAGAGGCAATGTGTGGGAATTTAAGGTCGGTGACCAAGTTTTATTAAACGCTAAGAACCTACCTACACATGCACTCCGCAATGGGGAGCGTGAAGGGAGCCGGGGGCTCAGGCGAGGAAGCGCAGAGGCGGAGAGGCGGAGAGGCCAGGGTACGGGACACCCGAGGAGCAGTAGGCTCGCTGGGGCAAATAGGAGAATGTGCTCGTTGAGCCAGCGCACACGCGCACTCTCGTTGAGAGATTTCCTTTATCGGAAAGTTGCCGGTGACAGGCCTTGACAAGGCAGTTATGCCGGCAGGTGTAGATACTGCGTATCCACGGTTTGGTGGGGGAGGGTGTAACGGGGTTACACGGCGCTGGGCGCTATGGCTACATTAGTGTGGTTCGTATATCTCACACGTCACATATATAGCCATTTGTTGGCAGTTAGCTCACACACTACATTTTGATTAGGATTTAGTATGTTAGATACTAAATCCGTTACATTTGGGATTAGGGCAATAAAGTCAATAAAAATCAGTTTCCATTTTACATAATTAGTCTTAGTCCTTTTATTATAGGGACACTAATAGTGTGAGTCCCGTAATTAGTGGATAACTTGGTTCTTGTATAGAACCAAAGGCTAGTGCCTTGCAAGCAGGACTCTGCGAGTCTACAAAACTTCCTATGTGCGGTGTACAACTACGCAGCCCCGCTGCATATCATCCTCCACCGCAAATCACGTAGTATCTTGTCCTCCGCATCGCAGATTACAAGTGAGCTGCTTCACAGCGGTTGACTTCATCGTCCGACCATTCATTCCATGGCTTCACTCCGGCGAATGCGTGATGTAGTGGATCCGCTGGAAAGAGCATGGATCCAACGTTCACACATGGCGCCCAGACACTGACTAACGGAGGGGGTACTCCGATAACTGTGAAGCTGTGGGTTTGAATTTTCGCCCCAGAAGCCGCCTCCCAGGACCATCCATTGATCTGTGAGCTGATTGGATGATATTTGATAGCATTGGGAGGGGAATCTGGGAAGATGTAAGCGCTGCGCTTCAGGAATACCTTCGATAATCTCCGGAATCAATGTCCGGTCCGGAATCCCGAGTCGCCCAACTGCATCCGGAGTCCTGATACAGCAGAACCAGGTGCCCATACAGTATTCAAGTAAAAAGAACTCCAGATGCCGCCCAAGGTCAGGTGGAATCCGGACACCAAGAGCATTTGGAAGGGACTGGCATCCGGGGAAATCCTGATTTGTACCCAGTATCCAGTTGAAGCTCCAAGTGTACTCAAGTCAAGTGATTACCGACCGACCAAGACGACCGACCAGGATGTGCTCGGTACCAGCCGGATTCTTCGCTTCGGCGACAGAGACACGCGCTCCCTGCCCCTTTCTATAGTGAAATCAAGATGTTTTTAGCAGAGACTTTAGCAAAATACTTATACATAAATAACAGAGAGTTCAATTTGCCACCAAGGACGCAAGTGAGTGTGCGGGAGGTTCCCACACGCCACCACTGCCAAGAACCGCCGGCCAGCCTCAAGAAGAGGGATCGGGGTCACCTCCGCCAGCGTTAGGCCGCGACGACAGCGTACACCGCCGCGGGACTCTCCACAAAGGTCAAGACCAAGTTAGGTAAGGGATCCGGAAGGCGCATCCGGAAGTGTTCCTATTTCATATTCCAGTTGGTATTCCGGACTCCGGATACCCATTTCATATTATAACTGCGCTTTTTAGGAGGTCGTTAGTAGTTAGCCCCTTGGAACTGTATTGAATTAACTACTGTGTGATAGGATTGCATATTGAGGGTTATCCGGATTACTTTCTAGTGATTCGGATTCCATTTGAATATTGTCTTCCGGAAACCAAGTGGTTATCCGGAAGTGGTGCGCTTGTGAGAGTCCCGGAACCGAGCCAGCGTTCCGGAATCAGACTCCGTCGACTGGCATCTGAGTGCCCACCGCTCAAGGGCCACAAAGAATAAGAGCGGCTGTATATTTGCATATTAACTCTCTGTATTGTATGGTTAACCGCTAGGGGAAGAATTTGCTAATAGTCTTTCACCGATTCCAGACGACTGCATCTGGAAAGTACCTATGCAGCGAAGAAGACTTCGCGCAAGAGCAAAGTGCCAGAGTGGCAGGCACTTTGTCAGTCGTGGAACGCCTTTGTTGTAAACTTCAACAAATACCCGAAGGCGTATCGCGAGCGTGTTATCGCAAACCGAACACTACTACACTTACTCCACTCGTGGTAAGTGTGAACGCCTCCATGAACAATGCATGGAAGCGAAGATCCCATGTGCCGTTCCCTTTGGTACATTATGCCCGAACTGCCAACCCTTGGCAGTCGTCTCTCCGAAAGCGACCTCCTGGGGTACACGGTTGTCCGTGTACCCGATCATATCAAGGAGCTCCGTGGTCGTCTTGAGCCACGCGAAGCTCCGAGTGCTGTGGCTAACCTCAGCACTCCTCGTGAAGGGTTTAACCCTGCAAGTTATGGTGGGCTTCGTACGCCATCACCATTTCCGGAACGTCCTCCATCAGGACGTTCCGCAGCTCCCACGTATCTCGATGGGGAAGAAATCCTCTCCAACGAATACGAAAACGAACCTCTTGAGAGTTCGTTCTCTTATGAGCCACGATCCACTCTACAATCCAGCGGATCACTCCACGCGCGTCGCTCAACGGCGGTGGAGGGGGCGAAAACACTCCCTCCGTATGGTCAACGCAATGACCATGACGATCGTGCCCTGCACGATAGTTTTGCTGCGCTGGAGCAGTCACAGAGCGCTGGGATAGCGGCTCTGAAGCAGGAGGTTCGTGCCCTCCGTGCTGAAGTTGGCCAGGCAGCTCAGACTGCCTCGAAACTCTCGTCCGGTCTCGGGACGGGGGTGAACTAGCTTGTCGACCGTGTCGACGGTCTCGAGAAGGCCTTTCAGGCCTCTCGCACTCCTCAGTCGGACTACCAACCCTAGGTAGCTCGTGCTGCACGTACGGCTTCAACCACCCGACGTAGAAGGTCGGGTGGAGCCTCATGCTGGACGGTATGCCCAGCCGGTACGCGTTGCCGTGCCGTTCAAAGTACTTTGAACGGCCCAATGAAAATCTTGGAGCTAGCAAGCTTGCTCCAAAGTCAGACACTGCATGTTTAGGTAGGTTTTGTGTAGCTAACGAAACTAATGAACCCGTTTCGAATTCATTTATGCTGCCTCTACCAACATTATCAGCGTTCAGCTTCTGTCGATAGACAGAAGCTGCGATAGCATCCTGTACAAACCATATTACGGTTTGTCTTCGCTGGACAAAGTCTAGCGCACCCGAGCTGAATCCTTTCAGCTTGTCGCCCTTGTCAGCAGCAGGCCCTGCCTGCTCGCTATCATCTCTCATGTCTGTGCCCGGCACAGACATCGTACGCGTCACCGCAGCTGATAGTGTGCTGCTATCAGTTGCATTCTGCGGTTGTTCGGACGCAACCGTTGATCCTCCCCTACTTAAGGTGGAAGCTACCCCACCGAGCATGCTCGGCAATCGTGGACGCCTCATGGCATTCACGTAGGTGCCCAGTCGAGGCATGCGCCGAGTTGTTGATGGTAAACTCTGCCATCGGCAAGCACTCGCTCCAGTGCGGGAACGAGTGAGCGTAGCTCTTCAG
Organism: Phytophthora colocasiae; assembly: GCA_018806915.1. Lineage (NCBI taxonomy): Eukaryota > Oomycota > Peronosporomycetes > Peronosporales > Peronosporaceae > Phytophthora > Phytophthora colocasiae. The sequence goes on along the minus strand of JAGKQI010000054.1, from coordinate 633,951 downwards.
CGTATCACCCAGTACGCGGTTGACACGTTCGGTCTGTGCGCCCGTCTGCGGATGATCCGCAGTCGACATTGACAACTGTGAACCAAGAAGTGTAAACACTTCTTGCCAGAACCGCGCTGTGAAGCGTGGATCACGGTCCGACATAATGTCGAGCGGCATGCCATGGTGTTTGAACACCATGTCAACAAACAGTCGCGCAGTCTGCGTGGCTATAACAGTAGCAGGGACGGCAGCAAATGGACCATCTTGCTGAATCGGCCCACAAAGACAACGATTCCCGTCCTCCGCTTGCTGTCAGGCGGAAGACCGAAGACAAAGTCCATGGACATGGACTGCCACCACTCCGACGGAGTCGGAAGTGACTGGAGGAGAGCCTACGCGAACCGCGCAGGCTTCACACGTTGATAAACCTCGCAAGCACGTACGTACTTGTGCACCCACTTGTACTGGTGGTGCCAGTAGAAGTCACGCATGAGAAGAGTGTATGTCTTCTCACGAATTGGATGCCCTGCCGTAGGGGCATCGTGATACCGAAACATGATCAACCGGAGGTCATGATCATTCGGAACGACAATGCGATCCGCATTGTCGTCTACTGCACTGTACAACAGCACGCCCTCGTGTACACAATAGCGGTGTACACGAGCTCGAAGATGAGGGGTTAGCTTCCGAGAACGATTAAGGCAAAGAAGGCTCGTACGGAGAGCGTGTTCAGGTTTTCAGATGGGACTAAAGTTGGAGTTTGCGAGTCATCTCCACGCACCGAAGGAGTTGTAGGTGAAACCCCTCAGTAGTATCGCTACGGTGGTCACAAGCGTTCGCATTGCTTAAATTTCCAAGGCGTAACTGTGCCGGATGTCCTATGCTTTATTTGTGGGGGTCCATGGAAGGCTGTCGATATGACAGTGCAATGTTGAGGGAGAGTCGACTTCTTGAACACTCCCTCAACATTGCACTTCAACAGCCACCACAAGCTCATCGAGGAGCTGTTGCAACCGTGTACTCTTCTGAAACCCCAGAGGCACGAGCAGACTCCCTATCGCTTGAACGATGGTTTTCCAGCAGGACTTTGAATCTGGCCTGCGCAGACTTCCCTGTAAGCTCTTTCTTGGTAAATTCTTGCACCTATTTGACATTTATAGTAACCATCCACACCACGTCTACCCGCAAAAGGATGGTCAGTCTGCACTTGACGGAGCAACAATAGATCGTTGTGCTTGCTAAACTTCTTTCGTTTTGCTTTGAACATGAGCTTGGCTGTCTCCTTGGAATTGGTCTCGTTGCTTGGGATAACAGGCAGTGGAACCGAAGCCACTTCAGCGATCTCCGTACTAGCCGAAGTAGCATTTCTTTGTCTTGAAGTCTTAGTCGGCTTCAGAAGAGTAGTAGGCGTACTAACAGGGGGGAGGGGGGTAGAGAACGAATGTGAAGCTCGTTTCAGCAGCAATTCTGCACCGGTATGCGTTTAGGAGCCTTGCAATGCGGTAACACCTAAGCAATTTCAGTCATAATAGAAGGGGTTTTTATCGTAGGTCCTGCTATATTATGGGAATAGAGAACTTTCGGGGCTGCGTTTGAGGTAGGCCGCATTTTCCTATCTCAACAGAAACCTAAAACGCTATTTTCGGAGTTCAGCAGCATATTTCAGCTTCATTTCCAGTTAGCATGGTAAGCACCAGCGTCTCCAGGAATCCGTGATGCCCAGTCAGTCTGAAGAGCAGCAGGGCCTCTCGACTGGAGGTGAACAAGTTGGCAATGCAGCTAACACAGAGCTTGACGCCCAGGAGAGGGAGTCCCTTCTAGCACGACCGCCAATACGCCAGAAACTCGCTGCTGCAGACGACATAGTGCTTCTTAAGGTCGTGAACACCTTCCGTCCGTGGGCATCTGCCGTCGGGACGTCGAAGGGCATCATGAAGGTCTTTGACGACATCGTGATACACTGTCGGCTAGATAAGTCGTTTGGCTTAAAGAAACCTGGAACACCTATGGGTACCCGCTTCGCCAATCTTGTAACGGGGTTACACGAACAAGTAGCTACACCACTTGTAACTCTAACAGTTGCGATAACTGTTAGAGGTTGGAAAGGGACCTCAAACCTTGCTGTGCTGTACACACCAATGGCTACATGGGCGAACCACATTATTGGGTGGTTCGTGTGCATTTGTGCATATTATTGGTAGAAAGCAACGGATTTCTACCGATCACTGAGCAGAGTTTCTGCCAACCACACGTTGGTAGATCCTTTAGAAATAGATAACAAACAGTTTTAGGAGGTCCATAATTGGCTTATGCCAAATTCAATAACAGTTCTCATTTTACGGTATTTTGCAGTTTAAATTAGTTATATTTGATTTAATTATACTTATTTAAATAAGTATACTCAAACTAAGTCTATTCTAATTGCACGCTTCCTCATACACGTAAGCGCACGTGTACACCTAGTGGGTCTAAGTAGACCCATTACAAATCTCATCAACCAGTACAAAGCGGACCAGTTTTTAATCGATGCGCAAGTCGGGGTCAGTAGAGGAGTATGTTATCTCCAGCACTAGTTCTAACTCCATCTCGAGGAAGTCTCAGCAGAGACGCAAGCAGATGCAGTTGAGCCATCGTAAACCGAAATCTAATGCGTGCTACTGCATCGGACAGCATTTCGTCAAAACGACGAGAATGGTCAACAACAGCGGCTGCATCACGCAACCGAAAGCAGTGCAGCTTCTTGAGCACCCTCATCATCCGCTTCTTTCTGCCGCGGGAAAGACGCCACACTTGCTCCAACACGTCCACCGCTTGATCGGCAGTCAGCTGAGTCCCAACAAACATCGCGCACGTCTTGAAATGGCTGTCACCACCACCCATCTCAACTCAAATACAGCAGGGGTAGACTTGAGGTAACTGGTTCGCTAGCTCAAACATACTCATGTTTGAGTTGACATACAACCCCTAAACGACGTTTACCTCGAGCTGAAGCTGGAACACGCACGTATACACACTGTAGCCATATACGCCAATGTAGCCATATACACAATGTAGCCATTTCCTTATCTGCACGATTCTATAACTGAAACAATACATTCGCTAGACCCAATCATGTGCCACTTATGGAGGTGTGACTGTACTCCGTTACAATGCCACCAACGAGGATCATGACCTGTACCACGATCGGAAATGAGATTTCTTACTACTGTGGCCTCATAGAGAACCACCGTGCACATTATTACCTGCAAATCCATATATATTATAATGTTTTAGAAACGCGACGTGACGGTGCGAACCTGCGACGTGGCGCGACTAACCCATACAAAAGTCCAGAAATTCAAATTCAAAAAGAAGTGGGAAGACCACACTCGATCGGCGATGTAGGTGTCTCTCACCAATGTGCGACCAGCGCAAGAAAAGCCCGAGCTTATCATGCATGGAGGCAGCATGGAGCAAGGCAGCCTTCAATCTTCCATGATTTTGGTTTTTTTGTGCGGTACAGAAGCCGGTACTTTGATTTTATTAGTTATAAATACCAAACAGCTAAATGACTACCAGCAACCAGCAATTCGTTGCTGACCTCGGCCCATTTGCACTCCTTCGCGGTCAAAAAGAATGCCAAGGACTCCATTCGCACGGGACATCCCCCCGCACAAAGCGTGTCACAGTCATCCTCTACCTCGCGAATCTCTGCGTGAACTCCCGGCTTCCCCCGCTGGCGTCAGCGTGTTGACACAGCAAATCCTAAACCAACAATAAAATTTAGTGTAAAAAATAGGTTATTGTTCTGGCGTGTCTGGATTGGGCAAAAGTAATCAGGTTTAGGTAAAACGGACGAAAACGAATAGTAAAACCTCGTTTTAGTCAGCACAATTTTACGCTCCCTGGATTGTTTTCATAGGATGAGCTAGTGCCAGTGTGATTCGCAAAGCGTCGACGAAGATGCAGCAATTTTTTTGTTTAATATCGCGAACTCCTAGCCGAGTTACGAAAAAAAAAAGGCCACGCTGGCAACTAAATGTGGCAAGAAGATCACCATGCGCTGGAAGTAAGTCGGGCAGCTCAGCGTCTTGGTATCATGGCTCGCACAGATACCGCGCTTCGATTAGAGATGCGAGACGTGGCTCGAGATCGAGTTGCTGACATTCAGCGGGAGGCACCGAATTCCATCTTTCGAGTTACTCCTCCTGACAGGGAGGAAATCGTCTGGTTGCAGAAGAATGCAGTTGGTGGTGATGCAAGCTGGGAAAGCCTGACAACATCTATCATTGTAGGAGGATTTGCCCGAGTTGGTTTTCTTGGTGACGTTTCTCCTTTCGCATTGATTGTTTTTGTCGGCAGGTACTCGTAAAACACCGCTGTCTGGTCCGCATTTAGCACTATAGTGATGTTGTGCTTGAGAATCAGCTTCTTAACCTCTTCCTTGAACGCTTCCGCCACCAAGTGTGCATCCTCAGGCGTTGTTTGACCCTGGCGGGATTTGGCGCGAATGGAGACCTGTTGCGCCGCATAAAACGCCTCCGCCACGAATGAGATGCGCTAAAGAGTGCTGGCGGAATGCCTTGGTCAGCCGCAACCTCACGAGCCTTGAAATGCAGCATCTGCGCCGATACTGGACAACCCTCTCGTCTTAACGAGCTGATCCACATTGCGATGTACTCTTCTGCACCGCCCGGGAGGATGGTACCATCGCCAAGCTTGCGAGATCTTTCGTAGTGACCCTTCCCTTGTGAACACATCGTTTCAATGAGCCCGCGAGATGACTTCCAGTCCGATATAAGGTGCATTCGTCTTCTCTCTCGGATGGGTAAAATTTCTCTATAGCTTTGCCAGTGTCATGAACAAGGTCCAGAAAAAGCAGTACAGAGGTGGACGGAATCTAATGGCCGGACAGTCCGTGCAAAATAACGACCACTTGCCATCTCTTTGTTCGATTTTTGACCAATCCAAATTATGAGATAGAGAAAAATCCACCGATAGGATGATGCCGTATTTTTGCTAATTCTTAGCCTACCACTTGCTAATTCCCCCCTCTCCTAACACGACAGAGCCCTTCCATGCAGGACGCTTCTGAGGACGTCGAAGCTGTCGTGGCTGCCTCCACCTCGCATGATGGCGAAGCAAGCACTAAGCGCAGGAAGCACTACTCGCTTAAGCTAAAACGACAGGTTTTGACAGCACTCGATACTGAACAGCTAAGTCTAAGAGCGGCCTAAATTTGGTGTTCCTCGGCGTACAGCTAGCGATTGGGTAAAGGAAAAAGAGAATATCTTCTCCTTCAAGGGCTCCGAGAAGATGCTGGCCGCACGACAGGCACACATGAGCTGATTCCTTTCTCAACCGATCTCGTCACATACATGAAGGACATCAGACGTACAGACCAGCCGCTAACGACCACCAAAATGGTCCACTATTTCAAAACAGAGCACCCCCACTGGATCGCTGCCTACACTGCTACCAAGACACGTGAGGATGCAGCATACGAGTCTTTCTTCGACTCATGCGGCGGTTTGCATACCGCCATGGGTTCTCCCGCACCTTAAGGTTTGAGCATGATACCGTAAAATGCGGATGGAGTGAGACAGATTTTATTGGTCTGCAAACAGCAAAACATAAAAAAAACCTTATGAGGTTATATTGCTGGTGCGGGCTATTGCCAGCCACGACTTCCATCCTGGCAGAGCGCAATTTTCCGCAATGCGGAAACCAAAAAACAGCGACAGAAAGAAGTTCCATGTAAGTTATTTGGAACGCTATGCTTTTACTTATGTATCTAACTGAAACGTGGTGACTGTAGGGAGCTTGCGCGGCTGAAGCCCAATCAGCTGTTGCCGTTGCTAAAGGCTTCAAAGTACATAGGTCAACTGTGTATCGCTGGAAAGCTCAGAAAAAAACGTTAGCAACCGCAAAGGCTAAAGCACCTAACAAATGCTACACCACTGTACAAACCCAGCAGAAGAAGTATGTTAGATTTCTAGAGCTGGAATCGCGGTAAGTTGTGAACGTTATTAACGCATTGAAATTAAAACTTAATCTATTTTCTATTGTAGATTAATCGACTGGATCAATTCAATGCGACGCGAAAAAAGTCGCTGCGTCACTGTAAAATGCATCATGCTCATAATTGCTAAGTTTGACCCAGCGTTTGCTCTATCCCGCCGCTTTGGAGCACTAAGAGCGTGGGTGACTCGCTTTTTAAAGCGCAACCGTCTCACTGTCCGACGTATTACGCACCGTGGCACAAAACGACGGGAAGACCTGCAAGTACGTATTTAAAAATTTTATTTATTTTATTTTAACTAATATTGTATTAGGAAGTTGCAGATGCATTTGCAAGTGCTGTAAACACAACTGTGGAATTGGAAGGTGTCCTCTCAAAACTGTCTTCATACACGGAGAAGTACTCCAGCCTGTTCAATATGGACCAGACCGGCGTGTGTATCGATAGTCCTGGCCGTTTAACAGTGGATTATGTAGGTGCAAAAAATATTGACGTTGTCGAGGGAACAGCGATCAATGGCTCTCGCTGCACGGTGTTTTTGTGTGCGTCTGCAACGGGAGAAAAGCTCCCGCCGTTTATCGTGTTTACCGGCGTTCCTGGAGGGCCCGTCTCAAAGGAGGTTGAAGCAGCAACATTCGGCGATCCATCTTGTGCTCACACAGTCCAGCGGAAGACATGGACCGATCACGACACAATGCAAAAATGGATTAACGAGGTAATAAGTTTTGGTTGTCGATCTAATTTTTATTATTACTAATTTTTAATTTGTGAATAAGGTGTGGGTTCCACATCTAGATGGCTGCAGATTGCTGCTTCTAGATAGTCTTAAGGTCCACAAAATGGCTAGCGTGAGGAATGAGCTGCAAGATCATTGCCACACACAAGTCGAGTACTTTCCTCCGGGAATTACGGGCCTATGGATGTCAGTGTGATGCACTCATTCAAGGCGGCTATCGAGTACGTATAGTATACTTTCTCTGCAAAATGCTAGGTTTTCTGATGTACGTCTGCGTGTAGGATGCTGTATATTGAGTATCATGTCGATCATCCGTTTCCAAAGACAGCAAGCGACCACCGTGCAATGCTGTCGCTGATGGTAGCGAAGGCTTGGGCTGAAATTACGCCTGCTACCATCATTAGCGGATTTAGAAAAGCTCATCTGATACCTATTGGCCCCCGTAACGAACAGGATGTCTTCAGCACTTTTCAACTGGAAGCTGTTGAGAATACTATCGTTAGCGCGTAATAGGTTTTTCAAAATGCACAAGTTTTTTCTTAATTCTATCAGGATTTTTTTAATTTTAGGAGGTGTCACCCCTACAAATCGCTTGATGTCGCACTCAATGCACTTGTCCCACTCCATCCGCGGTATAACAACTTGTTAAATCATTTTTAAACCTGTTTATACCGTTTTAATAGTTCTAACAATGTCTATACGATGTTGAAACAGGAGAGTCAAAATGATCTCATCGAGGTGCAGAAAGCTTTTAGCTGCAAGTATGACGAGCTGTACGGGCAGTATGATCCATCCGCTGTGTTTAACATCGATGAAACTGGGGTTTACTATGACACTCCTCCTTCACGCATTCTGTGTGAGTGAGGTAAATCCGCTGCTATTACGACATCTGAAAAGCACTCCGCACGTCTCACTGTGGTGTGTTCTGTGCTAGTAGTGTTCGCACTAACGCTAACTATAGAGTTGGCGACCCTGTATATAAACAGCTAGTTAGTGAGTAGTAAATTTTACTAACATGTTGGTGGAGTTAGACGCTCATCCGCTTACTGATCCTGAGCCCACAGTTCTGTTGAATGTTGAATGTTGAAGCTTTCTGTCGCGACTAGATTCAGGTTTTGCGCTACCGGTATCAAAGACCGAGCCCTTTCCAGCTGCTTCAGATATCGTTGGCGGTCAGATGACAATGATCGGTTGGCTATCGAAGCGCCAACCGCCCTCGTTGAACGAGTCGTTCGTCTCTCAGTCTACTTTTTTAAACAACGAGGTCACCTTCGTAAAGACCGCGACCAGGTGCTTTGAGATGGTCTCTCCATCGACAACCTCCAAGAAGGCCCGGTCTTACTTAGACGCATTTAACGTCGCTACGCCGCCTGCCAAGCCGACAAAATTCGACATAGCGATATATCTTACTCGTATTGGGTCTACGAATAAAGGGAAATGCAAGTCGTGTGGCTACCCCGTTCCTTGGGCTCGAGACCGCGTACACAAACTTGCGAGCAATGCTACTATAGTACTGTAGTTATATAGGAAGTCCACAACAAACAGGGTAACACGTTTGCTAACAGCACTAACAGTAAGTTAGTGTGTAGTAATTCTAGCAAACATGTTGGCGGAGTACACTATGTGCGAGGGGATGCGTTAGTAGTTATATTATTAATTAACCATTACTAACTTTGTGTTGTTGGTACAGGACAAAAATTTCCACTGTTCTTCATTTTGCGGGGTACGCCGGGTGGTTGTATCGAGACGAGGGAGTTGCCTACATATCCAAAAGGTAATATTGCTATCTGGATATGTTTAAACAATATTTAACTTGTTTTAACTTGTTTAAACAAAAGGCCATTTCTACACTGTTCAGCGAAAAGGGTGGATGGACAGTAGAGTATGGCCCAAGGTCCTCCGAGAGGTGATGTCTCCTTTCGTTGAAGGTCCATCAGTGTTGCTGGTGGATAACCTCGACTGCCACGTCTCGCAGGAGTCGGTGGACATCGTGGCTGGTGAGCTGTTTTCAACACTTCAACCTCTACCTAAAAATTCGACCTCTGTCTGTCAACCACTTGACGTGGGCGTGATCGGCCCACTTAAAGCTAAGCTGCGAACCGCTAGGCTGCTGGAAGACACCGTCTGTAAGACGGAAAAGGAAAAGCGGCTGGCAACGATTCGGCGAGTCATTCTCGCGTGGGAAAGCATCAGCGATGATACTGTGCGAAAGTCGTTTAATGCGTCTTTGAGCGTTAAATTTTAGGTTAAAACAACGTGAAGTTTTTAGCCTAAAACCGTCATTTCCAAAACTTAACCGGCAATTCTATGTAGCATCCAATTGTCCAATCACAGGATAGCGTTCTGTTGCATTGTGATCTCGACTGGCCGTTAGATTCCATCCGCCTCTGTACTTACAGTTTGTGCTTATACTGTATGAAAATGACGTACGGCTGTAGGTTTTTGGCTTCCTACCCGTGCCAGTGATGCATTGGCGCCCATAGCAGATCTGGATCACGAAGCAGAATCAAAAATGAGTGTCAGCTACGTTTTAGCGGCGCCGGTATAGCATTTTAGTGCGGGCAGTAACCCTCAACAGATGATCTCCATTCGGGTTCCTATTGGATGACTTAGTCTGTCGGCAATGAGAAAACGTCGGCAATGACAGGGGCGATGCGGTACGTTCTCTTATTTCGTTTAAGGTACAGCTTTCGAGATATCTACGATCGAAGCCTCCAAAAACCACAATTGGTATAAATTGGCCGGACAGAGAAGTATCTCGAGCTGGCGAGGGACTAGATGTCCGACCCGATGACGCAGCTTGTGGACGGTTCTCTGATCTCGAAGACGGAAGCTCGCATGCGTCTTCTTGAGCGAGCAGCTCATGCATCGATGTGGTGCATCACCAGGTGCATGGTGCAGAAGATAGAGCTTCACGCGTCAAAATTCGTCAATGCCACGATCCGCTTGGGGGATATGATGTACAGCGAGTAGGTTTCCTACGTGGTACCTGAAAGAGCTAACCTACTTTGATTAGATTATCCAACTTTGTTTGCAAGGTACTTTTGTTGTATTTGGATTCTTTTGGGTACGTAAAAAATGATAATGCAAAGTTTGGCTGGGGAATACCGGTAACCCAACAATGGGCGGGAAAAGGTGTAGTCGCCCTTTTATGGATGTAGTTCTGCCAAAATTAAAAGGAAATGCCTACTGTCACAAATTATTTGTGGCCTGATTTGGAATACCGCCAACACCGGTATTTCAGTTTTTAAATTCTGATTTTTTCAAATTTCGATCGGCCAGCAACCACTGGCTTTCATTTGTTCGATCCCCCCGATAGCACCGTTAAATGGCGCACTTCTCGGTTCCCTGCTACAAGTCCACGATGGCCACGACAAAGCCCAAGAAGCGGAAATATAGTAGTGAGAACGATGGCAGAGATCACCAGGAGCCTGTCCAGTCGTTCGATACTTTCGATGGGGTGTTTTCGTCGTGGGAAGCGTTTCAGTCTGCGTTTGACAAGTACGTTTTGGCCTTCTATGATTCTAGCTGCTTTCAATAGTACGAGGCTTAACACAATATTTGTTGGCTGCAGATACAAAGAGGACACTCACCAGCTCTACAAGATCCGGTCGACGATATCCGTCAAAGACCGTAATAGGTCGCGAGCTGCACAGGCAGCAAAGGAGGGTACAACAGCGGAACTTTGGGGCGAGGATCTTGGCTGCACACATGGCGGGGAGTTTAAGCGACGTAGTTTGTGATCCAGTCACCAATTCTTATAGTATTTGTGATCCAGTTACTAGTGTTGCCGATGTTGATGAAACTACAGTCCTGCACCTCCAATTCGGCAGAGTGGGACATATCAAGATGCAAGGCTTATTACATGTGTTCAGGCACCCGACTCAACACAAAATGTACTGATTTGGTTAATTAGCTAAGGATGAAGCGAACATCCATTTTCGACACGATACCAGTGCGGTACCAGCAGTTCCGAATGGCCTCGGCACTAACTTTTTGCCATCCGTTGGCGCAGTATTTCATGGCAGAGTACAAGTCTATAGGTTTGTAGTCTTCTCCAGCAAGAAACTGCTGCAATTGTGCATCAACTTTGGTCGCCTGGAAGTAGTCCTTCAAGCACTTAATGATACCTTCATCCATTGGCTGCAGTTCGGCCGTAGTGTTTGGTGGCAGTTTCTCCACGGTGATGTTAGTGAGCTCGATCCCCTCCTCATTATGAGATGATACGTTGTCGACAAGTAGCAGAACGTGTCTCTTAAGTTCTTTCATCAAGCCATCGAGCTCCTTGAGCCACTCCACGTACGTTGAGGTGTTCATCCACGCTTTTTTTGTGTTTGTGTACGTCACACCGAGCTCAGCACGGACGTCACGTCCCTTTAAAGGACGTGGGACTTAGCCGTTCCGATAAAGTGCAGCGGAGCCGTTCCGAGCCGTCCGCGTTGGTGGAGACACAGACAGTCATGCGCGCTTTGCTCTGCTTTTTGCCTTTTTCGTTCTGTTAAGGTGCCCTTCGGCTCCCGTCGATAGAAAAACGACGTCTCGTCCATGTTGAAGACGTCGCGTGGATGGTAGCGTGCAGTAAGTTCCAGAAGGCGCTTTCTCCCTTCCGCCACGACCTCCGGGTCCACCCCCTCCCCGTGACGCAGCGAAAACCAGAGATTGTTGCGCTTCTGAAAGCGGTACAGCCAGCCACGTGATGGGCATACCGTGTCTTCAAGCCGCGACATAATGGTGTCGACGCGCGGGGCCAGTGCAACGACAGTAGCTCCCGTGATTGTGGCATTTTCGTGCCAAGCCTTGTACGCGTTGATCTGCTCCATGAGCCGGTCGTCAGTAGATCGGATGCTGGACGAGCAGTGGCGTTTGCGCTCACGGTGGTTGGGGGATATGCCGGCAAACTCGTGCCTTCGCTTCAGGATGCCTTGGACGGTAGTTCGCGAAATTAGATTTGGCTTCTTGAACTCTTTTGTTGCCCAGCGTGCAAGGCGAGACTGCGACCAGGCCGTCTCGGTCTTGGCCTTCTTGCACAGGACTTCTTTTTCAAAGAGTGTGAGCGAGTTGTATGTTGTTGGTCGGTTTGTCATTTTGCTGTGTGGTGCGAATCAAAAGTGATGCCTGCACTGCAAGTACTTGCAGCGACAGAATTCCCGCTCGAATGGTGAACGTCGACTATCACAATAAAACCTCATAAATCAGTTCATTGCGTCCTACCCGCCCATCACCGTCCATCACCCTTGGTCTGGACCGCCATTAGGTCGTACAGGTTATGATGTGACATCGGTGCCGAAATGGAGGTGCAGGTCTGTACGTCATTCCGTATGTAGATCCTGGTTATAAGTTTACGCCGAAGACATCGACCGCTTGAAACAAAATGATGGTTACAATTGCGGCGTGTTGATTGTAAAGTGTTTTGAAGTATTTCTGAACGTGGCAATTCACACAGATGCAACGGAAGACCTACAAACATTGACGCAACAGCGAATCACCGCAAAAGACGTAGACGAATGCAGATACAACAAGTTCGCCACAGTTTTCTTAGATACTTGCAATAATTAAGGAGCTAAAGTCAATTCATACGTTCATATGAATCAATTCACGTAGATTAACAAGTCCTCGACATGTACAATAGATCAAAGTGTAGCCAACCGAGATTGTAGAGATTTTTTCACAAGTACTTCAATGTACTCCTGAGATACCGGTATATTTTCTTGCTTTAGTATTCGGAATTAAAAGAATTTGTGCCCCTTTCTTACCCGATAATTTGTGACAGTAGGGTGAGCCAAATTAAAAGCTCATAAAGATTGGCACAATAAAAATTTTAGGTTAAATTTCTTAAAATTTAAACATATATAATTTAAATGTTCCTGCGGTTGGGTTGTTGCTCCTGTAGCTCAGTTGGTTAGAGCGGTGGTCTTATGAGCCACAGGTCGTGGGTTCGAACCCCTCCTGGAGCAAAGTTTATGAGCGCCAACATTGCCATTTTTCAAGGAGGAAAGCCACTGCAGGTGAGATGGCCCACCAGTGACGTTGTTTTGATGCGAATTCTTCTTGTCAGTAGCCTTTTATCTTCGGATTTTACGCCTCCATAGATGCAGGGCGATTTATATACCCAATTCCCCCCCCCCAAAAAAAAGCAAATAACTCGTGTCGCCAAGATACGTGTACTACCGTGAATAGGCAAATTAAGACGGTTTAACTTTCAAAAATATTTCAGTTAGAAGAAGGATCTTACAAGAGGCAGGAGGTAAGGGCTTTTTTTCTAAGTTATATTTAGTAGATGCCAGTGATAATCACTAATGAGTAAGTAAGTAAGTAAGTAAGTAAGTAAGTAAGTAAGTAAGTAAGTAAGTAAGTAAGTAAGTAAGTAAGTAAGTAAGTAAGTAAGTAAGTAAGTAAGTAAGTAAGTAAGTAAGTAAGTGGGAAAAGAGTGCTCTTTTTATTTGAGTAAATACAAATATCAAGAACAGCCTAACCTTAACTCGTTGTATATGACGATACGTTTGGAAAACTGAAAACGTGTGAAATCTGTTTGGTCGTTGAGGGATTAACAACTAGAGTTCTACAGTGCACGCCGGAATTATAAATGCACCAGAAAAATGACTTTCTTGAAAACCAACTTCAGCGTTTCCAGCCGAGCTAACCCTTAGATACTACTGAAAAACAATAGAACACGTATGCAAAAAAGCAGAAATGGAAAAGCTGGTGTCGTTCGAGAGCAATCGGCAAAAATGTTTTGGCTCGGGTCAAAAGTATAAACGCACTGATCTTTTTTATTACGGGCGGTAATAAACAAAATAAAAAGCGGTCTTATCGGATACATCCACTTGTTTTTTGGGGAGGTGACAACCATGCCTCGCGGCAAGCAGTTAAGTCGGGAAGAATGCTTGAAGATAAGCAAGCTGCTAAGAGAGGGAAAAAGCAACAGAGTGGTGCCAAATGAAATTGTACGCAGTGAGACGGCTATAAGGAACTACAATGAAGTGCGGCAAAGTTTCACTAGTGACCAAGAGAACCGCAAGAAGGCCAAAATTGAATGACCGAGAGTCGAGGCATGTTGTTCGGCTGGCTGTAGCGCGAAATCTATCAGCTTCCCAGATATCTAGTCAGTTGCCATGCCGTCCTAGTAACCCTTACCGTGCTCCGTGTGCTACGTAAGCACCGCTACATCACGTATGCTAAAAGCAAATTCACTCCGACCATCAAGCCTCACCACAGCAAAGCTCGAGTGGCTTTTGCGGAATGTTACCGTGGCAAACGCGTATTCTGGCGGCGCGTGGTGCTCACAGACGAAAAGAAGTTCAATTGGGATGGCCCTGATGGGTTCCGTTACTACTGACATGACATGCAAGCCGAGCCGAAATACATGTTGAAGCGGGTGAACGGTAGGGGAAGCGTCATGATTTGGGCAGGGGTGAACTGGTACGGCAACACCGAGATCGTCTTTTTGAAGGGCAAGCAAGGTGCTAGCAACTACGCTGAAACTCTTCGCAGCAGCTTGCTACCTTACATGAGAGAACTTAACCCCTTGAGAACGAGGTAGTACCGTACCCCTTTGCAGCCTAAACCCTAGGTGGTCTAACGTGTATGTGCGGGTAAGGGTTCTAATACAAAGCTCTCTATATATCAGTATCGTGTATAATGGATAGACGGCAGAGAAACCTAACCATTGAGAGACCGCACTCGCGTTATCGTGTATGCTCCAATTTGCGACGCTTTCTTATACACGTTTGCATGTGTAGCGTGTATGTCGTGCAACAAAATAGGCGCGAGACTGTGATAGAGACGTAGCTTCGACGTACAGAAACGTGAAAGGATAGTGCATAATAGTACCAATGAGAACATAATATGTTATTATTATTATGTAGCTGAGTGGTATTTTGCTTTACAAAAACTCAGTACAAATGAACAGACGTCGCTAGGTGCTCAACAATTTACTATCGTCCCACTAGAGAGACGGGCCTGCTTTTGCGGGCGGGAGTCCCTCGTGGACTCATCACTTGCTTCCGCACCACTTTGCCCTCCCTCTCTTTCGTTGCGAAACGCCGGTGCTCGCGCTCGAATTGACCGCTTTTCTACGGTGCTGCGGCCGTGGTACCAGAGTTCCATTACTCCAGCACTCGTGCCAGATGTCGAAGCAGGATCGCAGTGCACCCTTCACAGTGTGGCGCTTCTTCTCGCACAGGAAGACTCGCCACGCCATTGGTTTCTTCGATGAGGTTCGTAGCTTGCATGTACTGCAGTAGGTTGATGAATCACCTCCTCGGGCGTTGCTAGTATCGTTGAGTAGTGAACACACTTTACATACTCTTGTTCTTGGGGATTTTCGGTGGCTTCTTCTTGTCTCCCTTTTTTTTCTTTGGGATCAGCTCCGTATTCAAACCTTGACGATCCGTCCGTACCGTACCAATAGAGTAGAAGCCCATTATCAGTAGCTTCATCGACAAAGGCACCGACGAATAGAACCGATCCATGACGACGAGCCGCATTTCGCCATTTGGTGGAGCAGTAGGACCGAATACGTGCTGCAGGTTGCGCACTACAGCGGCGGGACGGGACTTGTGATCCGTTGAGCTTGTTTGACCTGCTCTCTCTTTTTTCCCACAGTATTCTTCAAATCTGTACCATACAATATAACACAATATTACACTCCCGGCCAAAATTTTACGGCCACCCCGTATTTTCGCTATAACTTTTTTTCTACTGCGAGTTGAGACTTGCTGTTTAGATATGTGTTTTATGCACTAAAGATACACAAAAGTACGATGAGAAGCTAGCGGATTTCGCTCCGTGAGGGGAGGCTCCCATACAAATATCCGATTTGCCCACCTGGACACAATTTACGGCCACTTCATCCTATACAATTTTCAATATCAATGTAACGAAAAAATAGCTAGCGTTCAGCATCCGCTCTCAGCCACCAGTAGACTGGATGGTTGCAGTCACTTCTCGCGTGGGCTACGTGTGCACTGGCCGTTATTTCGCAATTTGATGCGCAGGGGACCGTCCTTGACTGACGTCGAGCGCGGGCGGATCAAAGGGCTTCACGAAGGCGGCTTTAGCATTCGAGCTATCGCCAAGAAGATAAATCGGTCAAGGGACTGCGTACAGCGCGCGTTGGGGACCAGCTCGCATAGCCGCCGCACTCGAGGGAGAAAACCTACGCTCTCTAAACGGGAAGTTCGTCGCATTGTCCGCAAGGCTGCCACTGGCGACTACAGTTCCATTCGGCTGAAGGAGGAGCTTGCTCATCTCGCACAATTCGTCGCCTTCTGGCGGGCGTTGACTGGCTGGACTACACGAAAATGGACAACACCCTTCCTCTCATTAAGCAGCACAAGCTCGCTCGCCTGGATTGGGCTAAGAGGATGATTGTCCAGCCGGACATATGGCGCGAAATCGTTTTCTCCGACGAGAAAAAGTTTAACCTCGACGGACCTGATGGGCTACGTCACTACTGGCGCGACATACGGCGACCTGCAAGGCAAACCATTCGGCGGTAGAACGGTGGTGGGTCGGTGATGGTCTGGGGAAGCTTCAGTGCAGCCGGAAATCAAAGCTGGCGGTGCTTCAAGGACGTCAGGCATCGGAGCATTACGTGCACACTGTGTCAGAGTACATGCTACCGTTTGCTCACCTACATCACGGTCTAGATTATGTCTATCAGCAGGACAACGCCTCAATCCACCGCTCCAAACTGACAACTGAATTCTTTGCAGAAGCAGGCATCCGAGTTCTCGATTGGCCCGCCCGTTCACCGGACTTGAATCCAATCGAGAACGTCTGGGCTATTATGGCTCAGATCGTGTAGTACAATGGAAAGAGTACGATAATGTAGCACATTTGACCGCAGCTATTCTCGCCGCGTGGGATGCGCTAGACCTCACCTACTTAAGGAAGCTTATTGCGTCGATGCCGGGGCGTTGCATCGAAGTCATCTCCAACCAGGGTGGCAAAACACACTACTAACCGGCTAATAAAGCTATTTTTTCGTTACATTGATATTGAAAATTGTATAGGATGAAGTGGCCGTAAATTGTGTCCAGGTGGGCAAATCGAATATTTGTATGGGAGCCTCCCCTCACGGAGCGAAATCCGCTAGCTTCTCATCGTACTTTTGTGTATCTTTAGTGCATAAAACACATATCTAAACAGCAAGTCTCAACTCGCAGTAGAAAAAAAGGTATAGCGAAAATACGGGTTGGCCGTAAAATTTTGGCCGGGACGTTTGCATGTGTAGCGTGTATGTCGTGCAACAAAATAGGCGCGAGACTGTGATAGAGACGTAGCTTCGACGTACAGAAACGTGAAAGGATAGTGCATAATAGTACCAATGAGAACATAATATGTTATTATTATTATGTAGCTGAGTGGTATTTTGCTTTACAAAAACTCAGTACAAATGAACAGACGTCGCTAGGTGCTCAACAATTTACTATCGTCCCACTAGAGAGACGGGCCTGCTTTTGCGGGCGGGAGTCCCTCGTGGACTCATCACTTGCTTCCGCACCACTTTGCCCTCCCTCTCTTTCGTTGCGAAACGCCGGTGCTCGCGCTCGAATTGACCGCTTTTCTACGGTGCTGCGGCCGTGGTACCAGAGTTCCATTACTCCAGCACTCGTGCCAGATGTCGAAGCAGGATCGCAGTGCACCCTTCACAGTGTGGCGCTTCTTCTCGCACAGGAAGACTCGCCACGCCATTGGTTTCTTCGATGAGGTTCGTAGCTTGCATGTACTGCAGTAGGTTGATGAATCACCTCCTCGGGCGTTGCTAGTATCGTTGAGTAGTGAACACACTTTACATACTCTTGTTCTTGGGGATTTTCGGTGGCTTCTTCTTGTCTCCCTTTTTTTTCTTTGGGATCAGCTCCGTATTCAAACCTTGACGATCCGTCCGTACCGTACCAATAGAGTAGAAGCCCATTATCAGTAGCTGCATCGACAAAGGCACCGACGAATAGAACCGATCCATGACGACGAGCCGCATTTCGCCATTTAGTGGAGCAGTAGGACCGAATACGTGCTGCAGGTTGCGCACTACAGCGGCGGGACGGGACTTGTGATCCGTTGAGCTTGTTTGACCTGCTCTCTCTTTTTTCCCACAGTATTCTTCAAATCTGTACCATACAATATAACACAATATTACACTCCCGGCCAAAATTTTACGGCCAACCCGTATTTTCGCTATACCTTTTTTTCTACTGCGAGTTGAGACTTGCTGTTTAGATATGTGTTTTATGCACTAAAGATACACAAAAGTACGATGAGAAGCTAGCGGATTTCGCTCCGTGAGGGGAGGCTCCCATACAAATATCCGATTTGCCCACCTGGACACAATTTACGGCCACTTCATCCTATACAATTTTCAATATCAATGTAACGAAAAAATAGCTAGCGTTCAGCATCCGCTCTCAGCCACCAGTAGACTGGATGGTTGCAGTCACTTCTCGCGTGGGCTACGTGTGCACTGGCCGTTATTTCGCAATTTGATGCGCAGGGGACCGTCCTTGACTGACGTCGAGCGCGGGCGGATCAAAGGGCTTCACGAAGGCGGCTTTAGCATTCGAGCTATCGCCAAGAAGATAAATCGGTCAAGGGACTGTGTACAGCGCGCGTTGGGGACCAGCTCGCATAGCCGCCGCACTCGAGGGGGAAAACCTACGCTCTCTAAACGGGAAGTTCGTCGCATTGTCCGCAAGGCTGCCACTGGCGACTACAGTTCCATTCGGCTGAAGGAGGAGCTTGCTCATCTCGCACAATTCGTCGCCTTCTGGCGGGCGTTGACTGGCTGGACTACACGAAAATGGACAACACCCTTCCTCTCATTAAGCAGCACAAGCTCGCTCGCCTGGATTGGGCTAAGAGGATGATTGTCCAGCCGGACATATGGCGCGAAATCGTTTTCTCCGACGAGAAAAAGTTTAACCTCGACGGACCTGATGGGCTACGTCACTACTGGCGCGACATACGGCGACCTGCAAGGCAAACCATTCGGCGGTAGAACGGTGGTGGGTCGGTGATGGTCTGGGGAAGCTTCAGTGCAGCCGGAAATCAAAGCTGGCGGTGCTTCAAGGACGTCAGGCATCGGAGCATTACGTGCACACTGTGTCAGAGTACATGCTACCGTTTGCTCACCTACATCACGGTCTAGATTATGTCTATCAGCAGGACAACGCCTCAATCCACCGCTCCAAACTGACAACTGAATTCTTTGCAGAAGCAGGCATCCGAGTTCTCGATTGGCCCGCCCGTTCACCGGACTTGAATCCAATCGAGAACGTCTGGGCTATTATGGCTCAGATCGTGTAGTACAATGGAAAGAGTACGATAATGTAGCACATTTGACCGCAGCTATTCTCGCCGCGTGGGATGCGCTAGACCTCACCTACTTAAGGAAGCTTATTGCGTCGATGCCGGGGCGTTGCATCGAAGTCATCTCCAACCAGGGTGGCAAAACACACTACTAACCGGCTAATAAAGCTATTTTTTCGTTACATTGATATTGAAAATTGTATAGGATGAAGTGGCCGTAAATTGTGTCCAGGTGGGCAAATCGGATATTTGTATGGGAGCCTCCCCTCACGGAGCGAAATCCGCTAGCTTCTCATCGTACTTTTGTGTATCTTTAGTGCATAAAACACATATCTAAACAGCAAGTCTCAACTCGCAGTAGAAAAAAAGTTATAGCGAAAATACGGGTTGGCCGTAAAATTTTGGCCGGGACGTTTGCATGTGTAGCGTGTATGTCGTGCAACAAAATAGGCGCGAGACTGTGATAGAGACGTAGCTTCGACGTACAGAAACGTGAAAGGATAGTGCATAATAGTACCAATGAGAACATAATATGTTATTATTATTATGTAGCTGAGTGGTATTTTGCTTTACAAAAACTCAGTACAAATGAACAGACGTCGCTAGGTGCTCAACAATTTACTATCGTCCCACTAGAGAGACGGGCCTGCTTTTGCGGGCGGGAGTCCCTCGTGGACTCATCACTTGCTTCCGCACCACTTTGCCCTCCCTCTCTTTCGTTGCGAAACGCCGGTTGTTAACATCGTTGTTGCAAGTGATGGGCTCGATGCGGCTTGAGAGGGCATCTGCGTTGTTGGAGGCAAATTGGGGAATGAAGACACTGCTCCGCTGCGATTAAGTTTCGCGCGCGCGCGAAAAATCAAGTGCCCGGGAGGATGCATCAACACACGTCAGGTTTTTGCCAACTTTGAATGCGCTAAGGGAGTGGGACACTTAATTTTGGGTACATTTTGGGACCCCAAAATAAAAGCTGCCAACTTTGAATCCCGTTTTACTTAAGATTGGACGGGCAAAGGTGTAGTAGTGATATCCCACAATTCAAAATTATAAAAACGAAAAATCTGCAGCCCATGTTTTCTACAGAGGGGGGGGGGGGGGGGGGGGAAAAACCAATCTGATCCCATCTTGGCCGGCGTCAAAATGGACACCTGTAGTTACAGAGCTGTGTCTGCAGGGCACACGCATCACCACAGAGCCATGGATGATCTAAACGATCTCCTCTTGAAGAATGCTGCAAAATGCTACGTTTCACAGTGGGTACAAACTAAAATTATGCACAAACCAAAAAAACGCAGCATTCTGCAGCGTTTGACCACTAAAGGGTTAATAAAATCATCAAGTACAGCCCAGCCCTCGTTGCAACATGTTTGGGAAACTGGAAAAAAAGATGTGAAATCCGTTTGGTCGTTGAGGGGTTAAGAGCATCTCCACCGGCAAGTCGTAAGCGAAGTTTTATCCTAAAAGTAGCTGTTAAGACTTGAGAGCAAGTTTTAAGCAATGTAGTGGTAAGCTCTAACGAGGGTCTTAACTTCAACAGGTTCTATCGGGTGGTCCACAGGTCTTATCTTAAGACCTGAAGATAAATTGGCCGGACAGAGAAGTACTGCTTAGAGCATCTCCACCGGCAAGTCCTACGCAAAGTTCTAACGGGGTCTTCTATGTTCTGAAGCTTACAATAAAACTCCACATTGCTTCCGATTCTGCAGCGGCAAGTTTTATCGGGTCATATCGCCCAATCAGGACTGTCATTCCAGAAGATTCCCCGAGAGACGAATGGACGGGTTACCATGGGCGAACAGCACCTCTCCTCAAGAACATCACGACTCGGCTGATGTCCGACTACTTTGGCGACAACCCGACGTGGACGAACGTAAGGAATGCTTGGTGCCATGCTTTATCGTGGATGAAATTGCTAACTACGCAACTATATTTTTGTAGGCGAATTCCGCAGGCGCTTTCGCATGTGGCGCTGCCTGTTCGAGACGATCGTTGCAGCACTTGTCGACGATAAGCAGAATAATTATTTTGTCCAGAGGCCGGATCTACTGGTCTGCTTGGCTTTCTTCATCCACCTTGAACTGCGTCGCCTTGGCAGTCGTACTCAGCCAACGATTCACCTGCAACCGAGGCACAACGCGCATTCCCGGGAGGAGCACTGTCAGTCGTATCCTCCGCTGCGAGAAGCATCTCCGGGCCACAGACATCGACTTTTTAGGCCTCAAGCATATACGCCCACCCGAAATGGTGCTCTTGGAGCACCATCTTGTTGAATTGATCGCGCTCTTCTTGTTGAATTGATCGCGCTTTTTGAGCGAAGAGCATGCGTTTCGTACGACACGGTCATTTCCTAGCTAAAATGGCGGCGGCCGAGCTCACTCCCACGCTTCACTAAAGACGGCTGGTGCAAGCACTTCATGGCCAGGTATGGCTATCGGTCCCGTCGTGCTTACCGCTTTTTGTCCTATGAGATCGCAAACCCCGTCAAACTCGAATATATCAGGTGGCTCTCTAAGACGCCACAGTCTGTAATTCCCAGTCCAATACAAGAATAAACCATTAGAGAACTTTCGGAGCCTGTTTTTTGGCTACATTGGAGTCAATAAGTTATCTATTGATGTCTGACGCCGGCGCTTCACTACCTGGGTCCTAGCCAACGTTGTCAAATCTCCTGCTCGCGCTTAGTGTCACCTTCGCATTGAAAGAAGAAAGACGAAAGCTCGCATGCAATAGGCTAGAGCTATTGACGTTGATACAGGTGGCGACTCGTTCTCCTCCGGATCATCCCCATCGTCAGAAACAGCAGCAACGTGCTGATTAATAGCGTTCTCAGGATACTCGTGGACCTCAATATCTGCATCAACTCCCAGGTATTCTGACACACTAGTCCATTTGCTAGATCATCAATAACCCATATTTATATATATAGCGCTTTTTGAATTTAGCTAGCCAACCTTTTACATAGTCGAAGTTGATCGTCGGTGATGCTGAGAGTCTTTTTAATATCACTAGCCTTGAGAACTAGTATGTCGTCTAAAATGATGTTTTTCCTTCATGTTGATGAAAAAATGCAACAAGTTGCTGCTCTAGCTCAGGAAACTTTACGCGGCGACGCCGTGTCGCTGTGGAGTCAGCACTGCAATAGTTGGCCGGTTGTTCATATCGAATACGTCGAATTGTACTGATGCTGACGGTGTTTTTCATGGTGTTGTGGACCCTCATCAAGAGGTCTCCATCCTTGATGCTGGACTCGCGCTGAGCCTTTAAGCAGACTTGCAGTTTCTCCTCTAATGTCAACGAGGTCATCTCGGGAGCGTTGTGGTCGCGAGGAAGCAACTATGGACTGTAAATAGTCCTGAATATCAGTGGTAGAGGCTAGATTTGAAATGACTGGCAGGAATACGTGCTTGAGGATATAGACCACGGTGCCATACGACTTCCAGTTAGAGAGTTGAGGAGCCCACCCTCGCGTTCAAATAGCGAATAAAGAATATTTTGATCAGATAAAGAACTACCATACTGAAAGTCATATAGTCCCATTTGGTTTCAGTGTAAGGTAGTCAGATAAGGAGTGAGTAGTCAGTTAAAGAGGCTCATTTAGGGAGGTGTGACTGTAGAACTTTCGGTTACGAAGTGTACGCCGTTTTCAATTGTCGTACATCATTTTTCCCTTTGGTGGGTTAGGCAGTAAGTTATTTTTCATTGCCGTCAGCTTTATCAGCCGAGAAACGGTACCATGCTCCAGGAGGGGCTCGAACCCTCGACCTGCGGCTCATAAGACCACCGCTCTAACCAACTGAGCTACAGGAGCGGTAAAGATGAAGTGACAGATTGTCAGTTAAAGTAGATTATACTTGCTCAAACATTTGTTTTATGACGAATGGCGCATCCGCAACCTTAATTACGACATGATGACTCGAAAAATAGCAACTTCATTCAGTTAAAGCTACCTGAACAAACATATGGCAGAACCCCTAACTGTGTAAGACCTCCCAACCCACCAAAGTCCGAAGCCATGAAGTTCACCATTGTCCCCGTGCTCGCCGGTGGGAAAACTAAAAGTATTTAGGCGAACAATGTCACGACCTGGTGATAGCCAGTACTCCACTGGCGCTTTCATAGTTTGTACTATTTCTAAATCTTCTCTCTCCTCGTATCCCCATGGGCACGGATAGCGACATACTAGGGGGTTTCAGAATAAAAAAAATCGGGTTTTGACATCCGTACGCATTTCGACAGGTACCACGGTCTCAAATCTGCTATGGTAAATCCGCAATGGCCCACAAATAATCCGAGGAGGCACCTCTGCGAAATTCGATGGGGGAGCGTCATCAGCATGTCTGCTCCACTCCCGAAAACGCTCAGCATGGCGAAGTCTATGGAGTCCAAGAATGCACATCTGAAGCCAGAAGACCTGCTAAGTGTGGTTGGAGCATCCTCCGCATTTTGCTAGTTGTTTTGGTGTTGACCCAGTCGCTATTTTATATTTCCTGTGGAACTCGCCAACACTTGCAGCATTACCATACGTGCCAAGTCGCGCTTGTTGAACCTTCAAAATCCGTACGGATTTTGAGGAGGTCCAGAGGTGCCAAATCCGACACGGATTCGTTGATTCTGAAACCCCCTACTGAAGTTATTTCATCTGTACGACGAAGCCATATTGTACCTACCTCAGCCCAAATCTCTGCCATATTTTGCTCATCACCCGTAACAGCCTTCTGCGAGACCACGCTGCTACTAGGTTTAAATCTTCGTGAGGGTCAAAATTTTGCTTAACAAACGCTGCGGTCTCACGCCATCGCTTACCACAGAGATGTCTTGATGAGGCTCCTTGGTCTTCTTCGTTATACTTCCTCTGTCCAGAAATATAGGACCACTTTGGTCTTAGTCAATAATTTTAGTGTCGTTTTACTGTAACATCGTGATTGGAATTGTTATTGCGTTATTTCTGCCTTTAGTTTGTAGATGTCCTTCTATTTTATGCTATAGTTTCTCACTGTACATTTCGACAAGGTACGATAATATCGTATTAAATAATGCACGTATCCCCGCTCTCAACCGTTGTATATGACTACATTAGTGGTACACACCAGAATTGGCTCATTCTTAACATGTTGTATAATACAACACGTTAAAAACCGTGAAATGCACGCGGGTAGGTGAATATCGTACCAAGAAAAGCCAGAAAAGTGCAAGACCAAGACACAGATAGATAGGACTTGGAAAGAAACGCCGTCGCCGTCCTTCTCCAGATGCTGAGGACGGGGGGCAGGAAGAAGAGAAGGAGGAGCAGCAGGAGGGAATGAAGAAGAGAAAGAGGACGAGCAGGAGCGAGAAGAAGAAGCGAAAGAAGACGAACAGGAGGAAGCGGAAGAGGAGGAGGTGGGCGAGGAGGAATCGTAAGAAGCGTTAGAAGTATATGCAAACGGTCGCCAATTTGAGAGGGCCGCCGATTTGGTCAAACAGATCAACTTAGAGTCGTCTCGAATTGATCCAGCGTACCTTAAAAAGCTAGTTAGGAGTGTTCCTAAGCGACTGGAGGCGACACGGTTGCAGAAAGGCGCGTAGACTCCCTACTAGAGCCCAACCGATATTGGAGAGTGCGTATACTTTTGACCCGAGCCAAAACATTTTTGCCGATTGCTCTCGAACGACACCAGCTTTTCCATTTCTGCTTTTTGCATACGTGTTCTATTGTTTTTCAGTAGTCTCTAGGGGTTAGCTCGGCTGGAAACGCTGAAGTTTATTTTCAGAAAAGTCAATTTTCTGGTGCGTTATAATTCCGGCGTGCACTGTACTACACATGCACTCTAAAACGATCTTGATAAGGACATGAAGTTGAAAGGGGTAATCCCCGTTTGATCGGAGCATGGGTACTTCAGCATCCGAAACCATGAAAATGAAAATTGCTGTCATGTGGATTTCACCCCTCTTTAAGCGAAGGCTGGTACGTCCGGAAATATAAGGCTGCATTTCTAAACTTAACCCCCCCTCCGCTCTCAAGCCTATTTTGACCCCCTGGCAAGTCTTTAACATGTTGTATAATACTACATGTTAAGTACAGTCTAATATTGATTTTTGTATTGCCTGTGATAAGTACGAGTGTAAAGTCTGTACTGTGGGAAGGCAACCTGATCGGTCAAGGTTGCTTGCACATCGTGCGCAGCGCTATGTACCGAAGTTGTCATATACACCTTCTCCAGTCTCGCATGTGGGCGTATGTTGTATATACTGCGACTGGTTTGGGCCTTTTTATTTGAAGTTGACACAGAGCAAACATTTTTGCCTAGTTATGCCACGCTGCAGTTCCAGAGGATTGAACATCATGTAGCAAGCAATCTTTCCTTTGCGATTGTAATCATCAGTGTTCCTACTTGTCTTGTTCGCTACCATCGTCGGCGAGCCAGAAGTCCCCAAACGTTCTCTATGATGTTGAGATCGGGGATCTTCGCCGGTCACGGCAGCGTAGTAACGTTATTCACCGCGAGGAAGTCCTTCATGAGTCTTGCCGAGTGAATGGACGCGTTATCGTGCTGAAAAATTGGGTCCAAATCGCCAATATTCGACTTAACTGGCGCGAGCTTAGGAAGGCAGGATGGACCTCCAAGCCACAGGTCTTTCAGTTGACTTCACATATATCAAGCCAGGAAAAACGATCAAGGACGTCAAAGGAGAAGACGTTTTCGTTGGCGAGGAAGCGCTGATGAAGCATCTGGACAAAATTGATCTTGGTAACGTTGTATTTGATTGTTGTTCGCTATTCTGTGCTGATATTATTATCTGAACAGAGGAGCTTCAAGCGAAGAAGCAGTCAAGACGCGACGGATCAGCAAACGCTGCACGACGTCGTAACGCTACAAAACTTGGGAAGTCGGGTGCGGCAGAACGTATGTCTATCATAAGCTGAATGGTTCACGTTTGATTTGTGCTATAGTGTACTCGTGTATCAGCTTGCCGTGTCCAAGAACCCGTCGGGAGCGCGATATTTGAGCCACCTGTCGGTAGCCCACCACGGAACACCCAGTCATTGCCCCCCATACCACCATCGGAATCTGCTTCTCCCTCAAGGCCAAGCGCGTCACTGACCCCGGTCGTCCTACAAGCACCTTCTCCACATGCTATAGCACTGTCACTCGGGAACGACGGTGGTCAAATGCACAGCAGCCCAGAAGGTAAATATTACCTTGTATGGTCCACGATATGTTTCGTCTAATCTTGTATTTGGTTTTCAACTATGTACTAGGTTCGACTGTCAGTCCCAGAAATCTGGAAGGAGATTTCGAGAAAGCAGACGAAAGCAGCAATGCCTCGGATGACTCCGAAGAAGACAATCAGTTCGGGAGAGACACAGAACCGCCAAGGGTTGCCGAAAAATCGAAGGAAGACTCGCATCCTAACAACCAGTCTACTGAAGGTGGGTCAAACTTGTATGTACTTCCTCTGTCCGAAAATATAAGCGGGCTTCAGTATGAAAGGTGTCCGAAAATATAAGCGCTAAGTTCGATTTTCACAAGTGGGTTTCTGCTCGGCCGAACTTACGTTGGCTATTGTCATGCAGCGTAGATTTAGGAATACCTAGTTTGTTCGCTAAAGTGCGAAGTTCCGTCCTATCTTCGAGGGGGATAAGTGCGATGGCATGGTTGAGGTCGTGACGGAACTCTTCGGTCAGGAGCGACTTGCGTCCGCTCCTCCCCTTCCTGACGCTGTCGTAATTGATTGGGTTGCCCGCCTGGATGGCTTGGACCGCTCGGCGCCAAAGGCGCGAGATCTGGTCGCCACTGCACTCAAACTTTTCTGCACGCTCCCGAATGGCGCCTTGTCGGGGTTGCAGCTCGCTACTGACGCCAAGCAGGAAGGCGACAGCTTCAGCACGCTCTCTGGGGGTAAGGTTCTTTCTTCTGCCGGGGCCTGTAGCGTGTGAAGAAGTCATGGGGAGAACTGGCGTAGACTAGAATGCGGTAGATCTGGAACTATCTATACGTGAACGGCTGTAACTTCTTCAGTACTCAATAAAATCCCGCCGGACGGCCACCGAATTAATCCTTAAGCGCAGCGCTTAAATTTGAGCCAATCCGCGAGTATTATAAATCGGTTTTGGTCTTAAAACGAGATTATCATTTTAAGCCCGCTTATATTTTCGGACAGAGGAAGTACATGTTATGAACTGTCCTAACGTGTATATTACGTTTATATTTCATATATATATATTGCTTGAAGATGTGAACCAAGATGTGAATTATATTGCTGCTACTGATTACCCGAAAAAGTTTGCGGGGTTTGTATCGGACGCTGAGAACGATGACGGTGATGATGAAGATCTATCGATGGATACCATAGATGGTGGGATGGAGCAACTACCAATTCCGCCTGAAATGAAATTTGATGACCAGTTGCTGTCGTCACTCGGCGGTATGGAGAAAATTGCGTCGGGCGTAGTACCAGATCATTTTTTGAAGGAGCTAGGGGCAAATGGCTGGTCAGGCTATGTTGCCTTCGCGCTCTACGTTCAATCGTATGCGCGTTTACATCAAAGACAAACCCCACAAATGGGGCACGTAGTTGTTTATGCTGTGCTGCTCAACTACGACCTACTGCATTCGGTACGAAGCAGGCGTGTCTTCGGACACGCCTTCTTTTTTTGGCCCCTAAGGTGGCTTATCGTGTATGGTACAAACTAATATTGTGTTATATTGTATGGAGCGCAAGCAGTTTGCTCAAGCTTTGGTCGAGCACCAACGACAAGGTAACCTCGTGATTTACTTTGACGAGACTAACTACATGTACAACTTGTACACCAAGCGTTCAAGTGGTCGAGCCAAGAAGGGCAAACGTGCTATTGAAAGGCTTCCCCCGTCGAAAGGAGCGAGCTTGCAAATTCAATGCGCTGTATCCTCTGCCTTTGGGGTTGTTGCGTATCGAACTCAACGCGGCAGCATCAAAATGCAAGACAACGCTGACTTCGTGGATGAGCTGTATGCGACTGTCAAGGACTCCGCGCGTTGTCTTCGACAACGCGCCTGCGCACAGCCAGAATGAGACGCTCGTTACGGCTCGCGACGACCTGATGAAGCGAGGATGCGGCTTCTGGAGCGCGCTGCCCACGTCTCCATGCCGAAGATTACCCAGCAGCTTGTGGTGATGATGGAGCTGCACGCGCGAGACTTCGTGAACGCCGCGATCCGCTACGAAGACATGTCGTACGGCGCCTAAGTAAAACTGCCAACTTTGAATGCAGATTAGTCAACTTTGAATGCGCTAAGGTAGTGGGACACTCAATTTTGGGTACATTTTGGGACCCCAAAATAAAAGCTGCCAACTTTGAATGCCGTTTTACTTAAGACTGGACGGGCAAAGGTGTAGTGCTAATACATTTGAGGAGATTATTTTAAGTGCATCATATTTTACTGTGATCTAGTGACCTTGGTATGGCTATTATATACGTCGTCTTCAGCTTGATCGCTTCAAGAAACTATGCATAAGCTTTGCGAAAGCTACTAAGCTACGTATTACGGATGCGTCCATCCGTGCCTTACGCAACTCGATGGTGTTCTCAAGATCGCGTACCGGAAGATCTTCGAAAAATCTTCGTCAGCTTGAAGGATATGTGCAAGGCCAAGAGCAAGAAGAAGAAGAGTGGTCTGGGAATGCTACATCCCTCCAACCAACGGAACTGTGCGTCAAGTGCGTGGACATGGGCAACAAGCCACACTACCTGGTAGACTGGAAGACGACCCTGGAGCCTTGCGAAGACATCTCGAAGGATCTTGTAACGCAATTTAACCGTGACCACCGTGAACTTGTGCGTTTGAGTCTGTTGAAGACAATACTTCCACAGAAACATGCTTATGTTGGCGAAAAAAAAGTATATTGAGTACATTAACTAGATAGCTCGTACAGCATACTTAATGACAGTGTATGAGACACTGCACTGCAGTACGCTTAGTTAAGCTTTCAGGTGCCTTTGTACAAACATAAAAGTAATCAAGATACCTCTGGCTGGATTCGAACCAACTCCACCGGTCTTTCGACCGGGCTAAACCATCAGAGCTTTAGGGGTGTTATGTAGTGGTGCAGGTAGTTGTAGTGAGTGCAGGCAGTTACGTACCGTTAGCTTTCCGTTGCTGTTAAAAAATCTGAAATGACAACAAGTGACTTGGTGCGCAACCAGTCAAGTAAATAACCTCACAAAGTATAAAACCTATCGTCCCCCCTCTGCGAAAGTATATATTTGACCAATCACTAATATGTCAGCTGGTGTCGGCGGCCGTCATTATGCAACGTTCGCTGTCCCAATAACAACGAAAACGTATTTATTCCGTAAGTTTACATGGATGTGGATATCACTATATCGTATTGCACTGTAAGAAATCACTCAAAATTAAGCTGATGCCATGTTCCTCATACCAAAATTTATCCGACCGGAGGACCCCTCCGTACCAAAAATGTGGAACAGCTGGTATAAAGAGCCAGCAAGATTTTTTTAAATGTAAAAACACATCCTCGTAATAACATCACAAAAATTGATGGCTCTCGGGCAACGACTGTGCCGAACTCTAAAATTTTGTCATTCTCCAATTTTATCTCCCTAGTGCCCAAGTCGTTGCTGGTGTACATTGTTCGCGTGTGCGTGTATGTGTGCAAGTGTGTGTGAGTGGCCTGAGAATTTTTGCGGATAAACGTTGTGTGCATGGTTCAGAGGTTAACATTGCTGTTCCGAAAGGAGGTTCTTGATCTCTTGGGTGGAGTGATGCGTTCTCGAGTCGACGTGGAGAAAGTATGGCTTTAGCCCATCGATGTCAAGTACTGGATTTTGCAGAACTATGAAGTTCCAATGGAGATTCATGCACACAGGAACCAGTATAATACGGTACTTCTCGTACAGAAATCGTGCCATGATACCATATGCTTCATCGTACATTGCATTCATACTGTTTTTGTTTCTTTTGTACGCGCTCAGAATTGTGCCGAACGATTAGCAGTCAAAGTTAAACGTTTTACTGTTTGCAGGGATGTGTTATCGAATGTATACGACATCACAGAATCGTCCAGCCATTCTCCAGAATTCAGTCGCCTCAAGCTCCTCTCCGTAAGAACGAGAGTGTAGGAAGTCTCACAAGGTCTGAAGCAAACCGCCGAAGTACTGTACACTACATAATCAACTGTTTTAGTGATTCCCTTTGGGGTAGGCTTCTCGTCCTCTCGCTTTCTCACCAAGCCCCACCGAAAATTATTTAGATCCAGCAATTGTAAACGCGACGGCTTGGATTTTCGGGTAAACGCGATGTTCGAACTTGTTTGTGAGTTATCTTAGCCTTCTTTGCAGAGTGTGGGGAGAATGTATCGCTCGATTTGTTTTTCTTAGGGTAGCGTGCTACGCTGCTGTGAGTTTGTTGCGGATGATGAAGCGTGTTAACCAATTGTTGAGTGCGCTAATCGACTTTCCTTGAAGACTTGGGATCTTGTTAACGGCCTCCTCCAATATGGCATTGCGCGACATCATTTCACCATCTGAGGCGTTTCGCGTAATAAGATCAGCGACCTCAATCTCTGAGCTCAACGTTGGAGCAGCCAGGCCAGGACGAGTGCTTCGCTAAGACAATGGATCGACGTCAGTGGAATTTAGTTCCTCCATCCATGGCAAAATATCCCAGGAGGGTCGTGCGAGGGATCATCAACGCTTCTGATGTTTTTTCAGCACTCGACGTTTGTCTCTTCACTTTAAGAATGATCTCTTGTTTCGTCCATTTTCTCTGTGGGGGCTTCTAGAGAATTCAAAAGTGAAGCATGCAAATGGTTTTCGGATTTTTACGACAAGATTATCTTCGGTTTTACGACAAGGTTTTTCTGTTAAACTCGTTTTTGACAGAGGTTCTAGTTTGCAAGGTGTTTTACTGAATCAACCACAACCATCCGCTTTTGACACGTGGAAGCCAGTGGTCTCCCTTACGCTTTCGTTTCAAGCCGCTAGATTTACGTTGACGTCACAAGCTCTAGAGGGTCCTGATGATCAGGATCTTGTATAGCACCTGTACAGCGAAGTCGTAAGTGGTGATCAATCTTGTCGTTGAGAGCGCCACTTTGGTACAGATTATGAAGATACTTTCGGACGGCTGTTGATCCACGAGACTTGATTTTGTGAGCTTTGAGAAACGACAGCACTTCCTGTTCGGCTTGCTTACCCAACAGCAAGACTTGATCGCGGTAGTCGGCAGCACTTGGATCCAGTTTAAAGCTTTATCAAGAAACAACTTCATAAAGGCAACGAGCTGTTTCGCCTTCGATCGGTGTTGCTTCGGTGAACTAGCGGCTCGTGAGCATACCACGCATACCACGTGGTGTGGAGGTGGGTCACTGACGTTCTTCTGCGTTTAGTGTTGGTTGTTTCATTATGGTCACCTGACAAACTCTCACGCTTGTTTTGTGCGATTTTTCCTTCCAATTTAGCTTCAAGAATATCCATCCGTTTGTCTTGGTTCTTGATGCGTAGGACTAACTGATCAATGATACAGCGTTGATGTTCGATTATTTTAAGCTGTTCAGTTGATCGTTCATCTGGCTTGGGCTCGGTGCTTTTTTGTTTTGGTTCACTTGCCTTACACGCAGAAGCAGCTAAGTGCGTTGACCAAGCTAAAAAGTCTGCTAACGAGGATCCAGCAAGTTCACACAGGACTCTAAGCGCTTTACAGCTGACCCATGGAGATTCACCGCTTTAAACTGCGAGTAGTGCTGGAACAGGCATGTCGTGAGAACGTCGATAGCTTTCTGGCTTACATTGTATTTCACACGATCCTGGTTGAGGCAAGTTGCAAAAAGATGTTTTTGAACAACTGCGATATTTTCTTGTGTCTGCACGTCAAACGGTTTCAGGTCTTGCAACGGTACATGTTTGCCGACGTCATATCCACTGAGAGCCTTGCTAACCTTGTGATCCTCGCGACTTGTGTTTAAGATGTAATGAAACTCTACGGATTGAAGCAAGCAGGACGTGAGTGGAACCTGGAGATCGACAAGTTTCTGCGGCAGTACGGCCTGAAGCCGACAACTGGAGACGCGTGCCTGTACTACGCAAATATTGAAGGCGTCTGCCTCTACGTAGACGACATCTTGGTGGCACACCCAGATGAAGAACACGTACTCCGACTCATGGTGGCATTGAGCGTGAAATACCAAGTCAAGGATCTCGGCAGTTTCTGGGAATGAAGGTGCGCCGCAACGGGAACGCGATTATGCTGTCACAAGAAGCCTACATCAACGAGCTATTATATCGCTTCGCAATGGACCCATCGCGCCAAACGCACACACCAATGGTGCCTAAAACGCGACTGGACTGTTTGACTGACGACCTGACGCCTGAGGAGGCAAAACGCATGAGCAACAAGCCATACAGGGAAATCGTTGGAAGCCTACTTTACCTCGCTCGGGTGTCGAGACCGGACCTGGCCTTCGCCGTGAATCAGCTTGCCAGGCACTGCTCCAAGCCGAGAAAAGCAGCCTGGGATGCTGCCAAGTATCTACTGCGAAATCTGGGCGCAACACGGGGTCTTGAGCTTCGGCTGGATGCGAACTCGGAAGATCTGTGCGTGGCCACAGACGCAGACTGGGCAAACGACCTGAAGGACAGGAAGTCGGTATCAGGGTTTGTTGTGTTTCTGTTCGGCTGGCCAGTGCACTGGGGGTCCACCAAGCAGACCGTCGTAGCTCTGTCTAGCACGACTGCCGAGTTCATTGCTGCGAATGACGGGCTGCAGCAAGCGGAGTGGATTCAGGTGGTCGTTGGTGAGATCGGCTCGTCAAAGATCAAGCTCACCCTGCAGGCCGACAACCAACCAGTCAAGCGGGAAGGAAGCTCGGGCGCGCAAAAGGCGATAGACATTAGATTTCACGCACTTAAGGATGCCTGGAAAACAGGGGTCATGACACTCGAGTACGTGCCAACGCGGGAAAACCCAGCCGACCTGATGACGAAGGCGCTCAGCCGACCGGAACTCCTACACAAGCGTGGCCAATGTGGCCTGAACTCCGAATTGGGTGACGACCCGGGAGCTACTGCTTGTGGGGGAGGTGTTGGTTGAGACTTCGGGGTCCAGTGCAAGCAGCAGTGCCACTGGGGGTTGCGTTTAGGCAAGCGTCTCGAGGTGACCTCGGCATGCGTGCGTGTGATGCTGAACCTTGTAATTACGCAGTAGCCCATCACTCTACAGGAACCTGCCAAGGAAACTTGGCTCGGCGAAACTTCACTTCTAAAATACACCCTTCGTTCATCAAGCGAATTTAACAAAAATGGTATGGTTCTACGGGCAGTTACATGCTGAAGATTCTTCTAAGTGGATGTCAGAGATTGCAGTGGTGTCGATCTCCGCTGTTTTACAGTGCCGAGTGTGACCTCAAATGATGCTACCATTAGGTGGATTGACTGACGTCTATATTGAGACTAGTACTAGCATAGTCTAAGTTAGAGGTTTATTTCCCGCAAGGTTTCCTCCTCAATCCCAATCTTTCCGTGGACATCCTGTTGTTCTCGTGTCTTGCTCTGCTCTACCATCAACTCCAAGTGTGCTACAACACTCCATTCTACTGCGTGTGTGCCCTCAGGTTATGAGCCCAAGACTGTGGGGCTTTGTAGCGAACACTTGTGAACCTCTGAAGAAGAACGATGGATGGTCTGAACTCTACCACTGCTGCAAGGACGTCTGGAGTATCGTCAGTTAGACAAGCTGTGTCGATTCAGTCGTCTGTAACCACGATTTCGTTGTCGGTGACTCCTACTTTGGTTTCTACTGGAACTTCTGTGATGAACACAGCTACTAGTGTTGTTTCTGCAGGTTATGTAGCAAGTGCTGGTCTGTTAACTGGATTACCGAGTAGTGGAGTGGCACCTGTCTTGTCAGCGTGTAGTGGAAGTGGTATTGGATCTGGAAACGCTGGT